>JAKTYA010000127.1:0-304622 GCA_030561745.1 Metschnikowia gelsemii
CGATTTGTGAGTCCTTTCTGGAGATTCAGAGCCTGATTTGGTTGGAGAGTGATCGTTCTTTCCCTTGAGCGCTTTTTGATATTTTCTGTGTTTAGAGACTTTCTTCCATCCCCCAGCATCAACAGCATCCATTTTTTGACTGTCTTCTTCAGTATCCATTGGAACCAGACCTTGGGTGCCAGCTCCCATTTCTTCTTGTTGATCCATTTCATTCTCGCATGCATCCATTGATTCATCCTCCGATGCATCTTCAATTTCCTCATCGTCATCAGTAGCAAGCACTGCAAACGTATTAGATTGACCTGCTTTGTTAGCGCCAAGAGCTGGTGTATCAAACACCTTTTTGGGCTGAGCAATGATTCTTGGTGCATTTGGACAGTTCTCCTTCAAATGGAAGGGTCTCTTGTTACAATGACACTTCTTTTTGCAATCATAATCGGGATGATATGGACTCTTGCACACCTTGCATCCTCTTTTCACACAATCGTTGATTGAGTGCTCAGTCGAGTGACAGATGGGGCAGAACCTGTAACTGAAAAGAATATCAACGGTCATATCAAACTGGTCCGCTACTTTCGTGTGAGGAGGAGTTTGACTCAAGATAGCTTTCATTGCAGTAGCTGTTTCTAAGCTTTCAGCTCTCATATCCACAAGCCTTGCATTGCTGGCCTTGATTGACTCCACATCGTCTGGAGCAAGCTTTTCAAACGTTTTTACCCACTCATTTTCGTTCATTTTCAAGCGTTTGACGTCACCGTTGATGGCCGCACACTGCTCCTCCTTATTGTTCGCATAAATGCCTCTTGTTAACTTCCGAGGTGGAGTTTGGTGTTGGCCTAGGTCAACTATAACCCTAGTCACTTTCCTAAATTTGGAGGAACGTTCTGGGGCATCGAACCAACCAAGAATCCGATCCTCTTTTCTGAGAAAATTGCGCTCGAGGTATGCCCTCGGAGTTGCAAAAGGTTTGTATGAAACTTGAAGAAGCAAGAGATTGCCCTTAATTTGCGGCGCCCGTGTGAAAGAGAACGCCTCTGTGTCAATCTGCTTCAGAGTGAAATACTCATTCACCATGATTTCTTCCACCATTCGATTGACATCTGCCGGGTTGATTTGCATAGTCGCTGGAAGACGAAGTTCTTCCGCCAACAGATCAGCTGTATTGGGTTGCTTGCTTCTAGCGAAGTGAATCCTCTTGTCAATGATTTTTCCTTTCGTGATGACTGAACAAGCCGCTACTTCCAACGCAGCGGCAACATTCTTATTCGACATTTTTTTGTAGAGATAAAAAACGACATTCTGGTTTCGTGGTCTAGTTGGTTATGGCATCTGCTTAACACGCAGAACGTCCCCAGTTCGATCCTGGGCGAAATCAAATTTTTTTTGGGCTCCCTTTATCCGGAGTGGCAAGCCGCGTTTGTCATATGCAGCCCAACAAAACAAATAACAGTAGACATATTTGAAATGCTTCTGACATGCTTCATGGAAGTATAGAGCATAGTTTTGTTTGGCTTGTCTCTTACTCATGATTTTTATAGCTTCCATGAAAATTGAATTCATGAAATGATCATACTAGTAGCTTCGGCATAACCATGACAAATTAGCCCTCACTGTAACCGAAGTTCATGCGCATGTTGGATCGGAACATTGCTGAGTGATGCGCCAAGTTGCCAAGATTTCATACGAAAATCAAATTGGTGTGTCAGTATACACTTTTGACCTCCTGATATCCGTATTTGGTGAACACAGATTATATATTTAAATGTATCCACTTTGAGTGTGTTTGTCGTTCTAGCTCAAAATAGTTTTTTGTTCTGTTGGACCTCATTGTGATTAGCACAAAGAATTTCTGAATCATTGTTCCGCAACAGCGTAATAATCATGGCCATGGCCCAAAACAGCAATTGTCGCACAGAGTTCTCCGCACCCTCTTATAAAAAGTTCCGTCACCGGAACTTGCCAGAACATAAAGAAAAAATAAATACATCCGACTCGCCACCATCTAAGTGTAGCCTCTTTCATTTTTCGTTCCCAATTGGCAAAAAAGACCCCAGAAAAATGCAATTGACTGTCCCAGTTGGCGAAGCCAAAAAAGGAGAAACGGCCCCCAGAAGAAGAACTGCTCAAAAAGACGCAGCTTTAGAAAGACCACTCGACTCTTCCGCCACCACCTTGCCCGAATACATTGAGGAATGTGTCGCCTTACATAAGGAGAGAAAGATTATGGGCTGGAGAGAATTGGTCGAAATTCATACAGAAGTCAAGAAGGTGAAGAAGGTCGTCGATGGAGAAGAAAAGGAAGTCGACAAAGAATGGACGTTCTATGAGTATTCCAAATACCAATACCAAAGCTATAATGAGGTTTTGGCTCTTGTCAAGCAATACGCACATGGTCTTGCTAAGATCGGATTGAAACCCAACCAGGAGGAGAAATTGCACATTTACGCCGCAACTTCCCACAAGTGGATGAAAACTTTCTTGGCCTCGTCGTTCCAAAATATGTCGATCGTTACTGCCTATGACACATTGGGTGAACAAGGTTTAACTCACTCTTTGGTGCTGACTGAATCCAGCGCTATTTTTACAGATAATGCCCTTTTGGGTACTTTGGTGCGTCCATTGCAAAAGGCTAAACATGTCAGATATATCATTCACGCAGACGAAGTCGACCCTAAGGACAAGCGAGTTGGCGGTAAGCTTTACAAGGACGCAGAGGACGCTAAGAAAAAGATTTTGGAGGTCCGCCCAGATATAAAATTCTACTCATTCAATGAGGTGGTTGCCCTCGGAAAAGAGGATGCCACCAAACCTTTGAAGGCCAAGGCAAAGCCTTCAGATATTTGCTGTATCATGTACACCTCTGGCTCTACTGGTGATCCCAAAGGTGTTGTGATCACTCATGCCAACATCTTGGCAGGTATTGCGGGGCCATCTACCAACGCTGGAAGAGACTTGGTAAAGCCTTCAGACCGAGTCATTGCTTTTTTGCCCTTGGCACACATATTTGAAATGGTTTTCGAGCTTCTTTGCTTCTGGTGGGGTGGTTGTCTTGGGTACGCGAACGTGAAAACATTGACTGACGTTTCCTGTAAGAATTGCAACTCAGACTTGATAGAGTTCAAGCCCAACATCATGGTGGGGGTTGCGACTGTCTGGGAGTCTGTGAGAAAAGGTGTTCTTGCGAAAATCAAACAATTGCCTTCGCTTGTGCAAAAGATTTTCTGGACCGCTTTTAAGCTTAAGTCCACCATGTCACAATACAATATTCCAGGTGGATCTGTATTTGACGTAATCTTCAAGAAAGTCAAGGCAGCCACTGGTGGTGAGTTAAACTTCGTCTTGAATGGTGGCTCGCCTATTTCTAGAGACACTCAATCGTTCATCTCTACATTAATTGCTCCATGTTTGATTGGCTATGGTTTGACGGAAACTTGCGCCAACACAACAATTGTCGAGTTCAACAAATTTGAATTTGGTGTCGCAGGATCATTGGTTGGTAGTGTCACCTGTAAATTAGTCGATGTGCCTGATGCAGGCTATTTCGCAAAGAACAACCAGGGTGAAATTCTTTTGACTGGTGGCCCAGTCACATCTGAATACTTCAAGAATGAGAAAGAGACTAAGGAAGCATTCACGGAAGATGGCTGGTTTAAGACTGGTGATATCGGTCAATGGACGTCCTCTGGTGCTTTGCAAATTATTGACCGTAAAAAGAACTTGGTCAAGACCGCAAATGGAGAATACATTGCATTGGAAAAGTTGGAGTCCACTTACAGATCGAATTCCTTGGTCGCAAACATTTGCGTTTATGCTGACCAGAATAAGGTGAAGCCTATCGCTATCATTGTTCCCAACGAGCCACATGTAAAGAATCTCCTTAAAGATGAGAAACTTGCGTCAGCTGACCAATTGAATTCGAAAGAGCTTAGCGATTTTTACACTGAAAAGAAAGTTATTTCAGCTGTTCATAACTCATTGTTGCAGACAGGTAAGTCTCAGGGATTGAGAGGGATTGAGCTTATTCAAAATGTGGTTTTGGTTGAAGACGAATGGACGCCTCAAAATGGTTTTGTGACCTCTGCGCAAAAGTTGCAAAGAAAGAAAATCTTGGAGGCTTACAAGACTCAAGTTGATCAGGCTTATAGATGAGCCTAGTATCTTAACCTCGGGCATTGAAGCTCATAACTTGCATCCATGATGTATGTTTTTTCTTCATTACAAGCAATGAAGATTCTTGATACTCTCTATCGTGATAGCACCTCAATTATGGTTATTGCGGATACGATTAATATACCTCTTTGTTCCTATTTATATAATCAATACGACAATTCGATCACAGAATATCAACCGCCATAAACACCAGCAAAAATGTTTTTGATCTGCCTTATGTCCAACTGCTCGAAAAGGCATAATTGAAGCAATATTCTCGCCTTGGGTGGGTTTAAATAGCCACTCGCAACAAGATAAGTGTTTTCTGTCTTGGGAAGGCCACTAATTGGAATCATGCCATCGGTTGATCTTTTTGAGTAAATGACTGGAAGACGATTTTCAGTCGATATTCTACCGAGTAACTTGTTCGTCTCGTCAGATAAAGATCCGGCGCCCATTGTGGCCATTACTATTCCTTTGAGATGCATGTGTTCGACAGCCAACTCGATCAAGTCATTGTTGAAGTTTTGATGAGCATAAAAAATGGCAACTTCTGGAAGAGACCCGCTAAATAAAGGAGGAAGCTGAAATGTTTTAAGCCCGCTTGGTCTCAGCGCAGGGAAGTAATAGTGTGATTCACCTGCGACGAAGTTCCCCAAGTATCCGTGCCCCAAAGACTTGAACGTGTCTAGCGAGTTGGCATCAGTTTTACTTATGTAGTAGCCTGAGCCAATCTTATCATTCAACGTCACCAAAACTCCTCGACCAGCACTTTGCTTATCTGAAGCAACAACACAAGCCTGGTACAAGTTGGATGGCCCATCTGCAGATACGGATGTCAGCGGTCTCATCGACCCGCACATCACCACAGGCTTGTCCATAAAATCAACAGTAGAGTCTAAAAAAAAGGCTGTTTCTTCAAAAGTGTCTGTTCCATGTGTGATCACTACGCCATCAAAATGTTGAATACTTTCTTGTACTTTGCTTCTCAAATGTAAAAGATGTTTCGTGGTTATCTCCTTCGAGTCAATATTAAATACTTGCTCGAACTCCAATTCGCACGTATGAGATAAGTCAGGTACCGAAGCAATCAAGTCCTCGATTGTCAAGTCAACATGATAGCCTGGCTGAGGAATTGCCAGTGCTCCTTTGGCTGCTATTGTTCCACCTGTGCCTAGAATCTTTATTATGGGTAATTTGTTTGAACCCACGCTGGAGGCAGACTCGATAGTACCGATGGAATTTTGTCTGTACCTAACCGTGAAGACGGGATGGAACTTATCGCTTCTATCCTCTTGTATATCAAGTAGTTCGTCTACATTTCCAGGGTTTGACATTGCAAAAAATCAGTGATCAAGAGTGTTTAAGAATGCGAATGTTTTAGAACCTTATTTATACTTGGTCTCATCGCTGTGAGTCAAAGACCATAAGGCATTTTGAAGGGTTATGAGCCCAAGCCGTCTAATGAAGCTAGCAGGATCGGCCAGATAGATTGACTTGTTAATAGCCGAAGCCTATTTTCTAATGTAAATGATATTCTTTCTTAATGTGTATACCTACTTGAACACACCAGAAAGATTCTTATAATAATTTTAAAAAAGGATTGATTTTTTAGATGCCATATTTTAGTTAGCGTTTCTTCATGTCTCACAATCTTCAATTAAAATTTGAAAATGCGTACCCAAGCTTTATGCAATTTCAGTAGTTCCAAGTTGTATCCACCCCTCATTCATATTAAGCTAACTTCGGATTTAATATTTTGTGGTTGACTAAGAGAAGAATATAAAAGAAATAAATCTTCAAAAGTATATCTACAGTTAAACATGTATCTGACATACGCCTAATGCTTTGAGAGATCACGCTGCACAAGTTCTACACCCGTGCCCCCATTCGACAAACTTCTGGAACGGGTGCATGAGCACCTCTTTCATAGAGCATACAATGGGGTTCTTTACAAAAGAGGATGCCGTGGTTGACCCACCAAACAAAACCAAACGAAAAATTTGCTGGGATTCACGTGATAAGTTTTTTAATTGCCTCGAGAAAAACAAAATCGATAATTCCCTAGACCCAAATGAGAGCGAGCATGTTGAGTCCACCTGTGGTAGCGAACGTGTCGAATTCCAGAACAACTGCGTTGCATCCTGGTTCAAATACTTTCAAGAAAAACGCTACAATGATATCAAGAGGCAGAAGTTCATAGCTCAGTTGGAAGCGGAGGGTGCAAAGCCTTTGCCTTTTAAATTGGACAGGAAGTGATCCAGTTAGAAAGGTCTATTCAAGAACAAGTTGTATATAGTCGATTATAGTGAAGTGGCCCGTGGCCTTTTGTTTCTATGATACAGAAATGTAAATTGGCTCTCGGCCGACCGTTCTGTTACCTTGCTCGCCTGAAATATCAAAAATGCAACCCCACTCGTAATGTCCCTTTTCCAATATCATGAATCCAAGCTCTCTTTCATATGCCACGCCAGGACGGATAGCGTTAGCT
This sequence comes from Metschnikowia gelsemii, assembly GCA_030561745.1. Taxonomy (NCBI): domain Eukaryota; kingdom Fungi; phylum Ascomycota; class Pichiomycetes; order Serinales; family Metschnikowiaceae; genus Metschnikowia; species Metschnikowia gelsemii. The sequence goes on from JAKTYA010000127.1 coordinate 6,641, forward strand.
CCTATATGTATCTGCAATACCCCGTTGTAAAGAATCTTTTGGTGTATTGATAAATCTTGCTTGTTTGTAGCATTTAAGGGGAATGGGATGTGCCTTAAAATCCCCGAGATCGAACAATCAGTGTGGTTAGTGATTCGAGTCTTCAAGACATAGAACTTCTCTCTCTCTAACATATACTTGTTATTCTGAATTTGTATCTCTGAGCCGTCACCATTTTCGGAAGCAATGCTGTGATATATCAGGATGTTGTCGTAGAGAAGAGAGTCTGTCATAAATGTACTCAATCTGAGACGTCGAAGATCGATTTCTCCTTTCCTTTTTGCGCAATTCTCAGCATTAAACCATGTGGCTTTCAAACTTTTGAGCAATTCATTTTTCACCCAGAACGATTGTGTCATGCGTTTTTCATCTTCCTCATTTAGGTTATAGTTTTTGATGAACTGCTTGTTTCGCAATGAAGGAATGCTTTTTGATGGATTGAAAAGCTTGTCTTCGATTCTTTTGATCGGAATAAAGATTCTTGTTGTCTTACTAGGATCAATGCTAGTTTCAATTATGAATTCGTGATCTGTCCCAAAATTGTTTTGAATTTTGGCAGTGAGGGGATCCTTCCAAAAGTTCTTAACGTCAAGGACTAGCAAACAGTAGTCGGAGACCTCCCCATCGGACGAACTTTTCAAAGCTGATACAAATTCAAGCAAAGCATCTAGAGCCTTTTGATTCGGCATGCTGACAGCTTTTGGGTTTGAGTCCAGAAAGTTTTTCCATGTAGATGGGAAGATTGGTAAGATATCATTTGCAATGATTTCCAATGAACGATGCACAGAAACATTGAAAGGCACAACCAACTTTTTTAGAAAGATTTCATCTTTTTCTTCCTGAGACTTCTTTCCGTATTCGAGAATCAATTTCAGTTCTGTCATAGCTCGCTTTCCCATGATGTCGTAGTCAATTTTCATCTCGCCTCCAGGCTGTATCACTCGGTACTTGGAGGATATTTCAGAATTGTTGGTCACATATAAAGCTTTTTTCTCTAATAACTGCCACTCAAGCTCATAGATATCCGCCGCATTGAGATTACTTTGCTGTGTAGTCAACTTGGAGTTTATCGACTCAATGGTTGAATCCCAAATTGAGATCGACAAATAATTGACAGCTTCATCCGAGCAATTTTTGAGAAGCAAAGAATAACTTTGGACTTCGCCTTCGAGTAACATGGTCCACTCATTTAACTTCATATCGCTTATAATAATCAACGTAGGCTGTGAAGGAATCGCAGTAAGGGAAACTACCTTGTTGCTCATTCTCTCACTTGATATTTTTGATTGGAGATTCAGAAAGAGATTATCAAGAGCACGGCATTCTTCCAATGGCTTGTCGAGTGTACCATAACCCAATTTTTCGATTCCGTAAGGTTCCTCGTGTTCCACAATATGAAAAAACTGAGATGGTGATTGATCAAAAACGACGTCAAACCCTTTAATTTGGAAGTCGCCCGCCATCAAAGCTTTGAAACTAACTGTTATTTCTATGGCAGAGCTTGGGGGAATCGTTAAACCTTCATTCGCACTCAATTGTCTAGCATCACTGATCGGGGTTTTTCGAGCGATACTCTTCCAACCATAGGTCGATATCCCCTGAGTTTGTTTGAGTGATGAGATAGGCCCAATTTTTAATGCTTCCGGAAGTGTTTCGATTTTAAACCCATCCTCAGCGACAGCCTCGATCGACTGAACTTCGAGAGAGTAATAGAACGGATTCTGCAAAATGACTTTCAACTGGTAAACTTCATCCTGACATATTATTCTGTCCATGTTTTTCACTTTAGTAGACTTATTATAGGGGTCAAAAATTACAGAGTTTGCCTGTTCTCCTATTTTTGCAGCAAAATTGAAAGCATCGACACCAAGAGGGACAAGACTCGTTGATCTTGGCAGCACAATAAATTTGGCATCTCGAACAAAGAATGGATCTGGATGAGGAGCCTGAAGATCTATCACACCACTGTTTGAAACGAGACTCAACCAAGAGAGCTTATTCCTCAACTTTACCTGGTCTTCGGCTGGAAGACAATGTGTGAATCTGCTAAGCGTAAGAACACACAACTTCAGCAACGTGTCATAATCACGAAAAGCCTCGGCGACACGTAGGCAAATTTTGATAAGCAGAAGCTGCAACACTATCCAGTCAGAATAATGCGTCGCGGCCAGACTGAATGAACTCTCAGTCATGGCATCAACGTGATAAACACTAAAAAGGATCTCGATTATGTTCTTGAGAGAAGCAATTGTGCTCTTTCTGCATATTGCCAGCTGCTCCATCATTGAGACTTTGGGCGTCAAAGTCTCTATTAGAAGACGGAGTACTAGTCCATGTTTTCTGTGAAGACCCAAGTCATGATAGATGGAAGCCAACGCGCAATAAACTCGACACTGGTGAGTAAGTTCAAGCTCATTCAACTGCAAAGCAAAAATATGGTCAATCTCCGATATGATAGTTTTTTTCAGTAAATTTACGTCGGGACCTCCTGCTTGTTTCTTGGCTGATTCGATACCAACTAAAGCCTCAAGAAGCGCTGTTATGTCACTCGTGTTTGACAAGTAAACGGTTACCATGAGCTTCACAGTCCGCAAAAGAGAGTCCACAAAGACAATATCAGGAACACAATCATCAATATCGGAGGTGCTGGCTTTATAATAATGAGAAAACCTCAGTGCAAGAAGAAGAAGAAACTCGACTAAAGGTATCTGAGAGACTTCTATACTTGAATTGAGTTGATTTGTATTCAAACTCAAGGTACTACTTGTCGAGTTTCTCGGTGTAGCTGCCAGAACACTTTGTCTGGAAACAATCGATTCTGTGGAAGGTTTACTATTTCCCTTAACCAAGGAAACACTTTTTGTTTTTGATAATTGTAGAACTGTCGTGAACATCGGGTTTTGTATCTGGTGCAGAAGACCTAAGAACAGAAGAATAATCGCAGATACAGAGAGTCCTTCCAATGCACTAGCGAGCCACAAATAGTCATCCGCCTTTTTTGCGTTGATTGCAGCGTCGGTGAAGTATTGAAGAGCATCATGAGTGCGACCGGCCAAAAGAAAAAAGTTTCCCATGAGCTTTGCCTGACGCCCAGTATGCTTCTGCTGAGATTTAACCTTCAGATCTTTTGGCAAAGGGGCAGTGCTTTGTCCATTAGAAAACAGCGCTTTGAATGACAGCCCCGAACTAAGTCTTTTCTGTGCCTGATTGATTGTTCTCGTCAACACACTGCTATCTGTTAGAGAAACAGGCGAGCGGAGAGTGATGCTTTGGAAAGAATATGCGTAGGCGTCCAAAGCTTTCAAGAAATTTCTTGTGATTCCACAAATCACGGTTTCAATGGATGTAGTGATCTTTTCTGATTCTTCGCTGATATGAAATATCTCCGGATGATCATTGTTTCCCTTCTTCAGGGATCTATGATAAATAATGTTATGTGAAAGAGCCCGTGGATACTGAGTCTTTAATGCCCGAAGAGAGTGTTCTTGTTTCTGCACCGATGGCAGATGTAGACCAAGGCCAATGATGATATAGGTTTTCCTAAACGGCTCAAAATCCTCGAGAAATGCCGTTTCTTCGCAAGGCAATTCTACCGAGGGACTAAAAAGAATCCGACCCTGAGGGAACTCTTGTGGATTCAAATAAAGACATTCTGGTATTGGCGACACGTCTAGTAGTCTGATGTCAGTGACGGATTGGACAACTTCAGAATAGCGACTGAAGTCCAGGGGTGAAATATCTCCCACGGGAACAAGAGATACCTTGACTTGGGCAGGAGTAACGAACTTAAAATTCTCCATGAGACTTTCACCAATCCGAGGGTGTTACCAGTATTTATTTTTAGTCTGATCAGCTAACGACGAGTTCGGGGCCTGAGACAAAGTCGCGCTTGGAGCGTGCATTGGGCTTAAGCATTTGGGGCCAGCGGCGTAGTCTGCCGTAGGTCGTGAGGCATGAGCCTCGAGTGCGAAAGTTCACCAGGCTCACGGAACTCTCACTGAACGCCACTTGAAATCCAAGACAGGGCTTTCGAATTTCCACTTCCACAATTCAGGCACTCTCACAACGGTCATCTATTCGATCTTCAATCATTAAACTTTGAGTGGATATTTTACCGTAACCAGGGAAAACCGCCGAGATTATTCACTTACATTTCGTCTCTACTCGCAGCTGAATCTCTTTAAGAAATAAATATCACCAAAGTTTTCAAGATGACCGGTCTTTCCTTCGAGAATTTCCAAAGGAATCAATACTTATCTACTAGAGGCTACGCTCAACCTAAAGCAACCTCCACTGGTACGACAATTGTCGGCTGTAAATTCAAGGGCGGCGTGGTGATCGCTGCAGACACCAGAGCCACCGCAGGTCCTATTGTCGCCGACAAGAACTGTGAAAAGTTGCACAGATTGGCCCCTAAAATCTGGTGTGCTGGTGCTGGTACCGCCGCAGATACAGAGATGGTCACACAGTTGATTGCACTGAATCTCGAATTGCATTCCATGTGGCAATCTCGTCAGCCCCGGGTGATCACTGCGTTGACAATGTTGAAGCAACATTTGTTCAAGTACCAAGGTCACTTGGGTGCTTACTTGATTTGCGCTGGTGTGGATCCCACTGGTGCCCACTTGATGTCTGTGCAAGCACACGGATCTACAGATATCGGGGAGTACCAATCCTTAGGGTCGGGATCTTTGGCAGCAATGGCCGTTTTGGAATTGAACTGGAAGCCGGACATGACCAGAGACGAAGCTATCAAATTATGCGCAGAAGCCATTGAAGCAGGTATCTGGAACGATTTAGGTTCCGGTTCGAATGTCGATGTGTGTGTCTTGGAAGTCGGCAAGGACGCTGAATTACTTAGAAACTACTTGACGCCAAATGTGAGGGCAGCCAAAGAAAGATCATATAAGTTTGCTCGTGGAACAACGGCTGTTTTGAGAAAAAGCATACGCGACATTGTTGACGTCGAGGAGACGGTGATTGATTTCGGGCGCCCTGATGCGATGGAAGTTGATGCCTAGGTATCTAGCAATCCTACATATTTTAATGAAAATTATAATGAAAAGAGATGTGTAACCCGAGAAGGAAATTTCGAAAAATGAGACTGTCTTCTAAGCCTAATTTTCATCTGCATTTCATGTGAATTTAGGATATTTTAACAGTTCTTGTTATTATAGTGCTCGAGCTCGCAGATTTTTCTAGAAGTATGTCCGCGAGATTCGAGTATATAATCCACGTTCCTCAGCGTGAGGGTCTGAGTCTAAGCAACAAACTGAGGCGCTAGATTCCAATCAATTGATTTCAGTAAAGAGAAAAAAATAGCAGCAGTTTTGACCCCTTTCAGAAATTATTAAAAATGGTAGTGAATAATCCTAACAACTGGCACTGGGTGGACAAAAATTGCATTGACTGGGCGAAGGCTTACTTCAACGAGAATTTGATAGGCTTGTCTGCGAAAACGGACGATGGAAAGGACGTTCGAGTCAAGGCAATCTCATCTCTTGAGGGCGATGTGGAGGTTTGTCAGAGGAAGGGCAAAGTTATCTCAATTTTTGACCTCAGAATTGTTCTTAACATAGAAGGTATTTCAGTTAAGGATAAAGAGTTTCAAGGAAGCATCACAATTCCTGAATTGGCTTATGACACCGAGGAAGACGAGATTCAATTTGACATCAGCATATACAACGAGGATAAAGACTCCGAGAAAATGAGAACTATCACCAAAAAGGAATTGGTTCCTCAAATAAAGACGGTCTTGATGAAATTCGGCCAGGATTTGATCAAGGTGCATGGGTCCGACATTCAACACGAAAGTGACCAAGTTCAGTCCAAGTTCACCAAAGAGAACCAGTCTGTTTTGCAAGAAAAGTCATCAAAACCCAAGGAACAATCAAAGGCTGCTCCGGCTGCTTCCCATAAGCCAGCAACATCCGAAAGTTCCAGCTCAAATGTTCCTAGATATAATACGTCTACGTTGCATTTAGAGCCCACCTTCAACACAACAGCTGAGCAACTATACATTACTCTTTTAGACCCTCAAAGAGTATCTGCTTGGTCACGATCCAATGCTCAGATCCAAGCTTCCGAAGGCTCAGACTTTCTGTTGTTTGGTGGCTCTATTACAGGTAAAATTCTTGAGTTGGTTACCAACGAAAGAATTCGTCAAGCTTGGAGGCTAGACTCATGGAGAACCGGCCACTTCGCTGAACTTGACATACAATTGAAACAAGGCGCAGGCGAGACTAAAATGGTTGTTAAATGGTCAGGAATCCCTATCGGTGAGGAGGATAGAGTTAGAGGCAACTTTCAAGATTACTACGTGAGAGCTATCAAACTAACGTTTGGCTTTGGCGCAGTATTGTAAGCGTCGGGTTAATGAATGAAAGTACTTAGAATATATCAATATGATTTTTACTTTGTACACATGGAGGTAACTCTAGGGTTTGTTAGTTTACGTATATAACCGCTTATCCAGTCAACAACGCTAATGTTGAGAGTTAAACGGTGAAAGGCAAGCTCCAGTGGTCGATCGAAAAATGCAAAGACAAGCAAAAAAGTCAACAGGTAGCCACATCTAATAACCGCTACGTTTACCGAATGTTTCTAAAGTATAAAAGCTAGAGCTAATTTCAAAATGTGCGCTACATCCATCCAAATTTCCTGAAAAGTTGCATCTTACGGTGTTGATTTACCGATCGACTACTGCACACATCCTTTGGTACACAGATAGTTTCTTTGTCAGAAAATAGGAGCTTATACTTTTTATTGTCTTTCGGTCAAGCAGCTAATTACCGAAATCTCTATCACTAAGTCAGAGTGCCACGAAACAAAACAAAATATTCTGCATTTCCAGATCTTTCACAATTGGAATCTACAGCAGCATTAGCCAATACGCAGGCTGAACCGCCACTCGTTTGCCCTTTCGGAATATTGTCCCGAGCGTGCGGAAATCATGTCTCAAAGAGGAGAAGTTAACCTGCTATCTCTGAGCAACCGTCTCTATTTAAATTGCGGAATCCTCCTTCTTCTTCAACAACGACTTCAATTAGATTCCAATCAATATGTCAACTACAGCCGGAAAAGTATGTTAATTTTCTCTGAGATGTTCTGCGATGAAAATTGAATTTTAATGGAGCCGAAAAGGAATTTTAGGTTTGTAAATAGGCAGATGTGAGGAACTGATGCTATAACCACTACAGTTTTGCATTCCCCCCTCAAGCACCCTGCTGGTCATAGGAAGTCTTTTTCCTAAAATTACACGCCCAAATAAACCACCAACGAGCTCCACAATGCTTTTGACTTCAAGTATAAATTGAGAATTTTATGCTAACATCAGCCCATCACATGTCAAGCTGCCGTCGCTTGGGAGGCAGGTAAGCCTTTGTCCATTGAGGAGATCACAGTGGACCCTCCAAAAGCTCACGAAGTGAGAATCAAAATCACCAACACTGGGGTTTGCCACACCGACGCTTACACATTGTCTGGTGTGGATCCAGAAGGTGCGTTCCCATCCATCTTGGGCCACGAGGGAGGTGGAATTGTCGAGTCCGTTGGTGAGGGTGTTACCAATGTCAAGGTCGGTGACCATGTCATTGCCCTTTACACTGCCGAATGTAAAGAATGTAAGTTCTGTAAGTCTGGCAAAACTAACTTGTGTGGCTCAGTGAGAGAAACTCAAGGTAAGGGTGTTATGCCTGACGGCACTTCCAGATTCAAGTGTAAGGGCAAAGACCTCTTCCATTTCATGGGCTGCTCCACGTTCTCTCAATATACGGTTGTTGCGGATGTCTCTGTGGTTGCCATCAACGAGAGGGCTCCAATTGAGAGTGTCTGTTTGTTGGCCTGTGGTGTCACCACAGGCTATGGTGCTGCCACAGTGACAGCCAATGTCCAAGAGGGTGACACTGTTGCTGTCTTCGGTGTTGGATGTGTCGGTTTATCTGTGATCCAGGGTGCTGCCCTCAGAAAGGCCAAGAAAATCATTGCTATTGATATCAATAACGACAAAAAGGAATGGGCTGATAAGTTTGGTGCCACCGACTTTGTCAACCCAAAGGAGTTACCAGAGGGCACCAGTATTGTACAGAAGTTGGTTGAGATGACGGATGGCGGATGCGACTTCACCTTCGACTGTACGGGCATTGTCGAAATTATGAGACAAGCTTTGGAGGCATGCCACAAGGGTTGGGGTCAATCGATCATCATTGGTGTTGCTGCTGCCGGTAAAGAGATCTCCACCAGACCATTTCAATTGGTTACCGGTAGAGTGTGGAAGGGTTCTGCTTTCGGGGGTGTGAAAGGCAGAACTCAATTACCAGGTATGGTTGAGGACTACATGGGTGGTAAATTGAAGGTTGATGAGTTTATCACTCACAGACACTCCTTGGATAAGATCAACACTGCTTTTGATGACATGCACAAGGGAAGCTGTATCAGGGCTGTCATTAAGATGTGACTAGAACGCCCCAACCTCTAGGTTTTCCGTGACAAAGATCAGACCCTAATATTTATGCAGGTGAGGCATTAATGGAAATTGACTGTCTCAAAAAGGTTTGGGTTCTAATGCCTCCTACCAACGGACTTGTAGCGCCGTCCTCATTTAATGAAATAGAAGAAGCTACACCACCGAAATATATCGTTTCATATTGATCTGTACTTAGGAAAAATAATGAAAGACGTGGTATCGCAAGCTTAGTCCGAGAGTTCCGCATCATAACTGTTTAGAATACCGTGGGCCTGAACTAAGGTGTCGTGATATTGTTATCGCAGCGAGTCCAGGTTCTTGCTGGTCATGCCCATATTATCTCTGAGACAGAACGTAGTTTTAGTGACACTAGAAAAACTGAGGAGGCGAATACTCAGAATTCAAGAGAATCCCCAAGAAAAAGAATCCTTTTACCCTCATGAAGATCCCGCTGTTATGACTGGTATGTTCTGGCCCAGTAACAACTGAAGTACTCCAGAACTGACTTTGCAGGACTTGGAATAAGTGCAGAGCCAAAAGAGCGTTAAATATATGACTTCCACTACCTCTGGCTCGAACCCATTCTCACTCCACAGATTTTTTTTAGTTTTGCCATCAAAGGAAATTGCTTCTCACAGCTCTTAATATTCGTTGTAATCATCATGGTCTCATGCAAACGGAAAATTAATTACAATTAAGATCAAAGTATAACAAGGGGACCTGTCAAAAGCCGCGACTCTCGGAGTCCATAATTTTCGCCGAGCGTACCTAACCGCTTTCAGATGGGATGATTGCAGACACCCCGATTCCCTAATACAGCATTTCGACATTCATAATTGACTCCTGATTCATATATCACACAAGCTAAAAGCACAAGTAGAAATTTATAGAGTCATGAGTATCACTTATTTGCGATCGGTCCCACCTGGTTACCCCACCTCTTCAGGCCCTGGACCCTTACTTTTCTAACCAGTAGGGTCGGCCCCGAAAGACTTCGCGCGCGCTGATTGGACACTAAAAATCTTTTTTTCGTGGACTGAGACTAGGCTCGAAATTTGGGCCTGATCTTCTCTGTTTCTTCTGCTTCACTTTATTTTCGAACCTGACAAAAATTTTCAAATGTTCAGACAATTAGCTAGCACCAAGGCCGTTGTACCAAGATTCACCAGATCGTACATCGCCGGTCAGTTTACTGGCTCCAAAAAGGCCAACGGAAAATATACTGTTACTTTAATCGAGGGTGACGGTATTGGTGTGGAGATTTCGCAAGCGGTTAAGGACATTTACGCTGCCGCAAACGTCCCTATTGAATGGGAGCCCGTGGATGTCACTCCGCTTTTGATCAATGGAAAGACCACATTGCCCCAAGAAGCTGTTGACTCCGTCAACAGAAACTTGGTCGCTTTGAAGGGTCCTTTGGCCACGCCAGTTGGTAAGGGTCATACCTCGATGAACTTGACTTTGAGAAGAACGTTCAACTTGTTCGCCAATGTCAGACCATGTAAATCTATTGTTGGTTACGACACCCCGTATGAAAATGTTGACACCGTCTTGATTAGAGAGAACACTGAAGGTGAGTATTCTGGTATTGAGCACACCATCGTGCCAGGTGTTGTTCAGTCGATCAAGTTGATCACCAAGCCTGCCTCCGAAAAAGTCATCAGATACGCTTTTGAGTACGCTAAGAGTATCAACAAGCCTCATGTTCTTGTTGTGCACAAGGCCTCGATCATGAAGTTGTCCGATGGATTGTTCGTAGAGACCGCTAAGGAGGTTGGTAAGGAATACCCCGACATAAAGTTGTCCTACGAGTTATTAGACAACACCTCATTGAAGTTGACTGCTGACCCAGCTGACTACAAGGAAGTCGTCATGGTCATGCCTAACTTGTACGGAGACATCATGTCTGACTTGTCTTCTGGATTGATCGGTGGTTTGGGATTGACTCCTTCCGGAAATATGGGTAACAAGGTTTCTATTTTCGAGGCTGTTCACGGTTCCGCTCCGGACATTGCCGGTAAAGGCTTGGCCAATCCAACAGCCTTGTTGTTGTCGTCTTGTATGATGTTGAGACATATGTCTTTGAACTCTGACGCCGACAAGATCGAGAACGCTGTCTTGAAGACCATCGCCTCTGGCCCAGCCAACAGAACAGGTGACTTGAAGGGTACTGCCTCCACCTCCCACTTCACCCAAGAAGTCATCAAGAACTTGTAAGAATTTTTACCCCTAACGAGTTATTTATTAAATACACACATACGATAGACAATTTCTTCTTTGAAACAATTTTATACATGGCATGATTCGAAATGTTCCGAGATACTAAATGAACAGATAGATCAACTTTCAATTTGAAATGCCTTTAACAGCGGTAACAATTCACGGCTTGTTTTAAGAAAACTCACTAGATCTGAAAGTGAAAAGCACCCAAGTGTCCTTTTATAAACTTAGTCCTTCACATGATGTTGGTCCTTTAGGCGGTCAATTCCTGCAACACGATGTTCGTCCCCTCCACGATAGCCTCGTGCTCGACCTTGTGAACTCTGTCCTCGTAAGCCTCTAGAGTCTCGCCTACTATCAAGTCGAGCTCTTTCACCAAAACAGGCTCACCCCTGTCAACTTCGGCAATGACTTTGTGGATCATAACACCACCCTTTGTGATCTCGCCATCCTGTCCGGCTTTCCACGCACGGTCTATCGCATGGGTCCCATCAAATGCACCAGGCAAAGCAGGATGTAAGTTGATAATTGAGATACCAGCATTAGCCAATGGAATCAAAACGGAAGGAGACAAAATAAGCATCCACCCAGCACACACAATCAAGTCTGGCTTTGAGTAGGACGTGTCTTCGGTACCCTCAATGTTTCCGTATATGAGTAGGTTCGCCAAGTCCTTATTGAACTGCTCTCTTTTCACACGACGGATATCTTTATCGTCTTTGGAAGTGCCTTTGTAGTAATTTTTCAAGACGTGAGTTTTCGATGGAACGGAAAAATTAGCGGCTCTTTGCAAGCCATAAGCATCCTCGCTGCTCGAGATGACCTGGGTAATCTTTCCTTTCAAGATCGAGCTTTTTTGCGCGTCAATAAGCGCCTGAAGATTTGAGCCCGATCCTGAAATGAGTACTGTGATCGACATCAGATAATATTGTTTAGTTTTGTGTTTGGAGCTAGTGGAAAACCTCGATGCATGTCCGAGATAACTAGACCGAAAATTAAATTTGACCTTGGTCCATGAATGCAGTACTAGGAAACTAATTATCTTACTGATTCACCTCTTAATTGAGTTCATATATTGCAGCAAGTTAAAATCGGACCTGCAAGACTATATTACGGTTCAAACATAGGGTTTCATGCTACGTTTACTCTTTTTAGTCCGCTTGTTTACTTGTTTCACTCTTAATCAATACCTAAAGTCGATGTCGCGTGCCGCATCGCAGAGCCCGTGGAATTGCAACGAGTCAGAATTAGTCTAATCGTGTAGAAAGAGGAAAAGAGGACAAGCAAAGGCAAAGTCTTTTTTTAAAAAAAAACATTACTGAGACTGAGAACTTAATCAGCTATTCGGAAATTGGTCTCTTTCCAATACTTATATTATTACGACTCTTGTGGTAGTATATGAGGCTTATCTCTTGACCATCTCAATATAGAACTCTCGGCGCCATGTGAGTGCATCAATAAACGCGTACTTCAATTGAGAATTGCACGGCCAGACACATTTCTGGTCGCTACTAAATGTCTCATAAGAAATGTACATCTTGTATTCCAAATGGTCGATTTCACTTCACGTATTTTCCTTGATCTATTTTTGACAAATTCAATGAAAATGGAAGTTCCAAAAAAACTCAAAATTCATTTCTTCATATCTTTTTGCTTCGCACCTTATTCTTAAATATGGTCGCGCAGGCTCAGAACCACTTAAATTACAGGAGTCAAACGAAATCGGGTAAGCAAAAGAGACTGAACCCATGCCTTCTTCACCAAGTAGTAACTCTAATTTTCGATTAGAGGCCTTTATTTTTTATGAGTAATTTTCGGCTCAAATTAGATGTCAGTTTGCAGATACCCATGGCCGTCTTCTCAATCAATATAAAAGCCACTCTTTACAGTTCCATCACTATTAGTTTGAGGATCTTGATATGGAACCCCGTGCCCTGGCGCCGCCCAATTTCCAAGGCCGGTTTCCCGCGACGTCCCCGCCATTTTTTCTGGCAGGGCGGGTAACCTGGGCTCAGAATTACCCGTAACCACTCGCGATTACCCACAGGAAAATTTTTCTCCTGATGCGCTGCGAGGGCCACATGGAGAAAAAGCATTTCTCTTACTTCCTTCTTTTGTTCTCCCAAGTCAGACATCACTAAAAGTTCAAAATGGGTATGTGGCTCGATCGGCTGTTCCTTATGCAGCCTGAACCAGATCGGACTTAGTTGATCACAATCAATTGTCATGCAGATTCCTTTCAGCAAAAAGGGGGTTGGCGCTCTCAATCCTAAGGGCAATCACGAATCTTGCTCTTGAGCTACAGATTGCCCTCATCAGTTTTAAGCGTGATCGCTTTTTTTCTTTTAATGATAGTACTAACAACCACCTAGTTGCTTTCACTATTGACCAAATCCGTGGCTTGATGGACAAAGTTACGAACGTTCGTAACATTTCCGTCATTGCCCACGTCGATCACGGTAAATCTACTTTGACCGATTCTTTGGTCCAAAAGGCCGGTATTATCTCTGCCGCCAAGGCTGGTGATGCCAGATTCATGGACACCAGAAAGGATGAGCAAGAGAGAGGTATTACCATTAAGTCCACTGCCATTTCTTTGTACGCTGGCTTGAACGACGACGATGTCAAGGAAATCAAGCAAAAGACTGACGGTAACGACTTCTTGATTAACTTGATCGACTCACCAGGTCACGTTGACTTCTCTTCTGAAGTTACCGCTGCTTTGCGTGTCACCGATGGTGCTTTGGTCGTCGTCGACTGTGTTGAAGGTGTCTGTGTTCAAACTGAGACCGTGTTGAGACAAGCTTTGCAAGAGAGAATCAAGCCTGTTGTCATCATCAACAAGGTTGACAGAGCTTTGTTGGAGTTGCAAGTCACTAAGGAGGACTTGTACCAATCCTTCTCCAGAACCGTTGAGTCCGTCAACGTCATCATCTCTACTTACACCGAACCAACTCTTGGTGACGCTCAGGTCTTCCCAGAGAAAGGTACCGTTGCTTTCGGTTCCGGTTTGCACGGTTGGGCTTTCACCGTCAGACAATTCGCCATCAGATACTCCAAGAAGTTCGGTGTCGACAGATCTAAGATGATGGAGAGATTGTGGGGTGACTCTTTCTTCAACCCAAAGACCAAGAAGTGGACCAACAAGGAGAAGGACACTGACGGTAAGACCTTGGAGAGAGCTTTTAACATGTTTGTCTTGGACCCAATTTTCAGATTGTTCTCTTCTATCATGAACTTTAAGAAGGATGAGATTCCAACCTTGTTGGAGAAATTGGAAATCAACTTGAAGGCCGACGAGAAGGAGTTGGAAGGTAAGGCTTTGTTGAAGGTTGTCATGAGAAAGTTTTTGCCAGCTGCCGACGCTATGTTGGAGATGATTGTCATCCACTTGCCATCCCCAGTTACTGCTCAAGCTTACAGAGCCGAGACTTTGTACGAAGGTCCATCTGACGATGTCCACTGTCAAGCCATCAGAAACTGTGACCCTAAGGCTGACTTGATGTTGTACGTCTCTAAGATGGTCCCAACCTCTGACAAGGGTAGATTCTACGCTTTCGGCCGTGTTTTCGCTGGTACCGCCAAGTCCGGTCAAAAGGTCAGAATTCAAGGTCCAAACTACCATGTCGGTAAGAAGGAGGACTTGTTCTTGAAGTCTATTCAAAGAACTGTCTTGATGATGGGTAGAGGTGTCGAGCAAATTGACGACTGTCCTGCTGGTAACATTATTGGTTTGGTCGGTATTGACCAGTTCTTGTTGAAGTCTGGTACTATCACCACTTCCGAGACTGCTCACAACTTGAAGGTCATGAAGTTCTCTGTCTCTCCAGTTGTGCAAGTTGCCGTCGAGGTCAAGAACGCTAACGACTTGCCTAAGTTGGTCGAGGGTTTGAAGAGATTGTCCAAGTCTGACCCATGTGTCTTGACATCTATCTCCGAGTCCGGTGAGCACATCGTTGCCGCTACTGGTGAATTGCATTTGGAAATTTGTTTGAACGACTTGGAGAACGATCACGCTGCTGTTCCATTGAGAAAGTCTGCTCCAGTTGTTTCTTACAGAGAAACCGTCCAAGCTGAGTCTTCCATGGTTGCTTTGTCTAAGTCTCCAAACAAGCATAACAGAATTTACGTCAAGGCTCAACCTTTGGATGAGGAAGTCTCTCAAGACATTGAGTCTGGTCTTGTTAACCCAACTGACGATTTCAAGGCTAGAGCCAGAATCTTGGCCGACAAGCACGGTTGGGACGTCACTGACGCCAGAAAGATCTGGTGTTTCGGTCCAGACGGTAGAGGTCCAAACGTTGTTGTTGACCAAACCAAGGCTGTTCAATACTTGAACGAAATCAAGGACTCTGTTGTCGCCGCATTCCAATGGGCTACTAAGGAAGGTCCTATCTTCGGTGAGGATGTTAGATCTGTCAGAATTAACATTTTGGATGTCACTATGCACGCCGATGCTATTCACAGAGGTGGTGGTCAAATCATCCCAACTATGAGAAGAGTTACTTACGCTTCTATGTTGTTGGCTGAGCCAGCTATCCAAGAGCCAGTCTTCTTGGTCGAAATCCAATGTCCAGAAAACGCCATTGGTGGTATCTACTCTGTCTTAAACAAGAAGAGAGGTCAAGTCATCTCTGAGGAGCAAAGACCAGGTACTCCATTGTTCACTGTCAAGGCTTACATGCCAGTTAACGAGTCTTTCGGTTTCTCCGGTGAATTGAGACAAGCCACTGGTGGTCAAGCTTTCCCACAGATGATTTTCGATCACTGGGCTATCTTGAACGGTGATGTGACTGACCCAACCTCTAAGCCAGGTGCCATTGTCAAGGCTAAGAGAGAGCGTACTGGTCAAAAGCCAGAGGTTCCAGGTTACGAGGAGTACTACGACAAGTTGTAAGCTACCTGAGTTTTGGCGTTATCGTACATTTCATCTTTTGTTGTCGATTGTAGACTTCATTCTTTAACTATTGAGAATACACGGTTTAAAAATATTAATAAAAAAACATGTAAAGTTATTTGGATACAAACTGTAAAAGTGTGAAGTGAACTTAACAGCGTGCAACTTGCCCCAGATTTTACAGGACTTTCTCGGCCAAGAAAAGAGTGCCTGCCGCAGAAATTCGCTTCTATTTTAAACTATTCGCCGCTTTTTCAAGGGTGTTTAATTAGATGCATCAAATTCCGTCGCATCCGGCCGGGTCGGCACAAACGACCCCTACCGGCATCTTCGGTAACCTCGTATACAGACTCATGCGACTATAAATTTTTAAGTTATTTTGAGTTAAATAGCAATTAAAATCAGAAATCTCTGTTTCTTTGTGTTCTACATTTTTCTATACTCGAACTTGGTTCTCTCTCAAGGCTTTACATTAAAGCTTGATACTTTTTAAACCCCTTCGATTGCGATTCTTTTTGCACCGAGCATTGCTAACTCCGAAAGTTCTAGGCTTTTTTTTCGGTGGGTCCAGTCCAGTGTCAGTGCATAAGGGTGCAAAAGTTTTACATTTAGGCACCCTCTCGCAATTCCCATAACTATATCTTAAATACTATCCCAAAGCTTCAATTCGACTATATCGAAGATGTCATTTCTCGAGACAAGGCTCAAATTGAGTCTACTGGCCGTGACTGTGCTATGGCTTGGGTTGATTTCCGGGATATCGGTGCGTCTGCTGAACACGAAAGATAAGTATTCCAGCCAAGTCCTCCGATCACAGATCTTATCACAGCTTTTATTCCTAGCTTGGATAGCACTTCCATACCGCCATATATTTCATATCGATGGCTTCAAAGCTGAGGTGAAACAAAGGGCCGCAGATTTGCAGACCTCGAATAAAGAAAGAACAAGCTGTCCCCAACCAGATACCCGCGCATGGAACAACTATGCTGTTGACGACTTTGCATTTTCCATTTTATTTATTAGCATGGTGTTCCTAATTATCTTGCAATTATTCCGTACAGTGCATCGATCAATGGTGGCGCTACACGAGCATCGCAGACTCGGACAAGAGCCTAACATCGGCCTTGGGAACCCCTTGAAGAAAAGGGAGAAAAAAGTCACATTCCTTCTTCCGGAGCCTCGGCCTTTCAGCTGTGAATATATCTCGAGCAAGGTCCATGCCCTAGGACGTGTTGTATTGCCTAATAAACGGCAGATAATACTCCTAACCACTTGTTTCACACTCAGTATATGTCTACTTCCAAAATCTGCCCAACATGCCTTTCCCATGCATGTTTTTAACTCTCGCAATCTCAGCATCACATCTGACCATTTGATTGTCGCTATATTAATGTTTGCAGGACTCGAGTTGGCACGTACAGTAAGTCTAGGTATCTCATCCTCAGGCAACGCGTGCGGTGTCAGGTTAGCAGTTTTAAGATTCATTGGTTTCTACGGTATTTTCCTCATGCTTATGTCTGCGCTAGTGTTGATTCAAGCAAGCGATACACTTAAATTGTACATATACAAAGTTTTCACACCATGCGGAAATGGAAGACAATGGCGGTCGTTTTTTGATGTGCGCATACCCAATGAAAATATATTGTCGGCTGTCTTGGGTGAGAACATGATGAAGTACACTAATATGGTTTTGAAAGAAGACTTCAATCAGCAGCAGATAGCTGAATCTATTGAAAAGATCATACTCCTTTTTACAAGAGTTTTGGGTGATAGTGTTACTGTGCTCTTGTTCTCTACTTTGGTGCTTGTTCCGGGTGCGCTAGCTTACATTTGCATTACTTAACGAGAGGACAAGAGGAGAGCCAGATTAAGTATCTTTCGAGGTTAATCAAATGGCAGCACATGCGAAACTGTGGCGAACTTAGTGAAGGCAATTAACCATTTCATATTTTGTGATTAGTCGGAGATTCCATGTTCATTAATAGCATATGGATAAAGGGCCTGGATTAATCAAGATTAGCATTTCACAGATCATTTTTTCGAAACTCAGCTAAGATTCAACTGGAAGGATCTTCGACGTGTTCCGTTGCCGGAAGGGCTTCCGAGTAGGATTCATCAGGCAAAAAGTAAATCGCCCAGAATGTAAGTTTTGTCTCCCTAACAAGAGCGTAGAAGCTCAGTGCAGAATGCCATCTTTCGCGTGTTTTTATTCAACAACGATTCAGTTAGAAAAGATTACGTAATTTCTTAATTTTCATCTAGATACAACTTTAACAGATCAAAGCGCCACTTTATCTTCGGATTGCAAACTGTAGCTGATAACAATCAATGGCTGAAGAAACTTAGATATTTGCGGAGTTGACTGCCTGTCTGGTAAATTTAATAAATCCATTAACACGCGCGTATCCTGCTACCAGATTAGGAAAGCACTACCATCCGAAGAGCGATACGCGCGATTACTGGAAATTGGTTCCGCTTTGGGAAATCCGATCCGCGGCAGCTTCTGTGAATTAATTATATTTAATGGCTGCGTTGATCTAGCAATGTTTGTGCTTCTTTATTTTCCTTGGTAACACAACAATTCAAATGGAAAGATTACAACAAATAGCCAAGCAAGCAACCTCGAGTGTGGCTGCCCCCGCTGCCCCCGCTCACCCTTTGGATCCTCTCAGCCCTCAAGAGATGAAGGCAGTAAGCTCTATTGTCACTGACTTCTACAAAGGCAAGAAGATCATTTTTAATACTGTGACGTTGAGGGAGCCCATTAAAAGAGCTTACTACGAGTGGAAAGAGAAAAACGGCCCCGTTCCTCCAAGGTTGGCCTACTATGTTGTTGTTGAGCAAAGCTTCAACGGTGTTCAAGAGGGTGTGGTGGACATTTCATCTTTGACCGTGGTCGAGTCCCGTAGCACTGCTGGCGTACAACCAATCTTGACTCCCCTGGATCTTCAGAGTACTGAGGAAATTGTCAGGTCTGATCCTAATGTGATTAAGCAGTGTGAAATATCCGGAATCCCTAAAGAGGAGATGAAAAATGTTTACTGTGATGCTTGGACTATCGGCTATGATGAGAGATGGGGCGCTTCTAGAAGACTCCAGCAAGCATTGATGTATTGGAGATCCGACGAGGATGACTCGCACTACTCCCATCCATTGGACTTCTGTCCTATTGTGGACATGAATGAAGGTAAGGTGGTCTACATCGACATTCCAAACAGAAGAAGAAAAGTTTCCAAGCACAAGCATTCGTCTTTTCATCCTAAGCACATTGCCGAAAAATTTGGAACCTCCGAAAACCCTTCTGGCTTTAGGCAAGATGACACTCCATACAACGTCACTCAACCTGAGGGCGTGTCTTTCAAGATGGTCGGCAATCTTATGGAATGGTCCAACTTCAAATTCCATGTTGGTTTCAACTACCGAGAGGGAATTGTTTTGTCCGACGTTACCTACAACGATCATGGTAATGTGAGACCTCTCTTTCACAGAATTTCCTTGTCTGAAATGATTGTTCCATACGGATCCCCAGACTTCCCTCATCAAAGAAAGCACGCCTTAGACATTGGTGAATATGGTGCTGGTAACTGTACAAACCCCTTAGCTCTCGGATGTGACTGTAAGGGTGTTATTCATTACTTGGACGCCCACTTTCCGGGTAAGACAGGTGATGTGCTCACTGTGAAAAATGCCGTTTGCATTCATGAGGAGGACGATGGAATTTTGTTCAAACATTCTGACTTCAGAGACGACTTCCAGACCACCGTGGTCACCAGAGGTAAAAAGTTGATTATCTCGCAAATTTTCACTGCTGCAAACTACGAGTATTGTTTGTACTGGATTCTCAGACAAGACGGTACGATCAAGTTGGAGATCAGATTGACCGGTATATTGAACACATTTATCTGCGCTGAGGACGAGGACGTTGGACCATGGGGAACTCAGGTGTATCCACAAGTCAATGCCCACAATCATCAGCATTTGTTCTCCTTGAGATTGGACCCAAGAATCGACGGTGACAACAACTCTGTTGCCACCTCCGATGCTACTGCGGGCCCTGGTGAAACGGGCTCTACGCAGAACATGTATGGTAATGCATTTTATGCGCAGAAGAATACTTTCAAGACCGTTGGGGAATCGCTAACTAATGCCACCACCACGAGAACATGGGACATTTTTAACCCAAACAAATTGAACAAGTTCTCCGGCAAGCCATCCTCTTACAAATTGGTTTCTACCTGGGCTTCTCCACTTTTGGCAAAAGAAGGCTCCTTGGTCAGAAAGAGGGCTCCATGGGCAGCATGGACCACCGAGGTTGTGCCTTATAAGGATGAGGGTTTGGGTTATGGTAGATTGTATCCATCTGGAGATCATGTTGCTCAGTGGTCGGGTGACGGTGCGAGAGGTATGAGAGAATGGATTGGCGATGGGTCCGATAAAATCGAGAATACTGATGTTCTTCTCTTTCATACTTTCGGTATCACTCACTTTCCATCGCCAGAGGATTTCCCTGTCATGCCAACTGAGATTTTTGACCTCATGTTGCGCCCAAGACATTTCTTCACTGAGAACCCTGTTCTTGATGTGAAGCCATCTTACGCTAAAACTACTACTGAAGTTAAGAGCGGCGCTGCTGGTACTGACTCATGCTCCTTGAGTGTAGACAAATCGTCCAGATTAGCATTCTCAAACACCTCAGCTTGCTGCAAAAAATAGACTCCAAATTCCTAATACCTTAGATTTATTAAATAGACTGATTCTTTAGAATATAATAACAGAAAGTAAGCCTATTGAGCAATCGATTGACGCGTCAGAAACACTCTTGAAAGACTTAAATGTCGATCAATTGTTGGAAAATTCAAGTGAGCCAGATCACGTGACCGAGTCATCTCGGCCCTCGAGGCTATCAAGATGGTAGATGAAATTAAGTGAACTCGCAAAACACCATAATAGATCAAAATGAAATATGTTATAGAGCACATGGAAGAGGGTTTCTCGGAGTGGGTTATTCTTGAGTACTCGCAAATCATAAGAGATGTCGGCAAAGACAATCTAGTGTTGACTTCTCTTCCTAAAGGATCAACAGAGAAAGACATTCCAGACAGACTTCTTGCTTTGGGCTTGAATTGGACCACAGACGAATGTGTCACTCTCGATGGCGGGTTAAAATCAGACCGTGTGTGCTTGCTTGACCCCGCAGCCACTGAAGAATTAGTTCCAGGCGATGCACCTCAATTCGATTACTTTGTGTTTGGAGGAATTTTGGGTTCCCATCCTCGTATTGATCGTACGGGTATTTTGAGAAAGAAGTACGGATTCGCCGGTAGAAGATTAGGTGCATTGCAAATGACCACCGATACTGCCATTAGAACGACACAGATCATTATCGAGAAGCAAACGAAATTCGAAGACATCAAATTCATTGATTACCCCGAAATTAGATACAACAAGTACGAGTCCACAGAAATGCCTTTCAGATACGTATTGGATTCGCAAGGCATTCCAATCTTACCAGAAGGAATGTTGAAATTGATCGAAAAGGACGCTGATCAGAGTATAGACGACTTGTTGGTTGAGTAAAGTGGAAACACCAATATCGCTTTAGAAAACACGAAAATAGACGAAATGCATGATTTTTGTATTCTGAGGGATACTCAGCTGTAAACAGTCACCTTTCTGGATTTAACTGGTGGTTGGCTGGAGCTTAGGACCTCTTTCATCACGAATCCTACCGTCTCTTCGTCTTCAAAATATGATATGTGTGCACTGATTGCCGAAACAAGGGCTATACTGAATACGCCCATGGGGAGACAATAGTCAATCCTTCCAGTCCTGTTCAACTTCAAGAGGGATCCCAAGGCATTTGTATCGTATAGCTCGGTTTTCGTCTTACGATTGGTACCTTTTGATTGCCCCGAACTGGTCAATGTGGAAATAATGTCCCCTAAAGCATTTTCTTCTTCAGCCAGTGGCGGCTTCGTAGCGGGTTTGCCGACTTCGTGTGGCTGACTTTTTCTGAACCAGCTGGACGCCAGGTAGAATTTCTCTTGGAGGTCATCGCCCAACGAGGTTAAATTCTGGACCTGAGTATTGAATCCCTTGAGAGCAAATGGAACCTCCTCCGCCTTCAAATCCGCAAACTTCGTATCAATGAGCGGCTCCATACGGTAACTGACTGGATCGCAAGGATGGAAAATATTATATATGTTTTTGCACTTGGGTGAGGAGAAATCAGCTTCCAAATCTATCTCACTATCATCAACTTCGCTTCTTGGCACTATATTTTTCTGCTTGAGAATCTCGAACATTCCTACTGGAGATCCCACACAAAAGAAATTCTCAATTTCAAAATCAAGCTTATACTCATTGGTGCTTTCTTTTTGCTGGCTCAATAAGTCGAAGCATATAGCAGATCCCAAAGAATGTCCAAACAAGTGCACTTTTCCCTTAAAGTCTGGATTTCGCTCCAAGTACATCTTGTACACTAAGTTGAGTTCGGACAGAACAGCATCCATTATCTGGCTGATATACTTTGGCTCATAATAGAGCAAGACATCTAAAATAACGTCCCCCACGATATTTCTTAACGCCTTGACACCGTCCACATTGATCTGACTCAAAGTTGGCATTCTGCTTTTGTCTGGATTATCCATGATATCTCCTGGTTTACGTGGATGGAAAGATACACGATGTCGCCACGAGATAGGAAGAATTTGAATCTTATTATTTCCCTTTTGACGCTCATTTTTTGGATCAAGCTCAGAACCATAAGCCAATTCTTGATATTTTGTTTCATTCGCAAACAATTCCTTCATTGTCGAGCGCATCACATTCACACTGTGGGTGAAGTTCACAGACTCGTATTTGTAACCTAATAGCTGTCCGATCCCATGAACACAGAAAATTAAATGTTCGACGTCTCTCTTGGAAGATTGCTTGGAATTGTCAATTTCATAGTCCGCCTCAAAGACTTTTTCGAGCAATTTACCTTGATCTGGCTTATCTTTGGTGTCTGCCAATGCCAGTGATTGAGTATCTTTACTGAACATGGAGGCAACTTCTGACTGGATGATATCAGTGAGGGAGCTCACATTACTTGATTTTACACTATCAATGATAGAGGAATCAAGATCCTTTGTATATCCTCGCTGGATCGGTACAACGGACATTAAAGTACCATAGGACGGCTGTAGAGATCGGATGATATTGACCTGTAATGCAGAGAGCTTTTTTGGGAAGAGTGCTCCATATTTTTCGTTGAAGTATATTACAGCCTGGCCACTACCCAAGTCTACCACATCTTGTTCCTTGGCAATATCCACCGCATCTTTCAGTGGGACTTCTTTAAATTGTTTGTTGAACTTAGCCGCCAAATCGCGAGGCAGCGAAGACGCGGTTTCGGCCTTTTGCTTATATGCTTTCACGTCATTATAGCCCTTTTCTATCTTAGCGGCCAAGGTCTCAGAAATTGGGCCGCCATCTCGCGTGAACCAAGTGCCCCTTCTAACTTGGTAAACGGGCCCGGGCCAATAGACTGTGGAGAGCTGTCTTTTATCTAGCTCTACTTTAAAAAGCCGGTCCTCTCTGACATCCACGATATTGTTTTTGTTTTTGTGTGCATCTTCAAGTCGTGCGTTGTCGTATTCTGAAAACGGAACAAACTTCTCCGGTTCTTTTTCTTGGGTGTACTCGTACCATTTCGGTTTTGAGAGCGGCTGGTCAGTATTATAATACCATTTAACCTTGGGGGGCGTGCTTGATTTCGTCCGCGCGAAAAATTTGTTATGTTTTAAAGCTGGAAATACATTCAGATGAAGTCTCGTTAGAAGCATATTGTATTCCACTCCAGAATCCTATGTTGCAGAAGGTCCTGACTTTCGAATGAAAAACTTTCATGTGTTTGGCCCAGAGCACAGAGTATTAGGTGCCCTGTCGCAGCTGATTGCGAGGACGCGGTCTGGGTGCATTGTCTTGTGACGTGCTTCACTTCAATGCCGGAACGGAGGACCCTCGGTCCTCGGCAACTTCGTTAGTCCTTCTAATTTAGATAATGGATCTCTGTGAATAATGTATAGATTTACATAAGTGGCAAATGAGATTCAGGATTTATCTAAGTGGAGAGTAAGTATGTGATCTCCACATCTGAGACTCATCGTGACAAGTGTAGGGCCACACGTCCTTCAAATCTGAGATAGTGATTTGAGAGTGTTCTTAATTTGAAGATATGACTTTAAGAGCGCCACCAATGAAAAAAGTTTTTTAGAAAAAGAGCCCACGAAATTCAATCATACTGAAGTAAATAGAGGGCCATATAAGTTATGACAGATATTGGGATCTTCTCGTAGTCCCTATGGACGAGAATATACTCGTCGAGTTAATATCCTACCTTTTCAGAGTCAGTGACTCAAGTTCAGGCTAATGAAGTTGACATCATCTCAGTTTGAGCTTCTGGATGATATAGCTTAGGCCACTAATTTCATTCTTGATGGAGAAGAGTCAAGCATGTATGGATTCTGACCTTGAGAGTTTAATATGAGGAAGATCTTCAATTACTCTTTCTCAATCGATCCCAAGCGCTCGTCTTGGTGGTGGATCCTTTCACCTGCTCAAACGAAGAATCTTCAGTGATCCGAGGATCTTCTGAAACCGTGAAGTTTTCCACTACATCGGTGCTCTCTGAAGCGATGGAGTCACTTGGGGATTCGCTTTTCGGCTTCACAAATCCATTGATCTCGCGGATTTTCTCCCAATGAGGAGCTTGTCTTTCGTGTTCTTTAACTGCACCAAAGACACCCTGCAGAAAGCCTGTCTTATTTTGTGGAGGAGGCACATACATTACCGCATGGGGATCAAAAGAAACCATATCTTTGGGGCTTTTCATGGCAAGCGAGGGATCGGATGCTGTCTTGAAGTAGTATAGAGTAAACAATGCCATGTTTCTCAGGTCCAAAGACCTCCAGACATCGAGTAACCTTTGCTTTGACTCGATTTCTGAATTGCTGAATTTACCGCTCGCACAGTCCGCCTTGAGACTGGATATTCTGTATTGCTGATCAGTTCTGGCATGGTACTTTGACGACCAAAAATATACACCTAGACCAGCCACCAGGAAGAACACCAGCTTGGAGAACGTTAATAATCGAGGTGGTGTCGGGAGGGGCGCACCGGCTATTTTCTCCCTATATCTGCGATATAGCAATGGTGTAGTTACCACGATCGAACTGTCAAGTAAAGCCCAGAGCATCGTCGTGATCCCGGAATTGGTGAGGTCTTTGGACATCACTTGACGTTCTTCTTGGCTCAACTTATGGTCGGCCTCATAGAACCCCATCAAATGCTCGAAATCATCACGTTTGATTTTCTTCCCCAAAATAGTGGGCTCAGGGTTTCCATCCGAAGGGATAATATCATTTCCAGGACCTTGTTCCGTCATTTTCAGTGAGGAAATGATGAACCAATTTGGGTCTCTATAGCATTAATGCCCGTACCGCAGTTCAGCTCTCTACCCAGCAACTCCGGGCCCCAGCAACCGTCGTCTAGAGCGCGCCACAACACAGTGTGCACCATCGGTACTTGAAGAGAGCTTACACTTAAACAAAATAACTTGGTATCCTCAAGTCTTGTTGGCCTGTGATGTGAGTAGAATCAGAAGAAATACGAGCTTGTGATATGCTATATGAGCGTCATAGGCTTGCTTGAAGTTGTTCACTAAACTCATTTCAGTCACATGTCACACCACTACAGTAACCCTAAGCATGCAAAGTATCGAAACAACTTGTTACATATATACACCCTTCCTCTAGATTAATTTATTATCTTGTCTCATCTCCTCCCTCAACCTGTGCAATTGTTGAACAACGTCCTCAAACTTGATGGTGGCGTTCTTGCCCTGTTCCTCTTGGATATCTCTGTTTCTCACGTTGACACTGTGCTCGAGTTGCTCTTGCTCACCGACAATGAAGATAAAGTTGTACTTCAACAATTGTCCGTTTCTCACCTTCTTTTGCAAAGTGTTACCGGTTACATCGACGTCCGCAAAGAAGTGATGCTTTTTCACCAATTCCTCCTTCAAAGACTCGGCATACTCGAAGTACTTAACACCGACAGGTACAATCAAGAGTTGTCTTGGAGACAACCAGAATGGCCATCTACCCTTGTAGTGCTCGGTCAAAATGGCGGTCATTCTCTCAACAGAACCCAAAATTGCTCTGTGGATCATTACTGGCCTTGCAAGATTGTTTTCCTTATCGTTCGAGTCAGATTTAAACTCCAAGCCAAAACGCGCAGGCATCTGGAAATCCAATTGGATAGTGGCACACTGGAACCATCTCTTCAAGGCGTCACTGATTTTGATATCGATCTTAGGGCCATAAAATGCTCCGTCGGCAGGGTTCAACTCCCACTTTCCAGGACCCATGAACTTGTTCAAAGCATTCTCCAAGTTCTTCTCCGCGTTATTCCAAGTCTCCAAGTCTCCGACATATTTTTCGGGTCTTGTGGACAACTCCATCTTGAACTCGAAACCGAAGGTACCATATACCTTTTGCAAGAAGTCAAATACACCGGCAATCTCTTGCTCAATCTGCTCTTGCTGGCAGAAAATATGAGCATCATCTTGTTGGAAACGACGCACTCTTGTCAAACCAGACAAAGCACCCGAAAATTCATTTCTGTGAACAACACCAAAGTCTGCGACACGCCATGGCAACTCTCTATAAGACCTCTCACGGCTTTTAAAAAGAATACAATGACCAGGACAGTTCATTGGCTTTAGACCAAATGTTTCCTTCTCTACTTCAAAAGCAAACATGTTCTCCTTGTAATTCTCCCAGTGGCCAGAGGTCTCCCACAACTTGGTGTTGTACATGTTAGGGGTGATGACTTCCTCGTAGCCTCTTTGCCTATACTCACCTCTCAACATGTCAACCAAGGTGTTATAAATTCTCGTGCCGTGAGGTAACCAGAAAGCAGATCCCGGGGACATCTCGTTGAAGTAAAACAATTCTTGCTCTTTACCAATCTTTCTGTGGTCTCTCTCACTGGCCTCCTTCAAGAACTTTAAGTGCTCGTCCATCAATTTCTTGTCTGGGAAGGAGATACCATAGACTCTCTGCAAGGAGTCGTTGGCAGCGTCTCCCAAGAAATAAGAAGACGAGTTCTTCAAGACTTTGAACGCCTTGATCTTACCAGTATGCAAGATGTGAGGTCCTCTACACAAATCGATCAATGGACCACATCTGTAAACCGTGGTCGAAGTGTTATCTGGGACTTTTTCTGAGATGAATCTCACCTTGTACTTGTTGTAAGCGAACATTTGCAACAACTCGTCCTTCGTCATCTCCAACCTAATGAATTTTTGCTTCTCCTTGATGACTTTGGTCGACACTTTCTCTAAGTTACCAAAGTCTTCTTGCGATACGACACCTGCACCTTCTTTGATCGACATATCGTAGAAGAAACCATCCTCGGTAGGTGGACCGTACGATAAGTGACAGCCGTAGTGGCATTCACAAGCCTCACCCAACACATGCGCAGACGAGTGCCAGAAAACAGACTTTCCCTCCGGATGATCGAAATCCAAGAATTCCAAAGTCGCGTCAGACTCAAAGGGTCTCTCCAAGTCCCATAACTCCCCGTTTACTTTCGAGATGACTTGTCTCTCGAGGAAAGACTTGCCAATGCTCGAGGCAATCTCGAATGGGCTAGTTTCGAATGCAGTACCTTCCTTGACAGTACCGTCTTTCAAGGTGATCTTGATGGCAATTCTCTCCTTAGCAGCAAACTCCGCATCGTGCCTGGCCTTGATTTCATCGAAGATTTTGATACGGTAATCCAAGAACTCTGGCTGAGGGTCCAAAAGCAAAGGGTTTCCTTGAGGAGCCTTCTTCTTCTCTTTCTTTACAGCGGCAGGTTTCTGAGCGGTTTCCTTAACGGAAAGATTCTCCACGCCTTGTTGGACTTCAGCCATTTCTGTTGTGTGGTTTGTGTGCACTGAATCGAACTACGCCAACCTCGAAAGCCACGTACGCGAGAGAAAAAATTACTCACGTGGTGTGCTGACGATTACGCGCGGCGGCCTGAGGTCTTCGGGCTGCAATTCACAGATCTGAGACACTTGTAATTCGTAAGATTTGAGTTCGATGAAGAATATCATTAATTTGTAATCAGAACAATAGCTTTTATGAGTGCACGAAACAAGTGGAACTCCGAGGTACTTTCGGTCTCTCAGCAAAACCATAAATGGACCAGAATGTAATCCGCAATTTTGAAACCCAAGTTTTTCTCTCGTATAGTGTCTTGTTCAAATACTGTGCCCCGGGGAAAAGTCATTGTGTTGAGTGAATAAGATATCTACAGGAAAAAACCCAAGTTGTACCGTGCCACTCGCTAATAACGATCTGTAGCTTCTTATATTTACATGACTTACCTTTTAAACACCCTAAAAAACCTTGGGAGCCAAGGCAACAACCTTGTTATACTCCAAAGCCTTTAATTCCTTGGCTACCACTGATGAAACTCTGGTTCCTAATGGATCTCCGTTCTTGTTGATCAACACACAAGCATTGTCGTCGAATCTGACAACTGAGCCATCGGGCCTTCTGAAAGGAGCCTTGGTTCTGACTACCACAGCGCGACAAATATCTCTTCTCTTGACTCTGTTGTTGGCACTTTGACCGGTGATTTCTGAGTTCAAGGGCTTGGCCTGTTTGATGACGACAGTAATTTGGTCGCCGACTTTAGCGCAGCTTTTAGGCTTGTGACGAAGCACATTGATACACTCTGCGATCTGTGCCCCGGAGTTATCGACCACCTTGAGAAGCGTCTTCAAATATATCATGATGGTTGTCGCTTGCCTTCAAGATGCCACAATTTTCTCACCTTTTTTACTTGTTCTCGCGGGTCGTGCGCGGGCCAAGTCTGCCTGGGACTTTTCAAGTGTGGGTGGATTTTCGAAAGAGATATTAAAAATGATATGATTCTGATATTGCTTTGATGGAAATGGTTCTTATATTTACAGTCGCTTACAGAAGAACTTGGTAAATCGAACTGCGTGTATTCAGTTGCTCGGTCTGGTCTTCGATTAGTTTTGCACCCAGGGCATACCACACTCTCAGCCGCGCAAATCGACCATTCACTTCCCCAGAAACTTGGTCTTTGCAATCATTTCTGCGTAGCCCCTTCTTTATCTGGTATAAAACCCTACAAATACTATCATCCGAGGATGAAGATCCATAAAATCCGATATTCTCTTGGCCGAAGAAGCCTCGGTACCGTCAAAAACTGGAACGAATCTCAAGTCATCATTGATAGGCGATCCAAGTTTCAAGCCCGCCACGTTAAGATCAAAGATGCTGCAGAAATCCCGGAAATTCTCAGTCAGTTCATGGCTCAACATAAAAATATAGCCAAAAATGCGTCACACCCTCATATTTTAGCATGGCGAACAGGACAACTTTCTTCAAATCTGCCTCACCAGCCACATATTTCCACGGCATGCACTAACATTCAGCAGGGATTCAAAGACAATGGAGAAAAAGGTGCTGGCATCAAAATCCTCGACCTTCTCGTATCACAAGGTGCCATGAATACGCTCGTTATTGTATCGCGTTGGTTTGGCGGCTCTCATTTGGGCTCTCTGCGTTTTAGGCACATTGTCAATTGCGCCGCGGAAAGCTTGCGCAAAGGCGCATGCGACCAGTTTACGTCTAAGAGGTGAATATTTACGAGAATGCTTCCTCAAGATCCCTCATTTTCGACCGCTGTCTCAAAAACTTACCTGAAATCAGAATCAGCAATATATCGTCTTGATGACTTTCCGCAATTTTATGAATTTGCTTCAGATCAATTTGATCTATGCCAGACTTGAATTCCTGCGTCTTATTACGCAATGACTCGTTCCAAGCCGCGCACGTCGTGGAAATTTCGCTGCTTCCTTATTAGCACTGCTTTTGAAGAGCCGAACGACCATGTTCACTAAACGGATGTTGGCCCTTGCTGGGCGGTATTCACGTGAAACTGCTT
The DNA here is from genome assembly GCA_030561745.1 of Metschnikowia gelsemii. Taxonomy (NCBI): domain Eukaryota; kingdom Fungi; phylum Ascomycota; class Pichiomycetes; order Serinales; family Metschnikowiaceae; genus Metschnikowia; species Metschnikowia gelsemii. The sequence continues at coordinate 36,280 of JAKTYA010000127.1, forward strand.
CGCCTTTATCTCGTATCTCGGTGTCTACTCGCTTTTACTCCGCTTCTAAGTCGGTACCTCTCACGGCTGAAACTTACTCTGACAAGGTGCAGAGGAACGCCAGCTTCAAGACTTTGGAGGAAACCGATCTCGACTTTTTCCGCTCGGTTTTGAAAGATGAAAATTACGTTATCACGAATGAAGCTGACCTAGATTTCTTCAACGAGGATTGGATGAGAAAATACAAAGGCCAGTCAAAGTTGGTTTTAAAGCCAAAAACCACGAGGCAAGTCTCTGAAATTTTGAGGTACTGCAATGAAAAAAAGCTTGCTGTCGTGCCGCAAGGTGGAAACACTGGCTTGGTCGGTGGCTCTAACCCCATCTTTGACGAAATTATCCTTTGTGTGTCGAACTTGAACAAGATTCGCTCATTCGACAGCGTGAGCGGAATCTTTAAATGCGATGCCGGAGTCATTTTAGAAAACGCAGACAACTTTCTAGCTGAAAACGGTTATATCTTCCCTCTCGATTTAGGAGCTAAGGGATCATGTCATGTGGGAGGTGTATGCGCCACGAACGCTGGAGGTCTTCGACTTCTCAGATATGGCTCTTTACATGGTTCTGTCTTGGGCTTGGAGGCAGTGCTTCCGGACGGAACAATCTACGACTCTATGGACGCTTTGAGAAAGGATAATACCGGTTATGACTTGAAACAAATGTTCATTGGCTCTGAAGGAACCATTGGTATTATTACGGGTGTCTCTATTTTATGTCCCTCGCGACCAACCGCGACAAATGTTGCCTTCCTTGCCGTATCATCCTACGAGGCTGTGCAAAAAGTTTTTGTGGGCGCTCGTCGTGAATTGTCTGAGATTCTTTCTGCGTTTGAGTTCATGGATGGCAAATCCCAGCTTTTGACTGCTCGTTACTTGAAAGCAGACCATCCCATTGAGAGCGGGCAGTATCCTTTCTACATTTTGATTGAGACCAGTGGATCTAATAGAGATCATGATATGGAAAAACTCGAAACATTTTTGGGTAACGCCATGGAAGAAGAGCTTGTCGATGATGGAATTATCGCTCAGGATGAAACACAATTACGTAACTTATGGTCCTGGAGAGAGTCTATCCCCGAAGCTTCAGCCATGGCTGGTGGTGTGTATAAGTATGATGTGTCGATTCCATTGAACGATTTGTACGGATTGGTCGAAGAGGCTAGTCAAAAATTGAGCGAGGCTGACTTGGTAGATTTCAACTCGGACTCAAAGCCTGTTGTCGAAGCCATTGGCTACGGCCATATCGGAGATGGCAACTTGCATTTAAATGTTTGTGTTCGTGAGTATAACAAACAAATTGAAAGCACTTTAGAACCATTTGTTTATGAGTGGATCCAATCTAAAAAGGGATCAATATCAGCAGAACATGGCTTGGGATTTCAAAAGAAAAATTATATCGGATATTCCAAAAGCGAACTCGAAATCGAGTTGATCAAGAATGTGAAGAACCATTATGATCCAAACGGTATTATGAACCCTTATAAATATGTGTAATTTCTGCAGATAGATTATTTATTACAAAGACTTTCTAAACTGACCATTGGCAGGGAATAGATTTGTGTTACCTACCTATTTTGAGGTTTTTTGTTTAGATTTGTATGCAAAATATATAACCATGTCACAGAAGCAAGTTGAATGTTGTGGGACTACAACTTTGCGTCTTGCGTCTTCAACAAGGACCCTTCTTCATACATTTCAGATAATTCTTTCAGGAAAAATTTGGAGGCAATAGCGCGTTTGATTTTCATCGTTGGAGTAATCACGTCGTCTTCTATTTTCATGGGTTCAACCCCGATCCGAACATTGTGAATACGTTCAAAACCTTGAATAGCACTGCCAGCAGCTGCGTTCATGCTTTTCAAAAAGTGCAACTTCACATCAGGCTTATTCATAAACTCAATGATCTCTTCGTTGGAAGTAACTTCCTGGCGGAATGTTTTCTTGATCCAAGGCCTAATGGTTTCAGGCTCAACACCAACAATGGAAACCAAATAGGTTTGAAGAGAGTCACCATGGACCAAAATCTGGGCCAAAAGCGGGAATGCAGAGAGGTAAGTGTTTTCGATTTTTTCTGGGGTAATGTACTCACCTTGTGCCAATTTGAAGAAATTCTTCACTCTGTCAATTATAAAGATTCTTCCAGTCTTTGCATCGATCCTTGCAACATCACCAGTACTGAACCATCCATCGGCGTCTTTTGCCTTCGCAGTCTCTTCTGGATTCTTGTAATATTCTCTAAAGATCTGAGGGCCACGCAACATCAATTCTCCGCGAGGGCCTCCCTCATCCTCGGCAGTGTAGTTCATCTGAGGAAGATCTTTTAATTTGATTTCAGTGGTAATTGAGATTGGACCACAAGATCCTGGTATGGCCTCGTATGATAAAGAGCTACAGATTCCTGCGAAAGATTCCGTCAAGCCATATCCCTGGGAAATACCTGAATTCAATACAGCCTTCAAGAACTTAACAGTCTCTGCGGAAATAGGAGCAGAACCCGTGCTCATCGAGACTATGTCAGTGAATCCCAATTTTTTACGGAGAAGCCCAATCAAGCGATCATAGAAGAAGTGCCTTCCTTCGGCTCCATCGGCCTTCAGCATCAACTCGGTTTTTGTTTTGACTGCATTTGTAAAAAGCTTTTGCAAAATTGGCTTTTCTGAGTTGTTGACTGTTTCTGCTTTAATTGCAGCTTCGAACTTGGTGAGGACCCTGGGTACCAAAGCTAATGTATGTGGTTTCAACTCCTTAACGTCATCAAGTAAGGTCAATGGCGAAGAGGATTGTGGCATACCGATGGCTGTTCCAACAAGATAAGAAAAAGCAATTGCCATTCTTTGATATATATGGGCAAGTGGAAGAAAACAGTAAAAGCGTGGACTATCTATCACTTTGACATTACCCAAGCAAAAGGTTACGCCGGAAACAGCGTTTTCATGTGTCAACACAACTCCTTTCGGCATGGACGTGGTTCCTGATGTGAAAGAGATGGTGTAAACCGTTTCGGGAGTTGGGTGTACGGCAACAACAGGGGACAAAGCACCCAATTCCACAACCTGTTCAAAGTCGTACATGGCAATTTTTTCACCATTGGCTCTTTGAATCAAGACGTCATCCAATGGACCGAGGCGGTCCATCAGAACAATTGTGATAAGGTTCGATAACAACTCGGGATTTCTCTTCTTCAAATCAAGAAGCTGCTCGATCTTATCCTTAGAGCAGACGACGATTGGAGACTCAGTTAACCCAAGGATATGCTCAGCAGTATCATTTCCGAGAGTGTCATACAACGACGTATTTGTAATAGAATATTCAGAGCAAGCCAAGTCGGCGATACACCACTCTCTCCGATTATGAGAATACAACGTGAGCACAAAAGACATCTCACCTCTCAGAGCAATATCACGATGATTCTTGACCTTCAAATGAGGCTCTGAGTTGGTGATGAAGGGGTTGTTCTGAAGAATAAAAAATACCCCGGCACCAAATTTTTTCAAGAGCTCGCTGACTTGCGAATAGGACTCCCATTCATAAGGTCCCCTGGTACCATCTTCACGAACGTTTCTGACACCAAAGCAGTTTTGATTTGGGAAATTCTCCGCGCCAATATCAAATACATCTTTTAATGTTCTCACCGATGGATGAGGAGTACTGATCAAGCTTTCTTGCGATTTCTTGTTTCTGTAAATTGGAGAGTATCCTTCTGTTTTAGTTCCCAGGATAGGGTATGCCTCAGACATTGAGAAAGGGTCCAAAGGCAAATTCTCTTTAATCTCCTGGTAAACGGTCTTTTTAGACTGAGGAAATAAAAAGGTACTCATGGCTGCGAACTTCAAGTGAAATACAATGAAGGCGTGTAGAGGGAGAAAAGCTCAAATAAATATAAAGATCGTTAGCAGAAAGAATTTTCTCTCCTTGCAGCAAAATGCGGATTATGCAGATCTCTTTATATTGTGTTAGAATCAGTTGTTTAAATACCAGATTGGGTCAGATGGTGGGGTAGATAGATCCTGCAGATCCTGAAGATGCCTCGGCATTTTGCAACCGCAGAGAAACCGAGGATCTTGTTCCGCGTGACGAGTGACCATACTTGTTTAGATGCCAGCTGTAAGTGTAAACTCTATTCAGCAAAAGTTCAGATCAGTTAAACCCAAAACTGGAGAATATGATACTCCATGCACAAATACACTGTGTGACGAAAAATGAATCGTATAAGTGGCACTAAATGCATGTGCTTTGGAGATGGGCGCTTGGGGTAAATGAGGTGGGAATCCAAGATGTGCGAAGGTAAGAAGTAGTGCGCCAACTGCCGAGCCGTGCCGAGCTGTGTCAAGACTGCTCAATTTTGCCGCCCACCGCTCAAATATTCTTGGATTAAGAACTTTAGGACTTCGAGAAAAAAATTGATCTTTTGGTGAGTATGAAAGACCCCATATCGTGCTGATGATGTTATGAAAATTTTTTCTCAATGTAAGTCAATTCATCATTGCAGGTCAATTTGTGGTTTTCAGTTAAATCAAAGACACTTTCCTCCATTTATCGACAAAGCACAAAATATTAGCTGCCAAGGAGAATGTACTCATGGAATAATAGACAAGTATTCGTTTACGTTGCATAAAGAAAATTGACAAGCCATTAAACTGGGCTGCTCTTATACATGTTCTCGAATTTTGGGGTTCATATTGATCAAAAAAACGAAGAAAACAATAGCGTCGAAATACGATTTACTGTATGCAAAAACTCAAAAAAAAGGGTTCGCGATTTAGGTTAACTTGACTTACTAACGCAGGCTTCCTGTGTACACCGTACGATTGGGGTAATATTCCGAGGGGGTTCAATGTGTGAATCCCAAGAAGGTGACAACTTTTGGTCCACAACATTAGATATTGCAACAGCAGACAATAAATTAGCAAGAAGTCATTATTTTGCCACTTGTACAACTTTGCTGTAAGTGAATGTTCTTGAAAGATCAGTTCTACCCCAACCTTAATACTTCTCAGTCTCAATTCCTCAAGTGCTTAAAAAATGGAAAATCTTAAAATGATGACAGATCGACCTTCTATCTATTTCAATAACAGATTGACTTCGTCTACATTCTCAACTTCCTTCTGAAAGTCTGGACGTAACGCTTCAAACCCATCAAGAACTCTACTATAAGTAATACCACCCAAACGACCCACTGGTTTCAATTTGACAATATCTAAATTGTTAAGATCTTCATTGATCACATCTTCGCGGGCATGGAAGTGAACTCCCTCCACAATACACAATGTACCCGTGGCACGTCTTGGATCAGACCTGGAATTCCATTCATGGGAGTGGATCAATTTTGCCTCAATACTGAATGCACTTTCAGCGACGTGGGGTGGTTTGACCTTTTCCGACGCAAGAGGGGTCAAGCCACTCAATTTCCATTCATCAACACCAAGAGGGCTATTAACGGAGGTAAAATTTGCTGCCTCTACAAACCACTCGCTTATTATGTTTATGGTCAATTCTTCTGTTTCCATGATGTTTTTGCAGGTATCCTTTGGGTTTCCCTTGCCCCCCGAGAAGCCAAGAGTGAAGATCGGCGGATCATGGTTTACCACGCTAAAATATGAGAAGGGAGATAGATTTCGACTTCCATCAATTCCGATTGTTGAGACAAATCCAATTGGTCTGGGGACAATTGCGGAAATAAGTGTCTTGTAATTATCAACAGACGATCTGCCCTCCTGATAAGGGTCGATTGAGATTTTTTTGTGCCGTTTCCACTCATCAGAGGTGGCGCCTGAACCTGGGTTCCATTTTGTGTCCGGAATCTGTGTGTATTTCCATTTTTCAGAGGTCTCAAAAGCTGGTCGCTCCTGCTCAACTTTCGCAAAGTCAGGGTGTGGGTTTCTTTTTATGTGACTTTCAGGGACAATTTTTGAGCTTGTCATTGATATCCTCGTGAGTAGGCCTTTTCAATTTGTGATGTAGACTCGCTTAATGGCAAGGTTATCCAGGTGCCTTCTTTATATAAGGTGCTACCGTGATTAGAAAATAAGCTTTCCGTGATATCTGAGAGCAAGCCTGCTGCTCGTGAGTTGCGCGCAATAAGCCCCAAATGGCGGATTTTATAGTCTATTAGGTGAGGTAGTAGCAAAGCGATGGAATGCATCATGTCACTCGCAACAATTTGAGCTAGCCAGTGCTTGATATATTAAAATATAGGGCTTTGAAGACGAGGTTTGTCTCATTTTTGATGGGTATTTGTACGAAGGTGGTCAAATGTGGGGAAAATCAGATTTGATGATCGTTGAGTGGTTGTGATGCCACTCATTCGCCTGCAAATTCGGTTTAACAGTAAAATTGATAATTAAAGTGGCCCTATTCTGATCAAACTGAATTGAGCTGAATGGTTGTCCGATTGGATTTTGAATAAATTTGAACATGTTCGGCTCGGTGCTGAGACCAGGAACCGTGCCGGCATAGAAGAAATCCAGGCGAAAGAGTCACAATATTCCAAAAAGTACCCAGAAACCCAATCGTCTGAACCTCAGATAAAACAATGGTGAAAAAGGTTTTACTTATAAATGGACCTAATCTTAACTTACTTGGTACAAGGGAGCCCGAAAAATACGGCACCACCACCTTAGCTGACATCGAAGCCGAGGGCCATGCCCAAGTCTCCAAATACGACGGGGCTGAGCTTTTCACCTACCAGAACAACACAGAGGGATTCATCGTTGACAGAATTCATGAGGCCAAAAATCAGGGCGTGAAGTTTATTATAATCAATGCTGGAGCATATACACACACTTCGGTGGCCATACGTGATGCGCTATTGGCCACTGATATTCCGTTCATTGAAGTGCATATTACGAACGTTCACCAGCGGGAACCCTTTAGACATCACCTGTATCTTCTGGATAAGGCGATTGCTGTGATCGCTGGACTAGGCGTATATGGTTATACTGCTGCAATAGAATATGCTTTAAATTACTAACTTAGAGGTTAGAGGATACCTGGGACTGTTTAGGACCACAAATGGACGTGTGTATATTCGGCTTCGCCAATTTGTTCGATCAAGATCATCACCTTCGCTCAAGTTTTTTAAAATAGAATTTGGAGCAACGCTGGTAGACTGAATTGCACTCTCTCAATAGAGTTGATGCTACCCGCCTGTAATTGGAAGTTTTCTGACCTAGCATTTAAAGTCATTGGTTTCGTTGCTTTATAAAATTTGAATAATTCAGCTTAATGTCAATATTCTGCGTAATCGTTGGCGCTATCGGGCAGCGCAATTCTTAACCCCTGTCTACTAAGCCAGAATAGAACCCATCTCAAACTATGCCCACAATGTCAGTTTTTGTCTTGATCCAAAGTCAGATGCAACAGAAAGTGACAGGTATCGTTTCAGCAAGAGTGACATCATGATAAATACACAGGTATCTTGGTCGGAAACGAGGGGAGGCAACTAATTAAACATCGACATGAATACTAATTAAACATCGACATGAATATAATCAATTCAGAGCCTAACCATACAATCCTTCCTCCATCGCCAGAGGGACTGGTTTGTCTCCGTAGACCCCGAACCAACTAACAGGTGTATGCCATTCTGGAATGTCTAACAGCAATACTTCGGCGATCTTCCTGCTCATAACTTGGGCGTCGTAAAGATTGTCGCCTTCGTAGGCGTACATCACCATTAAGCTAAGAGTTGATACTTTTGGAATCAATTCAACAAGGGATTTTGCGTATGGCGCCGTATCCTGGGACACCTCATCTGATGGCTTTGTAGATGTCTTGGAAATTTTAAGCCAGCTGAGAGATTCAGTCAATACGTCTTCCGAAGTGAACACCTTTATATCTCCTGGGATCACCCTATTTGCTACACCAGCATCCAACAGATGCAACACAAAAACATGTTTGAACTGACAGGCTTCGGCGAACGGCAAAACCACCTCAGTAACATGTCTATTAGCGAAACCTGGCATGAGAGGTGCCCGTTGTTGAATCAAAGTGATCTGCTGTTTTCTGCTCAAAAACACCTCCAAGCCAAAAGACACACCCCGGGGAGTATTACATGGGTCAGCATGGTCTACTGGAGATAGAAAGGGGTATAAGTACTCGTCAGAGAGCGTTGCGACTTTCTCGAAATCAAGACTATGTAGCAATAGGTCCAGGGCCAATTGAGGGATATTTGCAATGGACACTGAGGGTATTAAGAGAACAGAGTCTTTGAGCGTGGCAGCAGAATATCCTTTTTCGAACTTCATTGTGAGGTAAATCGAATCATCGGAAAAGAATGCTCGCCCTATTTCAAACTCACGATGAGACGAGAGGCGGCAAGAGCGCGCTGTCCAGCGAAGCACCCACTGACAGAAGATTTATGCTTGATCCGGTGTTTGGCAATTTATTATCACGCGTAACTTGTAGATTTTTGGATGTGTAATAATAATTTCTAATGAAATTGGATTCTTTGTTTTTATTTTGGACTTTTCATAGACATGATCACGAATTTTAGGAAGCTGTAGTTCAGTAATTGTAAGCACCAATCAAGGATGCGGCAGCCAAACCGGGATCAAGAGGTGTTTTGACCGGTAATCTTTGATCGTAATTGAAAATTGCACATTCGTTGAAACGAATAATTATAGGGAGAAAGAGGCAATTTATTATTTGGAAGACATCGATTTGTGAGAATCATATTCAATTTTCACATGTTATGAAGCAATTAAAAGGCAAGAAGTATGCCCAACCACAATCTATGATTGCCGGAAATGAGATCTACAAAATCATTCAGAATTTCTATATGTACAAGTTGTATGAAATATATGGACAGACTTTACTCCAAAACAACCTTGGCACCCAAACCTTCCAAGGTAGCCTTAATCTTGTCAGCATCTTCTTTTGCGACGTTTTCCTTCAAAACCTTTGGAGCTGCCTCCACAAACTTCTTGGACTCCACCAAAGACAAACCCAACAAGCCCTTGACTTCCTTAATGATCTTAGGCTTGGCCTTGGCGTCAAAGGACTCCAATTTGATGGAAAAGATGGTTTGTTCTTCGACAACTTCCTTAACTTCTTCCTCAACAGGAGCAGCAGGGGCAGGGGCAGCAGCACCCGCAGATGGAAGCGCAATATCGGAGATATTCAATCTGGTTTTCAACTCAGAAACCAAAGAAGAAGTTTCCAACAATGTCAATTTAGAGATTTGGTCCACGATTTGACTGATTTTGGGGTCCACTGGGGCGCTTGAGGCATCAGCGGCAATCGAGTTAAACCGCACAGAAAAGCGGGCGCTGACTCTGGCAAATGCTCTAGAGGTTGGTCTGGCGATCTGACGCAACATGCTGTGATTTGGGTTAGATTTGTAAAAATTTTAAGCTCTCGCTTTTTTCTTTTACTTCATTTCCTCCACCTCGCAATCAGCCGGAGGTACGGATGCCTTTGTAGTTGATTTATGAAAGGTCGAAGACAGTCAAAGGCTGGTAAGTAAGAACAGAAGTAACTTTTGTATGTATAAAAACCACTGGAGTTAAAAGATTTAAGTTAGGATAAAAAAAGTCTTATCTGCTGTAAAATTGACCAGTAAGTGATGATTTGCTCTGAATAAATTCCGAGGTCGTGCCGCTACCAACATATCTATATCTTTAAACTTACGCTTATTCCTCCATCTAACTGGCTTACCACCATGGCTTCGTTCCGTTTCTGTGCAGAATGCAACAATATGTTGTATCCAAGGGAAGACAAGGATAATGCTAGACTCCTCTACTCCTGCAGAAATTGTGACTATACTGAGTTGGCAGAGAATGCTAAGGTGTACCGTCACGAGTTGATCACCAACATCGGCGAAACCGCTGGCGTGGTCCAGGACATTGGCTCGGACCCAACGTTGCCCAGGTCCGACAAACTTTGCCCACATTGTGGAAACCACGAGTGTGTATTCTTTCAATCACAACAGAAACGTAAGGATACCTCTATGATCTTGTTTTATGTGTGCTTAGATTGTAAGAAGGTGTTCAGAGCATAGGAGACCGAGGAATGCTCAGCAGAACATTGTGAATATGGCAGGAAAGCTAAAACTTGGAGACTCCACATAAAAAGGACTTTTTCGGGAACACAGACTCTAAGTTCTTAAGTTGATTCCCCGCTGAGAGCCCCATGTTTTAGATTCAAAGCTAGTGCCTTTTTGATCATAGCACTAATATCGCACAAATATGTAAATTAGATACGGAAATAAAGGAATTGGAGTTAAAAGTATATCAAAAATGGGCAGAACGACGCAATGTTCTTCTTTCTTTACTTTTTTCCATTATCAATATCAAATGTCTAACATGGCCAGATGTGAAAGTTTTAAAAGTCTTGAAACAAGCGCGCGTAAGGATCCTCCCCAGTGCAACCATAATCTAACTTATCTTCGGGGTAGTGATCAAAAAGGGAAGAGTCTCCCACCCCTGCAGTAATTGGAGGCTCATACGGAGTTTCGATATCTTTAACCAAAAGCTTCTCCCATACCACTTCGCTGAACCATGGATGATTACGAATATCCGCAGGCCCGTTTAATAAATTTCCCAATCTGGAAGTCAAGTCTGCAGTGATCAACTGTTTCAACAAGTGGATCACATCCTGATGAAAAAAGCTTGGAAATGCGATTTTCCCGGATAATATCTTCTCGTATGTTTTCATTGGTGTATTATCGTAAAATGGGGTGAAGCCGGCTAACATTTCAAAGATTAAAACACCCAACGACCACCAATCTACCGACTTGTTGTATGGCTTAGATGTAATCACTTCGGGTGCAATATAATCTGGAGTACCACACAATGTCCATGTAACAGTAGAGACTTCCTTCGCGAAGCCGAAATCAGTGATCTTGATGTGACCATTTCTGTCCAATAAGATGTTTTCTGGTTTCAAGTCACGATAGATGATGTCATGTGAATGTAAGTATTCCAAAGCCAAGGTGACCTCTGCAGCGTAGAACTTGGCAACTGGGTTAGGAAACCTTTGTGACTTTCTCAACAACGAGAAAAGTTCACCACCTTCAATATAGTCCATCACCATGAACAAGTTCTTGGAATCCTGAAAAGTTCCCCACATTCTGATCAAGAATGGGTGCTCGACCAACTTCAACATTCGTCTTTCATCATTCGTGTGCTCCACTTGCTTCATCTTCACAACTTGTTGTTTCTTCAATACTTTGATGGCGTAATAGCGCCCGTTATGGACTGAACGTACCAAATGGACTCTGCCAAAAGATCCTGTTCCCAAAGTTCTCATAATATGAAAGTCATTGAGCGAATATTTACCCTTGGAGACAGTTGATCTTTCAGGTAAAAGAGAACGGATTATGGCCTCTTCATCTGCCCTCTTCTTTGTCTCCTGTGTGATGCTAGGCTGTTCCGGTTGTTGCTGTTGCACAGGCTGTTGTTGTTGGCCACTTGGCTGCTGAACCTGGAACTGGTGGGTATTGGGCTCATTGCTGGTATTCTCCGAGTTCGGATAAGGCACATACTGGTGCTCCAATTGCGGCACAACCTGCGGTGAGCTGTAATTCATCGAGTGGATGTTGCCTAAAGAGTTGACCGATATCTCTGCAGTAGCGTTGCTGGGCGAGTCGCTGATGTTGCTATTATGGTGGTTCCGTGTTAAATGAAGTTTTCTTAAAAGACTATGCCCTGGCATCGAGCAGAATCTACGCTAAGAAGTGGGTACAGTTTATTGACTTTTTGATTTTCGAGATTCAGAAACGAATTCTCAGATTTTTTGACTGCACCACCCCACGAAATTGGTCCTTATCAGCAAACAATGGATAAACTAAAATGAGCGCGCTTTCCTATTGTATTCGTATAATGAGGAAAAGTGTAACAAACCGTTTTGGTGGAAAAGTTCTATTTTGAAGTTCAATTGCCAAAGAATATTTGCTGATTGCGATCAGTTTCGAGCGGCTACTGTTGCTTGCTAGAAATGCTGCCCCCAGAAGCGGAGCACTGCATTCTTTGGCTTCAAGGGTCGAGGGAGTGAGCATTCGGGACCCGCGCACGTGACCCTACTAAATGAAAATGGATACACCGGGGAACGCGCGAAAGATTCAATCGCAGATATGATTGTGGATCTCTACCGGCATTCGATATTTTAAATAAACATTGAACTCTTACCATATGATATTTTCCTTTTATACGTTTCATTACTAATTTTGCTTGCTCTCTCTAGACGATCGTATCAAGATATGTGTTTTGTAACTTTGTAAGAGGCTTAATGGTGTCTGCTCATAGTTCCCTTTTGTCCTGCAGGCTTTCAACTACCTTCTCTATATAATAGTCCTAATGTCTGTCGCTCAATTAGTGATTCGGTGTACTACTAACCTCATGTAGGCTGATATTTGCTTGGTTCTGATATGTGCTTTGTATTACAGTGAGAAGGATTAGCGATTCATCGGACGAATAATGTTAAAGTAAATCGGGGAATCTCAATGACTTTTTGCTTTAAAAACATCTCATACCAAGAATATCGCTATAAGCCGCCCAGTAGTTAGGTATTGAAGGACGGAAAAGTTGGAAATATCAATCAGTCGAAAGAGCCATTTAGTGGTACAATACTTCGCAAAACATTGGTCTGACTTGTCGTAATTCGGGATCTGTGAGCTCCTTTGAACAGCTACATGCCTTTGAAGCTCCTCTCCAGATATTTAGGGCCTTAATAACTTGATGACTGGTCAGTCACGATCCGCTCTGTTAATTAGTGATCTAAGAAATCTCCGTAGCCCGAGAACAAATTCTCAGAAGTTCAGGTCAAGAAACCCGCATAGCTTGGCAACTTTATCTTTTTTTGGAGCTCGCTGTGAATAGTGGTGGTATCCCTGTTGGCAACCCTTGAATGTGCCACGTCTTACTTATCTGGTGTAGGTGCTTTTCGGAAAAAACGGACTTTAGATTTATGATTGTGCAGTTAAGGTGATCATTATGGATTAACTAACAATCTCTTGCGGGGTTTCTAAATGAGTGGTTTGAGAAGGCCCGTAAACACAACGAGAATTTGTAGAGCCCGAATATCAGCATTAAAGAATACTAGATAACTAGTGTAAATAATGTCAGAAGAGTCTGATACTGATATAAAGTGGGGCGTCAAGGAAATTAAATGAGGTGTAATTCAATGGATACCATGGTCGCATGTGGTCTCAATCGTGCACAAATAGATTGTGTCTCCTTGAAGAGAAAACGATGAATGATTCATGAGTGGGATTTTTGTCGATGACAGCCTGAAGTCATTTCACCGATCGCCTCATGGGTTTGAAATACCACAAATGCAAGAGGCATGGGTATACATTCGGTTTGATAGTTTCGGTTCACAAAGTTCATTTTATTGGTTCCAAGAACTTCCTCGGAGACATTTACATAGAATCATCAAACTTCTTCGAACTCAACCAGGAAATCAGACTTTTCAAACCCCACATAAAATCGTTTCCCTCAGTGACGAGAACTGTAAGCCAAAAGGCGAATCTTCAAGGTTAGATACATCAGAAAATGTTCAATGTAGAGACAGCACACTGCCGCTGTACTCAGGTAGACACAATATAGTGGACGGTTTAGGTCTCAGATGAAATTCTCGTTGGGTGTCTACGGTCAGACATTGTTACCCCCTCTTCCGGACTGTTATACACAGATTTGACTTCAAATCAATAGTGGCCATGAAGTTCAGATTTTTTGTCAATATCTGTTTGGTGGAAGGAGGTGAATAGGGGAGATCGAATTCGCGGACAGTTATTTGTCAGTCTCCGTCCAACCACATTCTAAAGGACAAACACAACAAAACAGCAATTTTCTGACTTGGTTTTCTTTGAAGATAGACACTTAAAAAGTGAATTTTCTCGTTGAAGTCTTCTAGCACGCCACATTTTCTTGACAAGGCTTCGTAAAATCTTATTTTTTGATCACTGTCTGATACTAACGCACACAACGATGCTAGGGACAGGACTCAGAACCTTAATGGTGTACTAATTTTGAATGTGAATTAGCGACAATTGGTGGAGTTTCCAGTTGCTCATGCTTCAAAATTTCAGAATGTCAACAGATTTCTTGCCCTTAAGTAGCACAGAGAGATGGATCGACTTCACACGGCGGCAATTTGGTATGCACTTTTGTGACGTATGGTCTTAAAGAATGCACGATTTGGAGCCCAGGCTTCCATCTCAAAAATTTTTCTTGCCGCTTTGAGCCATGCACGTGATCTGTAAGATCTCATAACGCCTACGAAGATCTGCACACTGAGTTTAAGTACTTTATGTAGAGGCGCTTATTTATTCGCCGAAAATATCTCTAGGTAAGAGGCCCAGAATGCTACAAGAGACTTCTCGAAAAATTTTTGCTGCTATGTCTATAATGCGAGGGAGATCCAGAAAGATATCAAAATTTAAGGATTCCAAATTTCCGGGGTACTCATGTGAAGTTAACTGCGCAAGACTTCTTAACACATCTAAGCAGTTTTCAAATCAAATATGGTCATGTAGTTTGATGGGCCTTCTTTCTATCTATCTCGAATACTTTTGCCCTCATCGATATACTCAGCTTCAGACTTCAATTTGATATATACTTTTGAAAACATTGTCTCAAGTAACTTTATATGTAGATGCAAGTTTTGTTTTGCTTGAATCGCCTTTCATCTTTGGAGTCAAAGGTTGTCATCCTCATGGATATGATTCTACCTATAAGCAAAATAAGCTGAAGTTGAGGGCTTTAAGACAGTTCTCGTCCAAAAAGCAACCACAAATTGGCCTTCGGTGATATCCAGTAAGCGTGGGAAGGCGTTTAACTTATTATAATTAATACAGGAATATCCCCGGCTTGCCCCACCTAAAAATGATCCTTTTGACCCCTGCCCGTGGGGATATGCAAAGATTTTGGCTTTTTCAAATAATCCAACATAAGTGTTTGAAGACAATGAGATCAAATACGAGTTGAAAGCAGTAGGTTTACATTGCCTTGTCTGATATTAACTATCTGTTATGCATAAACTCTTGCCATGCAAAAAGAATTTGTGCAGGTATAGGATACAGAAGATTACATGCCATGCGAAAAACATTTGTTCATTGTATTAATAATAGCTTACAAATGAGTATGCAGTTTGGTCGAATTGAATGAATCATTCAAAAGTGTTCAAGAGTTCAGAATCCCAGTGCAAAGTCTTTCATTCTCAGACCCCCGGGTTTACGCCTTATGAAAATTTGAGCTACTAGGTCAATCTGAGGAGAACAAAGCAATAGTAAGTTCCTTGAAACCTTGAGCGCAAGCGCGAGCATCGTATGCCGAGAATAGTATAACATATATTGCTCAGGTAACAAGGCATTGTCTGCAAGATAGCAAATGCGCCAACAATCAATTCAGTCACTCGTGAACATAATCCGAACTGAGTGTCTGGAATCACGCGCTGTCAAAAACAAAAACAAATTCGCAATCACAGAGCTGTTGAATCTTAGCTTTGTGACGAAGCTTTCTAGTGAGTAATATGATGAACTCAACTAGCAGAATTTTAACAAGTCGTTCAATCTCGGATGACTTAATAAATCAGCTTTCGCGCTATCTCCCCTGAGCCAACTTAAATCTCGATTTGGTCTGCATCTAGAAAACTGTACATACAGTCTTGCATCACGGCAAGCTGGCACCTAGCAGCGGTTATCTCGCAAAGTAGATATGAGAACCAAGACTTGAATACTAGCATCTAGCTAATGGATTATGAACAAGTAAAAAATTGTTCATAAAAAAAAGTATAAGACGCAGAGGTTTATTCTCGAAATCACATGAGCCAACTCAAGTTGTGACAGACCCCGAACCGAGGCCCTGTTGGATCTTGAATTTGTGGGGCAGTTTCAGGCACAACTATTACGAGGCAGCTGGACAGATTTTAACTTTTCAATATCACACTTTCAAATAAGCAGTGAAGCTATAGCTTATCAACTAAATCTGATATTACCCCTTACGTAGGGATTATTGGGTGGTATGCTGGACGAATGGCCCCGCTGTGATATTCGCCACGCTCAATATATTATCGTGCCGAGGAAGTATTTAGCTGTCTTATCACAATGAACAACGGTCCGTTGGAAGAAAAGCAATTTTCCCGAAAAAAGAAATCTTAGTAGAACCGGTTCTGGTATACCCCTAACATGCAATACAATTACTAGCCCGCCCGAGCTGTCGTACGCTGAAACAGGTCTCGCCAATAAACTCCGGGTTGCGCCATCCCCACTGAGAATGCGTACCTGTACGTTCAATTCAAGGGCGGTGTGCTTACGGCATGCATATGTCTATGCAGTAGATGCATGATTATTTTTCTTTTCCTAAGGAAATATAATATCTCTTTCGCTGTATGTTCACGCAAAGGTTTGGTTACCCCGTGTCTGCTCAGCAAAACATACTGCGAGACTACGGGATAACTTCAATAGCGTTAGTTAAAATAAAACTGTTTGTATCAATAGTAATTCTTTAGATCGGTTGTCTTTGACTAAAATGTTTCATGTTTGACGCTTGTGATATTACTTCTATCATAATGAGGGGCAAGTCACCCCTTGAGGCGGGTTCTGTCGTAAAAAAGAAAGCATGCTACCCACACTTCGAATTTCTTGTTCGCCATGTATCATATGATTCTTCGAGAGCTGCAGACTGCATGGTTGTGAGTATCTGATACATTTATGCCTTCATCATTCTTACGAAGACGATCAGAATAAATATCTCAGATTTGTCGTGTAAATTTTATGAGAAAGACCATTTTTCGATATCATCTTATTTCACAGACTTCTGGATCTCCAAGTTTTCTATATTCCGCTTGCATCCCACTCTTACTCGCCCTCCTTATATTTGAGGGAGACCACTTCTGAGGCACTTCTTCTGAAATGTTTTCTCAAAAATTGAGGCTGCCATACATGGAGTCTCCTGCTGGGGTTTCGAGTGGTTTCTTCAAACCGGAGTACGTTCAATATAATTCCCAGTGGGATACGCCTTCCGCTCATGGATTTGAAAATCACCCGGGCTATGAGAATGAGAGCGATTCTGCTCTCTCAAGAATTTACAGCCTCGCAGAGGAAAAGCCTATGTTATTGTCGCCACTCATGCCTGACCATTTCAATCGGACGGAATTATTTACTCCTGAAATGAAGCCACATCCTAAGCTCGACGACTTGGAGTTGCAGGTTTTGAGCAGTGCTCCTTCGGAACTCTCTAGCTGGTCTGAGAGCGAAGAAAAACCTAACTTAGTGAAATACGATTCTGAGTCCAGCTTGGAGCACTTGCAAAGCATCCACTTTAGTCCCGAACAATTCTCGGGTGCCAGGCTCAATTTCAATTATCCCAATGACTCTACGTATAATCATGAAGGTATGCATCTTTTGGGAAGCGGTCGCTCTGATCCCTACCACCTGGGATGGAGGTTTTTTGAGCACGAAACAGACGCCGCTAACCAAATGGATTTGACAGACATGGTGGAGGGTGTTTTTCCTTCGAATATCCCACCACCTAGGGTCGAGAATGAGCGTAAACCGATGGTGCTACAGGAATTTAATAAAGAAAACTTGGCTAACATGCCAGTTGGATTGAGAAACGCCATGAACGCCAGCCACAGAGTGTTTCGCCCCTCTCTTGACATTTCGAATGGTAACAGACCGTTACAGCTCCTGACGGGAAATTTGAGACGCAAGCAGAACGAGGAAACCGCGACGCCACCTGCTGAAAGTTTCATGCTTAACCCCTGGCCTGTGAATGATGGCGTCATGACAACATCCACCAGCTCCAAGAGTCACGACATGAGCTCCACACTTAGAGTACCCCTCCCTTGCTTATCTGCGACAGAAAGGTGGAAGAAACACACAGAAAAATACTCTTTGGACATAAAACTTGCGGGTGACATGGTTTGCACACATTGCGACCAAACATTTGACGACGTTCAGAAGTATATCACTCATCTTGACGAGGAAAAGGTTGTCCACGACAATTTTTGTCCTGACATGAACTGCCCATTTGCGGCCTTGGGCTACAGATATCGGTGGCTTCTTCGCCGCCATATTTGTAATCATCACCTAAAAGACTACAATAACAAAAAACTCAGGAAAAGCTCCGGGTCTCTTGGTGGCAAAAATGCCCTTACAGAGAACTTCTTGAGTCACGTTTACGTTTGCAAGAAAAAGAATTGTTCTAGAGCGTTTTACCGCCTGGACAGTTTACTGAGGCACGAGAAGCTAATTCATTCCGTGGGCAGTAAGCAGAAGCGGAAGGAACGGTTGAAGCTCGGCAAGTGTGACCCAAAATTATTCGAGTAAGGTCGCACTTTGTGAAAGTCCCCGGAGGACGAACTTATGCACATCTATTTCAATCTCTGAACACGGAGATCGGTTTTCTATCCAGTCTAAATTCCCTAATATAGCATTTTCAAATCTGGTCTTTTAATTTATTTGTTCATTTCGACTCACAACACTATTATTAATCTAATGTAAGATGTAAACAGGTCATCTGAGCTTTATATCTTAAGCTAGCGTTTAGTTCTCAATGTAATCTTCGTAGTTCTTGCCCCCATCAACTATGCTCTTAACCTTAGCGAAAATGTCTGCGAAGCTATTGAATTCCGTATAAGGGATGCCTTCTCTTCTACAGTAGGTGATCAAGTCTTTGCCATGTTTGGCGAAAAGCAAGTTTGTTTCCTTTGCGGCAGACAAATCGGAAACTCCGTCTCCACAGTAGAAAAGTGGCGGCATGTTTTCCGCAGTGTACCCATGGGCACGCAAGTATTCTCTGATCGATCTGCTTTTATCATGGCCAAACCCAGTGTCTGGATCTTTGTAAACAATTTTCCACTTTCCTGTGGTCTCATCGATATCAACACCATTAGAAATGATATCAATGTTTTTGACTGCCTCTTCTCCCACCAAGTTCTTGAGTAACGCATGGATGATTGGCGTCATTCCACTGCTCACGACAATCACGGGAATACCTTTGCTCTCGCACCACGTGTAGAACTCTTTGAACCCCGGGTCGAGTTGGATATGTGCCAACAAGTATTCAATACATTCGGGAAAAGGTGTTGGAATTGAGCTCAACATTTCAGAGAATCCGTCTTTGAACGACTTTGTCTCATTAAGAATCTCGTCGTTGATCTCCAACCGGCGAGGGCGGCCGAAGCCGAGATTTTCAGTCAAGTAGTCATTTGAGTCTTGGAGAGTAACAGTTCCATCCCAATCAGTGAAGATAATTGCAGGAATTGCCATTTTTGATTTATAGAAGGATAATCCACGAACGTGTTGGCTTTGCCGATCTTGAACCTATAGATAATTAAGCCAGTGGTGCCGCGGTTCGTACGTCCGGCCCAGTGTGGAGATTGCGTGTGCACGTGAGCCGCTCTCTAGTTGCGAAACTGCGTTGCTAGCGCCAATTCTAGATTTGATGAGACTGCTACGGGGAAAACATTCGGACATATCTTCAATTTGACGGATGATCGATTTTCATTTGTCTTGGTTTTGGAGCCAGGTGGGACTAGCCCGAGTTTTCAGTAGGCGGAAAGACACAATGTTGGATTTCTCTTGCTTGATTTTGCAAATCTGATTATTGAAAAAGAAATATGAAATGAACTGGTCGACACCTAAGATACGAGAACTTGTGCTTAGAGCAAAGTGAAAGGCCAGATATTACCATCTTATTCTTGGTTTGAGAAAACTGCAAAGATCTATGATTCCTTTGTCCATCTGCTCTCTATAGTATTTCTGTGGCTGTGATTCCATTAAAGTTGCAATCAACTTTGATTTATCCGTGGTCAGTATTGACCGATTCCTTCCTCGATTTAGTTTTATCGTGTCCGCTTCTAAAACCTAGACCTTACTGATAAAAATTGCAGCGCAGAAATCCAAAACGAAAACATGGGGTGTGGCGAGTATTAGCGCTCTGGTGTGCCCCGAAGAAACGGTCTAGAAGAATAAAAAAAAAGTCAGACATACATGCGTTTTCAGCTGTTCGGAACCGCCCAATCAAATGAGTGGCGGCCCGCCAACGATAACAGATAGAGACATGGAAACCGAGAGATAGCATGCCATTAAGCGAAGAGATAAATCGGGGCTACATGATAAATGTACTAAAAAGAATAGGACTTAGTCATACCCTAAACTTCTTTTAAACGAACCTTTAAGAATCCTCAATATTCCAATCCTCAATAAATCAAATTCCTCTGTCTATGATACGGAATTCCGCTTACATTCAAGATTCGCGATCTCAGGCTGCATACCGAACTGGTTGTTACTTGCGCTCGATATCCTCTCGCTTGAAGAAGCCAGCTATAAGCATAACAAGCATTTCTATAGAGCTGTTATGAGAAGCTAGCTACGGCTCCTTAATAATTACACTCCATTATATGGCGCATTGTTTTGCAGCGCCGTCTTGGGGAAGATAACAGATGCCCATCACAGTTACGTGCAGCATGCAACTGATAAGAATATGTGAGAACACAGCCAGGGCAGTCATTCCGTGCACCAGGGACTGTAATTTGCTCTAGTATTGACACCTTTTCTTTTATCAAACTATCACATAATTTTTATTCAAATAGCAATCTTTAGTTGCCATTAATCGCATATTGAATTCCCCGCGTGGTGGTGAAGACACTGGGCACATTAAACTATGCCCGCAATCTTTTCGGATACTTCTAGCGAACGTGCGCGACTTGCCCCGCCCAGACCCTTTTCTGCAGCTTATTTCGTCACCGAGCAGAAATACTTTAATTCCGGCCGGGGAAGCCGGCTCATTACTTCGTACTTATGCCGAGGTAACATTAAACCAAAAAAACTCTTAAAATAGTGATTAACCTGAAGAACAATAAGAGGCCAAATTCATTTTCATTGTATCCAAGAGTGAGGTAACGGAACCCCGCTGTGATGATTCATGTGCGGTACAATCTAATTTTGCTTTCGCAGAAACGGCCATAGGAGTAATCGCATTCTGCAGCATACTTGCTTCGTGCTTATATAATCGGACTTACATATAACGGCGAAATACGCAATGTGCCCCAGTTTTGCTCCGTAGTGTCTCAGGCTTTGCATCGGAAGAATTATTTACTATCTTTTTTCTTCTTTCTGATAAATTCATCTCGTTCGTTGACGGCTTTAGATTTATCTCTTTCCATTCTTTCAAGCCATTTTAATTTTGGCAAAAAACAAATTGGCTCTAGTTAAGCGTTTGACTTGAACTAAACTCTGAATTTTCACTCCAATTATTGTGGCAGACATACGGCCGGGAAGAAGCTCTCAAATATACAAGGCTTGCTCATCCACATCAGAATTTTTCTGACCCAACCATCACACAAATTATTTCCACTGAACTTTGTGTTCCAACTATATCGGATCTGACTGATTGATAAATCGTTGGACAAGTTTTTGGCTTCGGTTTTACGTCCCCATTATTTTTCACGTTATTTGCATTGCTTTTGCACCACTAAACTCCATATTCTTCAGCGAAAAAAGGTTTTTTTTTCTTGAATTTCAGACATGTTTAGCAACTTAAAAGCATTCATCCGCCAAGGGAGACAAGCCAACGAAATCAGGGACAAGGAACAGATGTTGCCGGCGTACTCGGAATGTGTTGCGTCTCTGGCCGCTGGTCCCACTTCAAATGCTCGTCAGTTGAAGGAACAAGTACTTTCGGATCCAGACCAAGACGTTCATATACTTTCGAGTAGCACGCAGTTGAATCAAGATGATATCACTTTGACAGATAGCACTGACCATGCTGACCATTCTGATGATCGAATGAACACAGAAAACACAGTTGGAAGAAACTATGATGTGGCGAACCAGATTGTCGAAGAAGAAAGAATTCAGAAAAAGAAGTCCAACAGACACCCAAGATTGGAAAGCTATGATTTTATGGAAAAATTGGGAGAGGGTGCGTTTTCTGTTGTTTACAAAGCACGCCATAAACGCAATGGCAGCTTTGTTGCTATCAAGGTTCTCCGTAAGTATCAGATGGACGCCGCCCAGAAGCAGGCCGTTCTAAAGGAAGTTATCATAATGAGACAACTTGACCATCCCAATGTAGTCAAGTTCATCGAGTTTATCGAGACCGAGTCCTATTTCTACATTGTTCAGGAGTTAATCATGGGAGGAGAGGTCTTTGCTGCTATTGTCAAGTTTACTTATCTCAGTGAAGATTTATCTCGTCACATCATTTTCCAGGTCGCCAAAGCTATACGATACCTACATGAAGAGGTGGGAGTTGTGCATAGGGATATCAAACCCGAGAATATATTGTTCCAACCTATTCAGTTTGTGCCATCATTAAACCCCATTGCCAAACTTCGTCGCTCAGATGACCCTAAATCCAAGAAAGACGAAGGAGAGTTTGTTCCGGGCGTTGGCGCTGGAACAGTGGGTGTGGTTAAGATTGCAGATTTCGGCTTATCGAAGCAGATTTGGGAACATAACACGAAAACTCCATGTGGAACTGTGGGTTATACTGCGCCTGAGATAGTTCGCGATGAAAGATATTCGAAAGAAGTGGATATGTGGGCTATCGGATGCGTTCTCTATACATTGCTATGCGGCTTCCCTCCGTTTTACGATGAAAGGATCGAGTCGCTTACTGAGAAGGTTGCTCGTGGTGAGTACACTTTCTTGGCGCCATGGTGGGATGAGATCAGCAGTGACGCAAAGTATTGCGTATCTCGCCTTTTGACTGTGGATCCAAAGAGACGCTACACGATTGACGATTTCTTTGAGGACCCATGGATGAAGAAAATCCAGGACCAGTACACCAACCCACAACTTTATCCTAAGCAGTCTTACAGAAATTCTACGAGTGAACAACTTACGAGATACAGAAATACCGAATTATACTCACCAGCTGCGCTGGCTCTTCGTGAGGCTTTTGATATTTCGGCAGCAGTTCATAGACAAGGTGAAGAGGCTGCTTTGAAGAAAAACTCCCTTCATGACATCTCGCAGGTTCTCGAGGAGGACGAAGAAGTGGACGACTTCTCTCCCCTGATGAAGATACCAAGGGATATCAATAACCAAGCCGGGTTTGCGTTAGACTTGGGTGGTGCATCGATTCTCGGTCGCCGGAAGCATAAAACGGTAGTTGTCTGATTGGTTTTGTTCATTACAACGCTTTGGAGAAGGACGAAGAAGAAAAGGTGATAGACTAGAATCAAACTATTGAAGCAAGGACAAGTGCATATGGTGCCCTGATCTGTGAACTCATGATTGAAGTTTACTGTAAGCATTCGCGCGATAGGTTTGTTTTATAAACGAGGTGTGAATTATATTTGCATCTTGGAAGATTAGAGTTAGGTATAGAGTTATATAACGATTTAATGGTAAATTTGATTTTCTATCACCGTTAGCCGGAAGATATTCTCCTAACATATCTTCTGTCAGAGATGTGAGGCGTTACGAAAGAAGGCGGGATTCTCCAGTGTCTAAGATATGAGTTCCATCAGGGTTTCAATTTCAGCGGGAACAACGCTGAGATATTACCAGATCTCTCGTTCTCGAAGAGAGAGTTTGGGAATCTATCGATGTGAGAGCTACACCCATATTTCTCGATAAGATCACTTTCATGGGAATGGCGAGGATATTCAAAATAGCAGATTCGTGCGAGCAAATCCTCGCCGATTAGTACACAGCCGGTACAATAAAGTGACGTTAAATTGAAATCCTCACATACTTTCTTACACGGAGATTATGCCCATAGCGATTTGTGGATGTACATACATCAAGATCAAGATCTGTATCAAACGCGTATAGTGTATTGCGAGATTCTTACCTTGGAACGTTCCATAAATTTGGCCGCCACTGAATCAATACAATGTTAAGATATCTAATTATCATTGCTTGTCCTAAACACTTGATTGCCTGATCGACTATAATAATCACGCTTACATTACCCTGTAAACGTCCCGACATTCGGCACTGTGTAACCGCGCGTCTTCGGAAGATAAGCAACCCACCACGTGACTTTCGAGTCTGCATTTGTCTTAATCAAATTAAGTTTCAACACACTAAATCGGACATAATTATCTCGAATCTGGATTAGTCCGATTCTATTCAATCTATTATTAGTTGAGTGCCATGGCTGGCTGCGAAGATTCAGAGAAAACGTTACCTGGCGCTATCCACAACACAACGTTGCCATCATACTTAGTTGAGTTCGATCTTGACACTATTCTCGAGTACGCCAGCTCAGTTTGGCCGGCAAAAGAAAAGGACAATGTAATTTCGAGCATAGTGGAAGATAAACAAGGTTCCGACAGACCTGACCCAAATCTTTTCACAGTGGTCAACCGAAAATTGATCTCTGAGATGGATTGTCCCGTGCCGCTCAAACCACGTCTAATCAAACAATATATCGGTAGTGGTATTACTCAGGGGCTGGCCGAAAACTTCCGAGTTCAGATCAACAACTTTGAGTTCAAACCGCAAAATGCAGGCGAACCTTTGGTGACAATTTTGAGGCGCCAAAGAGGTCAAGTGAAGCGAGGGCTTTTACTTTCCATGCATGTTTCCGATCCCAATCTTGAGGAAGAAATCTCAAGAGAAACCCGTTTCATTACCTCGCGCTTGAAAAAATGCAAGTCTCATTTTGTTGTCTCGGGAATGCTGCTTGAAATTGATCTCTTCCCCGCGACCCAAAAGGTAGCTGTCTTCATAACTTACAAGCTCGATTTGGTAATGCTGTTCTATAGATACTTCTCATCAGATATCTCACAGGCTCTTGATAAGATTATCTCGCCACACTTGCAAAAGAGACCATTCGAGGATCAAGCATTCAATGCGAGTTTTGAGGCGCTACCAAAGGATAATCACTTATTCTACCAAGCCATCACAGATAAGACGAGCTGCATACCAGCTGCTTCTCAGGCATTTGATCACCCGGGAATTCATACCAGGCTTCTCCCCTTCCAGCGAAAGAGCGTAAGCTGGCTTCTATCGAAAGAAAGTGTAGAGTATGATCAGAAAACCAGGCAATGCGCCTTTTCTCCGTTAATTAGTCCAGATCTTCATCGTGAGTTATTGTGTTTTCCCAATACTGACCTTGAATGGCTCGAGCAGCAGATATACCATATATTCTCCAGGCTTTGTTTTGGATGGGAGCGCGTAAAATTCAGTGAAGAAACTTGCTGGTATAATAGCTATACCGGTAATATGTTGCTGCAGTCCCAGGCCGTGGCATTCCTCAAATCATATTATACGGAGGCAAACTCTACTCCTCTTCCTGGATGTGGACTCTTGTCGGAAGAAATGGGCCTTGGTAAAACGGTTGAAATCACATCGTTGATTCAATTGAATCCGCGGCCTATCAGCGAGATTGGTAACTCTAAATCTCTTCAATTTAAAGAAGGAAGTGACTTCAAACTTGTGAAGATGGCGAAAACGACCCTTATTGCAGCCCCGGAATCGATCATCCGCCAGTGGTATACAGAGATCTGTCACATTTGCCCGTCTCTTCTGGTTACAATCTATAAAGGACTCGGCAAGTACCCGGAGCTCAATAATCTCCCGCAGTATATTTCCGAGTTCCTTCAAAGCTATGATGTCGTGCTTCTAAATTATACCACATTATCGAGAGAAACAGATTATGCAAATTATTCCTCTAGACACAAACTGACCCGAGGAGGACAGAAGCGCTTCCATGAAGACAATAAGAGCGAGAAACAGCAAGGATCAGATTCCAACTCTACGCTCCCTAGCATTGAATCATACAAAGCTGAATTTTTTATACCTGAATTCAGCAATCAACAGGAAGTTGCTTTAAGCCAGAAGAAGTTTGAGCGGACTGTGATGACTGAACTCGCAAAAAGGATTGCGAGAAGAGACATCAAAAGTATTCCTCACACTCATTACTATGAGTCACCTCTCATGTCATGTCAATGGTGGCGTGTTGTGTTAGATGAAGTTCAAATGGTGTCTTCAGGGTCAACAAGAGCATTTTGTACTGCGTCAATCCTACCAAGATTCCATTCGTGGGGTGTTTCCGGAACCCCTAGTACACTGCCCGCCGTTTTGCAGTTTCTCAAGTTCCTGCCATTCAATTACGACATTCAAAAGCATTGTTGGAAACTCTTAACTGCACCAGAGACTGGCAATGAAAAGTTTGTGAAAGTTTGGCTGACGCTTGCAATACGTCACACGAAAAGCATGGTTTTTAATGAAATTAAACTTCCTCCACAGAACAGAATTCTTCTCACAATGCCATTTACTGACGTTGAACAGGATAAGTACAAGGAGGTATTGGAGTCTACTCTTGGATACCTTGGCATCTACGATACAAATATCACGACTAAGCATCTTGACAGCTCAGGATATTCCCATCTAAGGGCTCGCCTATATAGGCTTCGCCAACTTTGTGGAAACCTTCAAGTCGGAAAACTTCCAAAGAATCAAACACTTAAGGGCAGGAATAACACAAAAATATTGATAAGTGGCGTGAAGGAGCTCAAAACGCTTGACAACGTCCTAGCAGACATGATAGAAAGAGTCGAGGATGAGGTGAGCGAGTGCGAAAAGTCTGTTGTCAACCGTGTGTTGGAAATTTGTCTGGCGCTAGAATATGTGTTTTTCCCTGAGCTTGTTATAGATGTACTCAATGTGCTTCTTGTGAAAATTAAGGATTTAATGGAGAAAGTCTTTCAGAAGAATGAACTTTACAAATTAAATTTCAAGCAAATTCGGTTAGCTTTATTAAAGAAAGATGCGCTTCCTCGAGAGAGTACAGGCGACATGTCTGATAGTGGTGATGACATGCCTGATATTAATGTTCAAGACGCTAAAGCGAAGATTGAATTACAAGGTGATATTATAGATGATGATAAGATCTGGGAATACTTGGCAGAGTACCAAACCCTCAAAGATCGTCTTTCTATAAGGCAAAACAAATTTCGTTCTTGGAAGATGATAGAACACAAATGTTTCTTTTTGCTTGCATCCGCACATTTTCAACTTTACGATCCAGAATATCAAGAAAAGATAAAAAAATTAAAGGTCTCTTGCGGGGCTGTTGATGAGGTCTTAAACACGATTAGGAATTGCGGTATTTTCGATAAGGATGTTAGATGTGAAAATGGAATTAAACACGAATTCTTGCCTGCTTCAAATCTCAAAAAAGGTCTGGTCACGGAGGACGCAGATGAAAGGAATAAGCTAATGGAAAAAACCCATTACTCACTTGCAGATGAATGCCGAAAAGATATACTTAAGCACTCAATTACTGATGTTTATAGTATCACAACTAAGAGAATTGGTGCTAAAAGTGTTGTCGCTGCGAAAGATTGGATCAATGATGGACAAAAGTCTTTTCCCAAAACGACTAAGAAATTGTTCAACTTTATGCCAAGAATTGAGTCAACAGAGTTGAACCATTTAGTCAGCAACACAAAGTGCAGCCAATTAGTCACACACTTTCAGCAATTAGCTGGAAGACTCAATCGTCAAGCTGACTTATTGAATACGTATTTGAATCAATTGTTGAAAGTTCTCACCAACCCTTTAACTAATAACGAGAGGGATGCAGACGGTGCAGAATTCGATCAGTCGGTACAGGATCAAGAACAGGCTTCATGTTTAATGCTTGTGATTTCTCAGATGTTAACAGATAGATCAAGCGCGGTTCTTGAATCCAAGACAACAATCACAGAGATTGAAAGGCAACAAGAGAATGAATTCAAGCAAGAAGTTCAAAGAGTAAGTGACAGGGCTTTCCTAAAGGAGCTTCAAACGTCGAGGCTCAGTGTAAAGCCCGATTCCAAATTCTCCATGGAGGAGCTCATAGAAGATAGTCGCCTTCTAGAACTAGAGTTTAGGAGTATGAAAGCCACCGGTGATCGCCAAGCTTCCATTGGTATTCTAGTCTTGCTACGGAAGATCTTCGAGAATGAGAAAACGAGCCAGACGTTATTGAGAAAGGAGCTTAATTCGAGCTTCAATGCTGTATTTAATTCGAGGGTCGAGTACTTTAGGCAATTGCAACAAATCTCCGACTCGGTGCAAAATAACTCGTTCAAATTCTCTCAAGAAAAGGCAGATCCCGATAGTCTTGATGTGTTGTTTCAAAATCTTTACCGCAACTTGGCAATGTCTCAGAACAAGGTCACAAGAAGTATCACACGCTCAAGATACTTATCCACACTTATCCCTGGATCCAAGGTAAAAGTCTCGGAAAACCAAGATCGCGACGACATTATATGTATAATTTGTCAATCAGCGATAATAGTAGGCTCTTTGACAATTTGCGGCCACAAATTTTGCAAGGAATGCCTTGAGGAATGGCTCAAACGATCAGCATATTGTCCAATGTGTAAAACCCCCACGGACAGGAATACTGTTTATGGATTCACACAATATAAGGGAGGGGTGAAAGCTCGGCATCTTGAAGGCAGTCACGATGAAAATCAAAGCCGTCTATCTGGATCGAAGGGCGCCATGAATCAAATTTATAAACAGCTCGATGACGAGACCTCCTCAAAAGTCCAGAGAATGAATTTAGCAAACAGCTACGGATCGAAAGTGGACCTGATCGTGAAGCAAGTGCTATATTTACGAAGCGTGAATTCCGATGTTCAGATTGTCATCTTTAGTCAATGGCAAGACTTACTCGTTATACTCGCCTATGCTTTTGATAAATCAAACATTTCATATGTTTCTGCAAAGGGTTCACACATCTCCGCAGATAAAAACAGAAAAACAGACCCCGTCGAAGAGTTCAAAGATCAAACCAACATCAAGACATGTTTTCTACTCAATTCTCAAGCCCAGTCTAGTGGGTTGACGTTAATTAATGCGACGCATATTTTTCTTTGCGAACCCTTGATAAATACATCTACTGAGCTTCAGGCTATCTCGCGTATACATCGAATTGGGCAGAAAAGACTCACCACTGTTTGGATGTTCGCAATTGAAAATAGCGTGGAAGAGAACATAGTTGTTCTCGGCACAAATCGAAGAATCGAATACTTCAAAGCCAATGAAAAAGAAAGCCACAATCTAGCTTCTAGAAAAGACTTTGAAGACAATGGAACCTTGCTAAAAGACAATGAGCTTAGAGCAGCCGAGTCGTTTGCATTGACTCTAGGTACTTCGATTGGTAAAAAGCCTTCTGACAATACTGAGTTTGTCTCCGACGATGACCTCTACAAGATCTACTTTGGTGTGAACTCGACATAGATTATAGCCTTAAGACTAGAAACTTTGGACGCAAAATTAAAAACTCATGTAAGCGTTATCGTCATATCCCTGGTAGACTTTGCCCTGTTCAGCCAATAACTGACAGGTATCTTTTACAACACTTTCAGGAATGTTTAGGCTTTCGCTAACCCACTTGATGGGAACACCTTCAACCATGGATGCTGAATTACTCGAGATCACAGCCAAGATTCTGTCTTGGTCATTCAACCTAGACGCGTCACCAGCATCAGAAACATTGCCCGTAAACAATCCCGAAGAGCCATCGTGTGATTCTTGCTTAGAAACCTTGAGCAAACCCTCGGCTTCCAAGTGGGTGGAAATCGTGTGGAGCAAATGGTAGATGAGCTCGTTATGGTCGGTGATTTCGCGGATGTGCGCGTGTTGGATCGACATCTTATGATTGAACTCTTTCAATGCGCCGGTCACGTACACATACTTGTTTTCAAAAGACTGGCACCTTTCGGCCTCTTCGCTGGCTGTGGTCAACTTCTCGTCGATCCATTTCTTGACATCAACCGAGCCCGTGCCATCTTCAATAGTTACCAAAACCGCGCTTGTTATATTTTCGACTCTTCTTACCACTCCCACGAAAGATACCATATTTAAAGTCATTTTATTGACGGTGAACTCGGAGTCCGGAACCGGCTGTGTGGCTTCGTTAATCTGCTTGATAGTCACTGGGGACAACGTGTTTCTTGTCGGTTGCAGACGTTGCGAGCCATCGCCACCAGTTGAGTCTGTATACTGGGCATCGTTATTAAAGCCTCCATCTCCGAAACCTCCGTAAGTATTGTAATCCATATTGTATTTTTCGTTTCTTATTTCACACCGTGAAAGCTGATGAATTGGAGTAGTACGTGTCTGTGACCACACGAGACGCGCGTCGCACACGTGACTCTCGGCGATGGTCTCTCGCGAATCGCCACTATAAAGCAGAGTACACCCAGTACGCGTTCACATGTACCACCTTAACTACGAGACTAAAAGGAAGAAGTATCTCTATGAATCTCCATTAAATAAATATTTTGCGCAGTTAGATAGGCTCTTGAAAGTACCTAAAACGCGTATTTAGAACTGGATCTAATCTTCTTACCGTAAGTGTAAAAAAGAATGGGCACGGGAATCATTGCTGCAGAGAAACATCCTAGTAAGGTGGCTGCCCATTTTATTTGCATCCCTTCAAACATTTGACGGGCGAAAAGCGGAAATGCAGCTCCGAATGACGATCTCAAAAATGTGTTTCCGGCCAAGGCCGAAGCGGCGAAAAATAAGTAGCAGTCAATGATATAGTTCAAAGAGGGCAAGAACAAAAGTATAAGACCCATTCCAAGTGGGGCAGCGCCAATAGTTGGCACAATCCAATGCACTTTCTTAGGATAGCTACCGGCCCACCCAAGCCAGAACAATCCAATGGTAAAGAAGATAGACCCAACCATCATTGGAGGTAATCTCTCTTCAGGGACAGGCTTTCCGCCGTTGGCTTCGAGTCGTTTCACAAACCTCTTCTCCATCAATATACCAATTCCACCTCCCATAAACACGCCAATAAGCATGGAAAGATAGGGTAATTCACCCACGCCTCTACTGAACCTATACTCACCTTCAAAAATCAAGGGAACGGCAGTCAAGAACAAATACAAGAGACCGTAAATGAAGGCGTTGTAGAGCGATATCAAGAACAAGATAGGTTCCGTGAACAACATCTTGAGTGGTCTGGTAATGTTTTTTTCGGCGATCTCCTTGAGAGAGAGAGAAACTTCCTCGTGAGGAGCACTGATTCCCCAATTAGCGGTTCTTCTCCTAAGAAGCTCTGCCTTCCTCACCAAGATAATTCCATGATGTGTTTCATCGAGAATGAAGACAACACATACTGTAGCAAGAGCGCCAATGATTCCAGTTAAATAGGCAGTCCATCGCCAGCCCATGTTTGGGTTTTTGACTGTGAATCCGCCCACAATAGGAGCAAGCATTGGACCTCCAAACAACATCATGGCAAAAATCGACATGGCCTTTCCACGAGATTTCGCTGAGAACATGTCCGACATCGACGCAGGGGCAACCACCAAGGGGGCTGCGCCAATGAAGCCGGCGAAAAATCTAGAAAGCATGACTGTTTGGATGTCTTTAGCAGAGCCGGCCGCGAATGAAAAACACATGAACCCAAAAAGAGAGGGCACAAGAACAACTTTCCTTCCGTAAAGCTCGGAAAGAGGTCCCCAAATAATGGGGCCCGAAGCGAAACCAAACACAAAAAGCGAGGTGCCAAGTGTGGCCACCACGGATCCGATGTGGAACTCCTTCATGATCTGGGCGGACCCAAGAGAAAACATTGCTGATCCCATCGATACAGATAATGCACTCAAACCAACACTGAAGCAACAAAGAAGCTTTGTCCGGAGTGACC
The DNA here is from genome assembly GCA_030561745.1 of Metschnikowia gelsemii. Lineage (NCBI taxonomy): Eukaryota > Fungi > Ascomycota > Pichiomycetes > Serinales > Metschnikowiaceae > Metschnikowia > Metschnikowia gelsemii. Next base: position 67,883 of record JAKTYA010000127.1, read on the forward strand.
AGTTGTGTGGGAAGGTCTCATCATCAGGTCCATCGTATGCAACGAGGTATGGTTCCCGATCGGGAAGAGAAGGTGGATACGGCTTGTTGCCCCCCATTGTTGGCATTGGCTCTTTGGACTGAAGCGCCTCCTCGTACAATTCATTTCTGTTTGAAAGCCTCCGGCTCACAGTTCTGGAGACGGACTCTGCCGTAAGAGATTGGAGTTCCATGTCTTCGTCGTTGTGCTCGCGAGCTTCGCCATTGAAGGAACGTACAACATAATCTGCCTCTTCGTTAGAGCGTGAATCTTGCTCGCCTTTCAAGTTCCGCTCAGTTGAGCTTGAGCCAAGATCCGAAGTAGATGGCATCGTGTGAAAGTGAAACGCGAATGATTAATGTGTCAAAAAGTACAGTCGATGATCAAGAAATTGGTATGACACAATTTTGAAAGGTGGTTATCAAAATATTATGATGAGATGAGGGCGCCTTATGAAATGATAGCTTTACGTGCTTTTAAAGCAAAGAAAGAAAGATATGGATCAAAAATGAAAACGTCATGAAAGATGGCAACCCTAAAAATTTATGCGTACTAACCTCGGTCATAAAACTTAAACGGGAATGGATGTGCCTGCCGCATCATGCGGGCATGCATCGGCAGGTGCCATCGATGACCGAGCAAGTCTCGGAAAAACATTCCGGATCCCGTGAGGTCTGGTCTGGCCTTGCGAATATGAACACGAGGAAAGAGTAAACCCACAAACTCTGGATGTATAGATTGATCTTTTGCTAATCTTTCCAGCTTATTAACTAAAGCTATATGAGAATGTTTTCAAAACAGGTAATCAGGCAATATTTCACGTTTCGGCATAAGGCGATCAGCGACAACTGCCACTTTTATTTCATGACCATGCGCGCGTCCTTGTCACTGGCTCGGCATACCAATTTCACTTGATAACTATTTTTAGCTCAAAATTAGAATAATTGACAAGCTCAGAATTACTCAGACTCTTTTTAAGCTTGATATTACCGAGATATGTATAGTGATGATGATTCTTTTGAGGAGTTGCTGAGGAATGGCACATTCAAATGGCAAACGACGCGTCATGATAAGGTACCTAGTACTTTGTAAAGTTAGTCCTAGAATCTCTAGAGGTCTCTGCCCTCACGGTAGGGACCCTATTCCAGGAAAAGTCTGGTGAAAGATTATGATGACAGACATGGTATGTTGCTCCTGCTGGCTTATAGTAGGGCTGATCGTGGTTGATTGATTTGCATCCTTTGTACTAAATATCCTGCAGACCATTATAACAATAGAAAAGCATAGCCAAGCTGCACGGCCGGGTCCATAACTTTTACCGACATCTGAAAGTCCGCTGAGATAAACTAATTGGTCTTAATAGTAATTAAGGGGCGAGAAGCTTGGATATAAATGCTTTCGGCAAATCGAACTATCATAGAGAGAACTTCCAGTTTATTTCTCAATGGTTTCCTTTGATGCTTACTTGTCTTTCTGTTGAGCAAGATACCACGATCAACAGTCATCTTCTTTGCAATATTGAGAGCCTACCCTGCTATATTATCGACTGAGAATATAAATTTAATGATTACGTATATTTTTGACAGTCCTTGACCCGCTCTCAGTCTCTTGGCAAATGCCTCTCTTGTCTTGTCTTATGCCTCATATAAGATGGTGTTCCTCTTACGCTGATCAAGTATCATCTTCTCAAGAAAAGCCTAAGGGTTCGTTTCGGCAATTGTGTAGTTACCGGCATACAGGTTTGCATATAATACTCGGCTTGTGACATGATTATGGAGAATATACAAACTTTCGCGGAGATAGGCGAGAATCTCTCGGACCGGGAGCTGTGTGTGTTCCGGATCCTATGATGCCTAGCAGTCAAATTGATCAGCTGAATGACAAGAGTCAAACCAAGATACTTTAGATATCATCAGTCATGTTCTGATATAGACACACTCAAATTTCATAAATTTTAGTCATGTTTTAGATTAGGTGCATCATAAGATGTAAAAATGGAACATGCTTTTTTCTCGGCATTGTCTGCCACTTTCCTATAAGAGACAGGATAGTGTCATGGGACAGGGGAAGACAATGCGAGGCCAAGTTGAACGGTAATAGTGAAAAGACACAATAATCAACACAATAATCGACTGAACAATAGCATGTACATAAACGAGATGAATTCATAAATATGGTTGTTTTTAGCTGTACACCTCACACCACATTAAATTCAAAAGCTCATGTTATTACCTACCGATCGTAATATGAAAAACTTTGCATCCAGGAATGAATACTCAAACATACTCGCCTTTGATATTATTGCTCGAGGAATCCCAGAGTGTACGAATATTAAAAAATATTAGACAACCCAAAGGTCTATGGATTCAATATGATGTTTTCGTACAGACAAATAAAGGGTGCTAACAGAAGAGCAACAAAAACATTTTCTCTTCTTTGGAAAATAAGTCACCGCTCTATACCTTTCCTCAAAGTATATCTGGCAAAAAGTCCCTAAGCTATGCCTGTCGCGGCAAAAGAAGCTTTTACAAAGCACGGTGTACTTACGGAGCAACACGATTACAGAACATTAATTGGACAATACCAATTGGGCCGGAGATCAGATCAATCGAGTGCTAGAATAATGATGTCTCAAGCCTCATCACTCACCGTAGCCGAGGTATAAGATATCTCACATTTCTTTTCAATGCTACAGATTTGATTAGTTACTATCCGAGGGAGTTTTGGGTTCCAAAGCAGCAATATCGGTTCGTCATATCGACTTGAAATTGAATCAAGCACTGCCTCGTGAGCTTGATAAATGAATATAACATGAATAAGCACGATACCGAAGAAGCGATCGTATTTTACCAACCAGAATCAATGCCCTGGTGGTTGGGACCCCGCTTATTAATCTTACTGTAATGATTTCGTTCGGAGCACCTTTTAAAAGGAACAGACCATTTACCATTTACCCGACAAAGACCCACACTAAATATTCGTAAACGTTTACATTTGAGAATCTCCTCACGATTAGAGGTATAATTCTCGCCATCACATGTGCTCTTCATACGAACTATAGACGAATTCATGGAAAGCGATTGCAACACCTTCAATTTTTCAATGATACGAATCTGCGAAAATAATGATCACACTGTGTTTTTCTGCAATGATGAATGTCTTAAGCAGGAACAGCTGTATGTAACTCAGTGGCCGATCGACAATTACAACCATCCTCATACCAGAAAACGGTTGAATCTTCGCACTGTTGCATTTATAAAAGTTTTTTGACTACGGAATATAAAGAAATTTCCAATATTTCTGTTGCATCTATCCAACTTTGATGATATGTTTCATATAAAGTCGTTGTATTCATCGATCGACTACTGTATCTTTTTCGTGCCTCGGTGAAGTTCACCGGTGCGATCCTACGCCGTAAAAAGAGTATTAAACTTGGAATTAACAAAACCACCATCATAGGAATCTAAAGTTTATTTTATATAAAGTCGTGACACGAAAACCAACTATAGAATTTTATTCGAAATTACCCAGTGACGAAAACAACGGTAGTGAGGAATGATCAAATAATCAATGTATATTGAAACTAGAATGTGACTGGTACCCAAAAGCGCCCCGCGTCTTTTCTTTGACCAGCGTGGGTCGCGTTTTCGGGGCCCTGCCGTCATCAGTCTCATCTCAAGTTTAAGCCCTTCCGCAATTTCTACGAATCGATAAGGTCTGAGAGTTTTCAAATCCTGATAATTATGATGGATACAGAAAACTTGGAGAGGAGCAAAAACGGCGCGTCACATGACTCGGCGGGCAAAACCAAGATGGGAGATTTGCAGACTAACGGTGACGCGTCCATAAAAGTATCCGGCGGAGATAATCTTGAAAATGAGCGCGATCTGCTGAATAATTTTGACAACCAAACAATTTCCCATGATTATTTTCAACCTCCTCATTCTTGGGGGACAGAGCAATCTAGTGAAGCTTTGCACATTCAAGAGCCATTGCCAATAAGTGAAATAGCGAGTGATCAAGCCTTAGCCCAAGATCAATCAGCAACTGACCCAAGCAGAGCCAGAAACCTTGCGTCGAAAACGATTCCAGTATCCAGTGAAGCTGCTGTAAGTTCACTTAGCGAAACGAGTAAGAGCACGCTATTGTCTCACAATGAACCCCTGAATACGGGACACAGCCCAGTTACAGTGGATCTCACCAATGAAAAGAAAAGAAGCGCTCCTGTTTTAAAACCATTGGCTCCAAAGATGGCTAAGCAGTCACAACTCAGCTTTACTAATCTGAACGGAAATAGTGCGTTATCCTTAAAATTAGATTTGGGCATTGGAAGCTCCAGACAATCAATCAAGAAAAAGAACAAAGAAACCGAAATAGGCGCTCCCCGGTTTGTTAGCATTACTCCACAACGCAATGATGTGAAGCAGGAGAATACTGCAAGTGGTGAATTTCAAAAACTTCTCATCAAAATTCCTTTCAAGCAAAATCTGAATACAGATCCAGGTAACGGAGTGTCAGATTCAAGCAAAGGAACTTCGGCTTTAGATGGCTCAAGCAGAAGTTCAATCAATGGCCAAAAGCTCACTTTTAAATTGAAGCCTGTGACAAGCAGAACCACCATAGTGCACGAAAAAGGCAAACTTCTGAGGTCGAATCCTGGTCCTCTTGTGTCTTTAAATTACGACCTCTACGATGACAATCTTATTGGTTTGCCTTCCAACGCGTCGATAGCTGGCGAAAGACTTGCGTTTGGCTATCCAGTCAAAAACAAATCCTGGTATCTTGACATCACTTACATTATTGCGTTTCTCAGTGCATTTAGAAGCATATTGTCAATCGAACCATTGGGGCCCTCGGACTTCGAAAAAGGATTGGGTCTAGGTGTCGACTTAAATGAAAATGACGAAGAACTGCTGAATTCAGATGCCACTCCAGGAACTGCAAGCATCTCCTTGGCTATGGATCTTCTATTCAGAAAAATGCTTGCTCTAGTGCTCAATCGTAAGAAGCCAATTGCACGAGATGGACAACGCTCGGCTTTGCAAGAGCTTAAATCTAAATACATAGCGTTGGGACTTCCGTCAGAATGGAGAGATGACTCTAATATTCACGTTACGAGTAACATAGCATGTGATGCTGCAGAAGATAGGGTTGATGACTCGAAACCAGTGATTGCGGCAGATGAAACGATTGAGTTCGAAGCACCTGTGGAGCTTATGAACCCATTTCACGAAGTTAGCTTCGAAAAGTATGGTCTTGGTGGCATAAAATCTGCAGATGACAGATGCATAATGTTGCGTTGTTTGGTGAATTGGTGCTTATCTGAAAGTACAACAATCAAACAGTACTACTCTGAGGCTCTCAATGCACAAGATTTATCCGGTGAGCGAGACCTGATATATGCCTCTCGAGTTATTCTCAGGGGATTTGCGCAAACACTTGAGATGAAAAGGGACCTTGAGCGCAAGTACTCGAAAAAAACTAAACCGAAACTGGCTACAGACAGTCCCGAGACATTTCCGAAATACTTTGACCCCACCTCAGATCCGTTGAGTCACCCCTTGGCGTACCGCTTCAACGAGTTTGTTGTTGGTGACTGTGGCTTTCACATTGGCAGATTTTACTTGGTGAGAATGGCGGAACCTGGAAGTGGCAGAATCTCGTCTTTGGACCAAATGCGCAATGCCACAAAAGACTTTGCAAGTGTCCGACTGTCCCCTCCGTCTGGCTTTGCCTTATATGTTGAAGACGTTCACGCATTATTAACAGAATCATTGGTTGAATTGGGCGTTGAATTCGACGAGGATGGCAAAGAAATTGAGACAAAATCGCATCTCGATGAATCACAGCATTGGTACCGTGTGGCTTCAAACTGCGAAGAGTTACAGGACTTTCTTCGCCACCTAGGTAGCAAACTAGGTATATCCGTGAATTCTGTTCCTTCCATCCCGCCAAACAGTGTTTCTTATAAGGCTGCATTGTATATGTACCAGTATTTAAGCCTGATTCTCCCAATGATGCAAGAGTTTGAAAATTTGAGTGCATCTTTAGCCGGAATGAGCAGATCCTCCCGCAGAAAAAGAGTGGAATATGTGGCCCAACCTTTGTCGGATCACGAAGATTACCTTGATGGCGGTGCAGACGAAGATTATTTTGAACAAGAGGAACAAGATGAAGAATACCTAGATTAGGATCTGTGTATATAAATGAGGAACAGGTTTTGTGTTTATTGAATTTAATACAATTTAATACTAGGGGCAGAGAAAAATTCTTAATGTGTCGGGGAAGTTTTGTAAACAAACGAGGTAGGATCTCCCTTGATTAATGTTCTAATGTCGAATGAGAAACCAAACACCCGAGGAACCTGAGTCCGATCACAATTTCTGAGCGCCCAACATTAGATCTATCTTCTGCTTCAAAAGCTCCTCATTCTCCTTGAAGAAATCTGCTCTCCGGGCCGTCTCTTCACTGTAACCCTCTTCACTTTTAAGTGCCTTTAATGTCTCCGCCTGACTCTCCAACCATCTCCGTAAGAATGGCACGGGGTCCTCGCTCAATTCACGGTAGAACGTTTCCCTTGAGTTAACATTTTGCAAGGCAGCAATACCTAGAGAGATCCGCAGGTTTAAAAACTGGACGAGCTCATCGGACTTGGACATGCTTTCGAACGCTTTCTTGTTTTCTTCGATTATTTCTTTCTGGATTTTGCTCATGCTCAATGGTAATGTCATTGGAATATCAATTACTACATCGCCGAGCGTAGTAGATTTCGTGGTGTCAACCTCGTATTCGAGAATTATCGGTTCTCTGGGATTCAAGTGGGGCTGAATCAATTTGTACAAGTCCTTGAATTTAAAAGCGTCTACTTTTAACAAAAGCTTCAATGTATCATCGGCCTGCACAACGGAAATATCGCTGTCATCTTCTTCTTGAACGTTCATCGACTGGCTAGAGATGCTCGACGCAGAAACCGCGGGAACCTTCGTGAAATTGTTGGACTTCTTGAATAAGTCTTTGTACAAAACATATTGCCATATGTGGTAGATAAGCTCTTGTTGAGACATTTCTCTTCTTCCAGTGAACTCAGCCATCTGCTTAGACAATAATAGTTTTGAAGAAAAATCTTTTACCAAAATTGCAATCTTGGTGTGAATATTGAAGATTCCCGGGCGCTTTACGTCGATCCCATCAAACAGATACTGCGAAGAGCCATTGGCAGCATGATCCTTAGCGGCGTTTGGACCATGACTAGACATCATGTCTCTCCATTCAATGACGTTCGATGGGTTTCCCTGCAAACTTGGGTAATCGCCATTAGGGACTATCTCTACAGATAAACCTGAGAGGAACGACGAGAATTTCACTTTTTCGACGTCAACGTTCTCTTTATTATCTGAAATAAATCTTCCCTCTATGCGAAGGGTCCATGCAGAGTCCTGACCTCGTTGGTCATGAATACCACCAGAGCCTTGATCCATCTTTTGCCATGGCATATTCTCGCACGTGTTATAAACAAATACACGTAAGGTGCCTGTTTCCTTCTTGACGATATGTGGCTGCATAGATGCAGCCTGGATCGACTGGAAGTCCAAACTCTTTTGGGCGATAAGCAAATCCAACTTTTTCTCGGCATCCTGGAGCTTTTTATACCAGTCAAGGTTGGGCACCTTGTCGTATAACTTGGCCGGAATCGTCACCTCAGTCGGGGTGTACGAAATCGCTGGCGCGGGTGTGTTCACCTGGTGAATCTTAGTTGGTGCATCAGCTGTAGTTGAAGACTGGCTTTGAGTTACAGGGACAGCTGCGGGACCCATTATGTGGAGATATTCACGTGTTGACTAGAGAATATTACGAAGGTGGACGAGGTGTTTATATGATGCGCAGTGCGCCTGTGGGGCCTGTATGACGGATCCCTCTAATCACGGGCCGGAAGAATTTGATCAATTGATCATGGCACAGGAAAATAACATGTAGTCTGATTAAAATGGGCCGAGCGGTTAAAGACTTGGAGATTTTGAGTATTCTCAAATAGTAAGCAACTGAGTATTAAGAGATTTGGGGGTTAAGCATAATTCGGGGCAAGGACTTCGAATTCCCATTTCACATCTTACTACACAGGTGAGGAATCTTTACCTGAAGCAGAATAATGTGAGGGACAAAGTAATGCAATTTGGAGACGAAAGAATTAACCATACATAGAATCTTGATACAACGTTGGTGTCGAAATGAAGTGCGAGCATCTACCGCAGCAGAGTTGAAACTTGCAACCAGGTGACATAGATCTCATTTTGCGTTGATGCAGACGCTTCCAATACATGATATAATATACAAATTATTGCAGGAATAACACTAAGACAAAGATTGATGTAAGCCTTTGAGGACCCATCACAAAATAAAATTGCATCATGGCCAATGGTTAACTTTCCCACCCATAACGACTTTTCTTATTTGCATGTTGTTGGCCCCGCATCTCAACATCGGGTGTTTCCTTCGCAGTGCCTGGATCTCAATCTACAGGTCCTGTCAGCAAGCGATAATTTAGCGTAGCCAAGACATTTCTAACACTATTGCCATCATGAACTCCCCAGCATCTCAGGGAGTGAAGGTGAGAAAACGGAAAATCAAAACAGGAGTATCGAGTGATGCCCAAAATGCTCGGAATGTCATCCGCAAACGTAAGCAAGATTTGCTTCGCCGCATCAACTACAGTTCTGTCTTCTCTGTGGTGCTCCTACCGTTGGGGGCATTTGTATACTTGATCCACGGAAATTTGAGCTTGATCCCCACAAGCACAAGAACTTTTTGGGCTTCGGTTATTTATTACAACTTGACAATGCTTGCGTTTACAGCAGGGTACCACAAGTGCTATTCACATTCCACATTTCGCCCAAGATTTGCACCTCTACATTTTTACTTCGGTGTTTTTGGAGCCAGTCTTGGGTTGGGTCCTATACGAACATGGGCTGCAATGCATAGAGCGCATCATCAATACACAGACGATCCAGAAAAAGACCCCCACTCGGTTAAACGGGGCTTTCTATGGGCACATTGCGGATGGCTATTGAAGAAACCAAAGACTACTGTGTTTTATCGTGACTTCGTCGAGCACGAGTTTCCCACAATTGACAAAAGCTCTGTCCAGCTAGAGGAGACGACATCTTTGCTTTCGTCGTCACCTGCAGAATTAAGCCTCGAGTTCGATGAAAATGATAGTGAATCTGCGCAAGTTAATTCCGAAAGGGCTGAAAGGACTCTTGGTACCCTTCAATGGATCCTTTGGCAAGAAAAATGGTATTTATTCTCCTTTATACTTACTTCCATTGTGATTCCCGTACTTTTGTGCGTCTTTGTCTGCCATGACACTTGGGTTAACGGTCTAATATATCCTGGCGTATTGAGAATGTTCGCTTGTCAGCACCTGATTTTCAGTACCGAATCCGTGTGCCATTTCAGAAGCCTCCAAGCCACTATTCCATCTCAGCCGTTCAATGACAAGAACTCGCTGGTCAATTGTGCTAATCCTTTGATCGCTTTACTTACGTACGGACAAGCTCTGCAGAATTATCATCACGAATTTCCCCATGATTATAGAGTTTCTTCTCTGGTGTGGGCATTCGATCCGACAAAGTGGTTCATCTTTACTCTTCAGCAGCTTAGGGTAGTGGATGACGTGGCCAAGGCACCTCAAAGCTTAGTGACACAATTACAAATCCAACAGCAGCAGCAAGTTTTGAACCACTTAAAATCACAGTTGAATTGGGGGACACCAATCTCCAAGTTGCCTATGATTCTTACAAAAGACTTCAGGAAGCTTTGCAGCTCTGCCACCTCCCAAAACAGAATTTACATTGTGATCCAAAACATTATACATGATATCACGCCATTCATGGACCAGCATCCAGGAGGGTTGGCGCTATTGAAGGCTTCACATGGCAAAGATGCTACAAAAGCATTTTATGGTGGAGTCTATGGTCATCTGACAGCAGCGGTGAATCTCTTAGCTACTATGAGAATTGGCGTGCTCGATGTCGGCAATGATGAAGATGTATGGAGGAGAGTCGCCAGAGAAGAGGGCCAAAACGATGATGATGATGGCTCTAGACGAAGCGGACAGTATAAAAGTGCTGAAGCAGCATAGTTCCGTCAATACCTGTATTAATTTGTCGTCACAAACAATTGGCACTCACGAGTGGTTGCGAAATTCTCGGGGCCGTGAATGCATGTGCGCGCTGCCACGGCTGCAGACCTCTGCTTACATGACTCGCAAGTTTCTACACTCATACCTTTTAACATCACATTTCATCAATGACTCCACTGCTTTTCCACATCACGGACTACCGTGGCGCGACAGTCGAGGACCTAGATATTCGTCCAGCTATATCGGTAAACCCATCCACGCCACTTAAAAGGGCTTTCGAGGTTGCTTTTGAAAATGAATTTACTTTTCTTCCCGTGATTCATGAAAAGAACAAGAGATTGCTCGGAGTCGTAAAACTCCTGGATGAAAAGTCTGTCAAGGCTTCAAGCAAAGAGCCTCGAACAATCGAATATATGCATTGGTTTAGCCAAAAGGCTAAGGAGAGGTATGCCAAGGAAGATGACAAGACGAGCTCAACGACCCCGTTGAATTCTAAGATCCTTAAACCTAGATCCTCAGGGGGTAAAAATTATCAAGTGTTGACCCCGCTCACTCCATTAGAGGATTTGGGTAAGTTCTTCAACTCGGGAAACTACTTTGCAATCATCACGAATGGAGAGGGCAATTTGGTCTATGGTGTTGTTACGCCGGAGGACTTGGGCAAGTACGAACATTCAAGGCCTCGTTTATAATTCTCAGAACACACTTATCATTGAAACATTATTTAGAAGAAAAACTTGTCACGCTATATAAGCCTTCTTTATGGAATCAGAAGCACTAATTTTCCGGATGTCTTCCTCTCCTCCAAATCTCTTGTCGCATGAGCATACTCCGACAATGGATAGGTCTTGTAAATTGTGGCATCGATGGTTTCTTTGACCAAAGCATCCCTCAAAATCTCAGTATAATATTCCCACTCGTCCGACGTCTCGATAGACGCAAGTAGCTGAGGCCTTGCGATCTTCAAGTTTTTAGCACTCAATCGGTTCAAGCTAAATGGGGGGACGACGCCACTGGCGTTACCGTAACTGACCAATGTTCCCTTTCTTCCCAAAGATGCAAAAGAAGTTTCAAACGAGTCTTTCCCCACGCCGTCGAAGGATGCACGAACACCTTTGCCGTTGGTATACTGTGATACTTTTGCAACAATATCTTCATCTGACTTGATCAAAAATTCAGCCCCGGCATTCTTGGCAATTTGTAATTTGTCGTCGGAAGACGCGATTGCAATCACTCTAGCCCCAAGAGAGGTCGTATATTTGGTGAGGATTCGGCCGACTCCGCCAGCGGCAGCCCAAATTAAAATGAAGTCATCCTTCTTCACCTCGTGCGCCTCGATTGAGAGGGTAATTGCCGTCAATCCCTGGAGTAAAATGGCAGCCCACTTCCGCATGTCCTCATCCGTAGCATCCACTGGAAGCTTTTTCACATGCACAGTCTTGTCCGAAACCTTGGTGTATTGGGCAAACGTCTGAGGTGCAAGATAAGCGACCTTGTCCCCAGCCTTATAGCTAGTCACTTTGTCGCCAACAGCTTCAACGACACCAGATGCCTCCCTGCCAAAGATATGAGGAAATTGGGTGGGGTATACACCTTTCCGGAAGTAGGCGTCGATGAAATTGACACCGGCGTACTTGTTTTTTATGATAATGTCGTGTGGCCCAGTTATTTGAGGAGACTCAATCTCCGCGTACTCGATCACGTCAGGTGACTCTGCGGCCTGCTTCGCTAAAGAGACTCTGTGAGTATTTGGGATTGACATTTTGGGGTGTAGTGTTTTTTTTTCCTTCTTCTCTCTTTTTAATCTGCTTGGTAATAGAGTATTCAAGTGAGTTCGTTAGGTACTTTTTATACGACCGCTTCAGAATCACAGACATGCACTAGTAAAAAGCTTACTAAAGTGGATGCGAAACTCTATTCGGGAACTCGACACGGAACAGTTCCCACCCCGCGCCCACCACGATTAAAGGACCCTTCTTTCACGTCAAACTTAGAAATTTTAAGAAAAAAGAAAAGGAAATATGGAAGTTTGACACTGGTAAGTATTCTAGATCGAGACTATCACAGCCCGGTGGGAACCTTTAGATATTTGGTAGGCTCTGTGCTTTCGAGGATAGCCCTTTTTGAATAGCAGACTGTGGTGTACGTCTAATTACACATTCTTCCGTGGCTTGCGCGGGCCCAAGATAGCAGCCATAGTTTGCCAAAGAATGAGTTTAGTGACGGGATGTAAAACGCAATTTCTTTCTAAAGTTGCGATTCAAGGTAGCGAGACAATTTCAGCGGTTTAGCATAGATACTTGCCGCTTTTAGAAAAATTACTTATGGGCAGACCTTGGCTCACGGGCTCGGCCATTTTTTAAATTTTTCTTCCCTTGCTTAGCGAGAGTCCTCTCTGCATTGTCCCCATGCTGAATCTTCTTACCTTCGAGACCTTCCTTGTAAGCGTAACTCAACGCAATTCTATTATTCATCAAAATGGCCCCGTTTAAGCGCTCAACTGCTTTATCACTGCTTTCGAAGTCGCCAAACTCTATGAAACCATAACCTTTTGAATGTCCTTTATCATCTCTGACAATGATCGGCTGGTTGAGAATATTTCCGACAGTAGAGAAGGTATTATGGAGATATTTTTCGTCGACCAATTGATGTAGATTCTTGATGAATAACTTCGCACCGACACCCGCAGACTGCTTGGTGTCGACGGTATTCGAGCTGGGGCCCTGGGGTTCAATTTTTTTCATCTTGAGAGTACGCCCAAAAAGCCTTACTCCTCGGAATACACTAAGTGCGTATTCGGCATCTTCGATGGTTCGGAATTCAACAAATCCAAATCCTTGGTGTGTTCGTAGGATTCTGTCTTTGGGAAGATTGAGCAGTCTTACTGGGCCCACCTGAATGAAAAGTTCGTAGAAGAGTGATTCAGTAACCTGGGCATCTAGGTTACCCACATAGAGAGTCGCATGGACATTTCTTTCGTTTTCGTGTGGTTTTCGAAACACATTCATTCCAAGGGTTGATGTTAATATCTGCCGACCAGATGTGCCTGAGCTGATACTTAGGGAGGTCATCTCGCGCGATGCAGGTCAGTTCCCCAGACTCCCTTTGATTTACCGAGTCTACTTTTCAGAGAGATAAATGCTTGACGGGAGAAAAATCGACAGTAAAATGAAATGGCAGAATACGATTTCAAATTTTTAACAACCTTTGTTGGGCTTGAATCCAACACAGTTTCATTGAATTGCGAGGAGTCCAAGTCTCATGGACACTTGAAATACAGAGAGTAAGAATTTACCGAGGGTATCGTTTTGTAACGCACACCATTACTTTCTTTGAAATTAACAATCTTATCACCTACATTCAATTGTGAACTTCACCTTTAAGTTAGCACGATAAATGTCTTGATGATCGGATGCAATATTTTCAATATGGACCTGAGTATCATTTAAGACACTTCTGGATTTGCAGCTTCAGCTTTTTCGCTTTGAGCGGGCTTGACCAAAGGCTCTTGTGGAGCCTTTGATGAGTCCTCTTCTGGGCCGTCATCGCAATCCGAATCAGAATTGTCGCTAGGATCCAGACTTGATTCTGAATCGGAGCTCAGGTCCGAGCTCAGCTCCGAGTCCGAGGAGCTTGAGCCCGAAGTTTGGTCAAGCCCATATCCGTGAGTGCCAGAGAAGTCTGCATCCATCACTGGTGAGAGAGACACGTATATTTTAGGGAACTCAAGCACTATTTTGTCTTTTAAGTTGATTGCAAGTGTTTCTGTGGCGTCTAGTGGTATTATGGAAATTTTCTGGGGCGTTGTGTTTACGCAGTTCTCAAGGTAAAAGTGTAGGTTTTGCTTGTCGAGCGTTTCCTCGTTGAATGATTTTGCCAAGATCGATAAAGGGATTGCATCCTTCAAAGCCATTGTTTCCTTGAGTCGAAAACTGACAAATGACTTTTTTGCATCCTCACCTTTCTCTAAGGGCGCCCATTCTACAGTCCATGTGAAAGCACTAGATTTTTTGTCATAACCTGACTTATTTTGTGAGCTTCGCGACATACCAGCAGGAAGATGAATGACCAATATGTTATCTCTTTTTACAGAGGTCGCTGTGACGTTTGGGAACACTTTCCTGACTAAAGCCATTCTGGGATCTTCTTGTTCGTTGGGTCGTGGTCTCTTTACATTTTTCGCCTGGTTGAACGTTCGTTTGAATACCTGTCTTGCATTCTCCTTAAGATCTGACTTTCCTAAATTGATCTTACGCTCGAAGTTGAGGAGATAGTTGTAATCCCTATTCACCAACGCTTGGTTTGATCCTAGGTCGTTGTTTGGAATGAATCTCGTGGGATCAACCAGCCCGGTGCATTCCGTTCGAAGCTTGTGTCGTTTAACACATTCTAATGAGCACGTTTTCGACTCGCATGCGGGACAAGTATACTTGAATTCCTTTTCTAGGCAAACAGAGCAAACCTCGATTGACATTTAATTCGATTGCTGAAAAGGTTAACGAATAGTCTAGAGGATTATATTTGGAAGCTAATTGCAAAGGTTCGGGTTTTGGTTAATATTTATAGTATTCAATGATTGGATTGATTGATGGTTGTGTGAGTAAAGTAAGGCGTGATGAGATGAGATCAACGGCTGGGTTCAAGTGCGAGTTACGCGGGAGTTGTTTCTACGTAATGTGGGGAATCAGCCCGGACATGACTGGAACAAAGAAGTGCAAAACACGTTCCCCTTTGAAAAAAAATGACTAGCAAATTAAAAGAAGAAGCTATCTAAGAATGTGTGAGACATAATGAAATGTGCTTGCTTCTTTTAACTATTTGGTAAATGGGGGAATCATCTGATTATCTTTATATTGTTGGCCCATATTCGCAGTGCAGTTATATGGCTGCAATCGAGTGTTACGTAGTAAGGGCTATATAGTCGAAACGCAATAAAGGAAATTCATCGTATATAGGTCGAAAGCGAACAAGATGGGCTTCTTTCCCGTCATTCGTTCATTAGCCGTTTCGATTGTTTTCTTTAGACAAAGTGCCAATTAAAGCTGGTGAGCATCAGTACACCACCATGGCGGAAATATTTTCATGCTTCAAGAGATACGTCGTTGAAGATTGATCTTTCAGGCCCAACAAATAACCATAAAGATGCTCCACAAGGCCAGCCTAGTAAAGCAATCGTTGAGATGGGCCAGTACCAAGTCCTTGAAGTCGGATAAAATTCCTGTCCAGCTATTGCAGGACTGTTTGCCTTTAGGAATTACCGGACAGATTGTCAGAGTCAAACCAGCATATATGAGGAATTTTTTGCATGTTGATAATAAAGCATGCTACATATTGAAAGGTCAGGAACCAAGAATACCTGTAGTGGAGAAACTGCGTGCGCAACAAGTTGTGGAGAAGAAGTCCATTGTCGAAAATAAGCCAGTCCAAGAAAAGTCCGTGCCAGTGTTGTCCTTGGACGACTTATCAAACTTGTTTTCGAACTCGAGAACGACGCGGGGCAGCGAAGCATCTGCTAGCCGAAGCTTTACTGCGGAAGCTGCCACATCGTCATATAGTTTGGCCGAATTGGATGACAGTTTACCCAATACATTTACCATCAATTCGCCAGAATTTCCCGTCACTAGAGAATTTCTCGCCACCACCGTGTTCAACTCTACGGGTATTGAGGTCCCCTCCTCTGCCATTACTGTCAAAAATAGCAAGGGTGAAAATGTCGCTCAGATTGAGGCTTCGGGTTCCTTCACTTGGACCTTTGTGGTCACCGGACAAACCGGCATGCTCCAGAGGAAAATTAATGTCCAATAAACTTGTATATAGAGTGTGTATGATTGAAGCTCAGGGTATGCTTCAATCATATTTAAAAGTATAGAGATTGAAATTAAATGGCGCACTTTTGACTCAGGTGTGTTGGTACAGTAGTCCATAGTTTTTCACCAAAAAGATGCTTATTTAGATGTGAGTTGAAATATTTTGTTACATCTTGATATGACGCAAATATTTTTGTATCTATCTTGAGTTAGCATCATAGTCCTTTTCTTTTTGATTTTTTATCAAAGAGTTTTTGATATTCCTATTTGGTAAAAACCATGTAAGTATTATGAATTTTGACCAGCAGCAGTCGCACTCCGCGAACTAAAGATTATAACAATAGGCCTATTTTGCCATCATGAGTCTACGCTCAACAGCTGCACAACTGTCAAGGATCCTGAAACCAGGACAAAGTAAGAGATCATTTCTCAATCCACTTGGAAAGAAAAACTCTAGGTCCCCGAATGGAAGTCCGAAGAAGAAGTCAAACGAAGAACAACTAGCGAGAGATGACCCTTTGGAGGTCTCAGAACACAATATCCAGATTGACTTTCAGCTAAGAGATGCTTCTTCTATAGTGAAAGCTATGGACCAAGTCTTGCAGAGCCAGTGGTCTGAAAGCACTCTTTACCATAATAGATATTATAGCAGAGATGCAAAAGAAGGTTGCGAGAATCCTTCAGATTTACTTTTCCTGTTACGAGGGATTTCAATGGAAGTGAAAGCAGACATTATTCAGTATAGAACCCAGCAATTACCCACAGGTGGATTGATCACGATGAACCAGCTATATACGATATTTGAGTCAAGGGGAAACACATTTGTTGACCGCAGTCTTGAGCTATTTGTTAGAGACGGTAAGGTGCGGAAATTCGTAATTACGAACGCCCTGCCTGTTATCCTGAGAACAGGCAAAGGAGGATTACACAGCCAGGTCACTTACGGATACGAAAATGCGGAAGTTGTTGTAAAAACTGAGCAATATATGCGAGAAATTACGGAATCGATTGAACTGACCGATCCGGGCTCGTCGCTGACCATGACTAAATTTCAGAATTACATTCAGAGGGACCCCACGGCACTTTTCGTTACTAATAAGGAGTTTACGCCAACTGAAATAACGAACTTGGTCAATACTGGTTTCCTCACGTTGACTTCGAACCATCATTATGAAATCGACGTTCACCAATATTCCATTGCCTATCCCCGATGTGGAACTTTTCTCAAAATGATTAATTCAGGAAGAAGTTGGCTAGTCAAAACACTTAATCGAATAACATATAAGGAGATTTTGGAAGATAAACTATTTGAAAAGTGGGAAGGCAAAAATATGAGTAACTTTAGAAAACCATTTTATGGTTACGACCTATTATGGATTCTAGCAGATGCCAAAGGCGCTGGTCTTATAGAAGCGTTCAATACCCCGGTGGGTAGGGGCTGGAGGCTCACAGGAAAACTTTAGGAATGTTGCTGTTATAAAAACGGTAAATCCTTATATAATGTTGTTTTCAAAACGTATATTATGGTGCGATCAAAGCTTTTCAATCCACGATGATGTAATCAGCTTCTCACCTTCATTTTCTTCTGCATCTTTCTTTGTTTTCTTTCGTTGGCCTTCTTTTCGGCTTTTGCTTGCTCTTCTCTAGATAAGTTTCTGAATTTCTCCCTCTCTTCTCTCTTTAACTTGGCCTTTTCCTCTGCCAACTCATCTTGCTTGATAGCCTCTTCGGCCTTCTTAATCTTGGCAATTTCAGCTTCTCTGGTTCTCACAACCTTTTTAGAAGACTCGGATCTAAAGCTGATTTCTCCGGATGATATCTGGTCAACAATTTCGAAAGTGGCACCGAGAACTTCGGAGATTTCAGCCAACTGTTTTTTACCAGTGACCAACTTGAGCGAAATAACCACTCTACGTTGAGGAATCATTTCCCGAATAGAACGTGGCCTCTCAATTGGCTGATCGGTGAACGCAAGGAATCTTAAGTAAGAGGCCATAGAAAGGTGCAAGGACTTAGCAAGTCTTTTCGTTAATGTGTTTTCCTGGAAATCGTTCGCCTCACTCATAAACACAAATGACTCTGGCAAAGCATTCGAGTCAGAAGTCTTGGTTAACGATAAATAATAATTCAGTTTTCTGTACTCGTTCATTCCCAACTTAGAGACAATGGCAGAGATGAAGTTTTCGTAGTCAGTAGAGGGGGTAATTATGATATCGACTCTATCCTCTGGAGTAGCAACAGACTCTGTGAAGTATGCAAAGGCCAGTTCCATGACCCAAAGGAAGAAGTTTTGCCTTGGAGCCAAGCGGAAAGTCAAGTTTACCTTGGCGATATTCTCACGACCAGAGGCGTAAGAGCTGAAGTTTTCGGCACTGTCTTTCTCGTACAACTTACCGTTTCCAACTCCATAAAGATAAAAGTTGTCCTCAAAAACTCCCTTAACTCCGTGAAGAAAAGTCGACACCTTGTTGGTGTTGTACAGGTCACCAAACTTGTACATGAACACAAACACGAGACAGGTAGCGATGGTGAACAATTCCAATCTCCAATCAGCAAGCTTGAGTCTGTGAAAGAAGCTCATGCTAGTCAACTCCTCCAAAGTATGCTGGTGGAAGGTCTTACTAGAAATCAATTAGTATGTGGTTGATAAGGTCAATAAGGGAGAGCAGTTGAAACCTCATAATCAATAATAGAACATACAATGGGGACCCGTCCACATTGGATGGACCAGACTTCACGTAGTTGATAATTTGTTGGAACATTTCCCTGTCGTGGCTAAAAGAAAAGGTAACTTTTCACTGATATCGTCGAGATAACTAGGCGTGGTAGTGCATAGGGTGTCTTTGGTCTAGTAGGTAAAGTAAAGGTCGCGAAAACTTCGAGGCTACAGTATTCCGCCCTTCGCAGGACAGCACCACCATACGACTACAGTTAAGCTTTATTAGCATTTGAATTTTTGTTTTCAAATCAAAAAGCATATAGTAAGATTTTCTCAGTTTGAAAGTAAATTTACAGCTACCCACTCATTTTGATTGATATATAATCATTGAATCTTGAAATCTAGCTTCTACGACTCAAGATAAATCAAGACCCCATTTAACATGAGACGTCTGTGCTACGAAGTTTACTCCAAAATAATGTATCTATTAGTATTTGGACCAAGTTTATTAAATTTGCTTCCCATGAATGTGCTTGGCAACACCCCACTGATGCTTTGGCAGCACTGGCGTGTCAATCATTTCTGCTTCTTTTTGAATCGCTTTCGTCGGAATCTTTCTTGAATTGAGACAAGCCCTCTCTTACTGCAGACGTAACCAACTCCCTTAAGGCCTCCTCAGGGTTTTCGCTGTTAGCGATCTCCTCAAGTTTGCGTCGTCTCTCTGGGTCGATTTCGCCCGTATCGTCCTCCATAGTGTATCTGATTTCGTGTCCATCTACAATTCCTGGACCTGGCAAATTTTCGAAAGTAGATCCCTCAAACGTTTCAGGCTTGTCGTGTAACAAAGACCGCAAATACTGCGCTAGTTCAGGGTACTCTTCCTCATCCTCTATGTAATCTGCGGCAGTCTGACCTTCCTCGTTCTTTATTTTGTAATCTCCTTTTAGCTGCTCCACGATGAATTTAGCTGTTGCAACATCCTCCACATGGTGCAATGGTGTGTCACCTTCGTTGTCCTGAATATTGATATCGCCACCTCTGCTCACAAGCAACTTTAAAAGGTCAGTGTGGCCATAAGAAGCAGCAGCATGAATCGGCGTGTATCCATTCGGATCCTTGGCATTTGCTGTGAATTCCTTGGAGTTAAGGTAGGCTTCAACAACCTCCACCTGGTTATCGGCTGCTGCAACCCATATATTTGACACCATTATTGAAGAAAAGAGTAATGTATTTTTCAGACTCGGTACAGGAACAGCTGTTGTAGTCTGTGCGAGACGATGACATGCAAGGGATATCAGAGAGATGAAATTGAAGCTAGCACCGATGAAACGTTGAAATCTATATAAATCTATTTTAATATGAGAGATAAAGGGGTTAAATTTGGATAATTTTGGTTTATTTCGTCTAGGTAGTCCTACCTTATCAAGATACACTAGGCGTCGGCGAGCCATCAATTGATTGACAGTATAGCGTGCGTTTGATATGATGAGATCGAGGCTTGAAATAAAATGCAAGTGATCAAATTTTGCAACAGACGCCACCAAACAATTTAAAATTCCGTGATAATATACAAAAAGATCTTAAACATTGCTTACTCAAGTAAAACCTCGATTCCGTGAAGGAAAAATGAATATAAGAGGTTTTGGGGTCAGGGACTAGAACTCACGGTCGCTCGACTTCGTGCAGTCCTTCACCTTCCGTGTATCAGTAGCACTACTTTGTTCTTCAAAAATGGCCAACGAACAGCCGCTTGAAACGTCGCTGCCAGAAAAGCTCAAGGGATTCGAATGGTGGAGAAGGTCTCTAGCTTATAGGACGGGACTTGGCGTCGATGAAAAGGAAGCAGCTCAATTTGAGCACGACTATAAGGCGAAGTACTACCCTCCGGACTGTGAGAAATGTGAAAAAAACAGAGACTGGGTTCTTAAGTATTCGCCATCTGTCACATTCATGATGGACCATGTGCGTAAACTTGGTGGCAACTTGAGCCGTGCAAATATCACATGTGATGCATGTGATGAAACTAAAGGCGGAGGGTTCCATCCCGAAATGGGAATTCTCCTATGCTCAAATTGGCTACAGGATAAGTATCTGATCGAAGATGTTTTGACCCACGAACTCGTCCACGCATATGACCACTTGAAGTTCAATGTTGATTTGTCCAATTTAAGACATCATGCTTGCACAGAGATCCGGGCCTCGATGCTCAGTGGTGAGTGTAGGATCATGAATGAAATTCGTAGAACCGGGCTCGGGAACTTCGGAGGAAAGTTTCAGGAATGTGTAAAAAGAAGAGCAGTTCTCTCCGTGGCAGCGAACCCCAAGTGTCAGAATAAAGAAGAAGCTGAGGCGGTCGTGAAACTAGTGTGGAACTCGTGCTTCAATGACACCAGACCTTTCGAAAGGGTATACAGATAAATGTAAATAGAATACAAAACTTTAAATATGGCCCAAAAGATGAAAAGCGTACCGTGTGGGCGAGGCTTCAATTATGGTGCTTATTACGAAGCACGTCTTATCACCCATGTTTTCAACAATGCATCAAAATGCAAGGTGACGAAAGCTTCTTGCTTCTACGCAATAGCAAGTCCACATAAAAACTATACACTCGTAATTGTTGCCTTTGATGCTATCATGTTCGAGAGAAATCGCAAACTCAGGTTCCACAATGTCACTACGTCAAACAAAGACAAAACGAAAAAAGAAATAATTGAAGCTTAATCTTCCTTTTGCAATAATATCAGAAGGCATGATTTTATCCTTACTCGGAAAATCCCCGCTTTGGCATTTCTTTGTCTATAATTCATATTTATGGGCCTCTTAGTGCACGGCATCGACTCGCCGAGGGGATCGGCCCGGTTTATACAGTGATGGACCGGTCTGTCGATGAGCAAGAGAAGAAAGTCACGCGTGAGAAAAGTTAACAAATGAATTTTGGCTCTCAAATTGGGTTATGCTTAACCTCATCGCTCTGCAGTTTCTCTTCTAGAGTAAGACGAAATAAATCTTCTTACTAAAAAGAATGAGTCTGAGATGATCACATTACACGGAGTTGTCTCCGCACGGCCCGAACGACCGGCTAAACGCACAGCAATGTCTTGAACACATGCAGGCAGGTCTCGGACATTTCGCTTATCACGCACGGTTGCTAATGGATAAGTCAGGCAATTCATTTATTTGACACCTTCTCTGCAGCATCCAGATTTGTTTCAAAATTCAGGGGTCAAATCTAAAACATGCCAAGACGAAACACCCTGGAAACAAATCTCCAGCGGATATCCAAGATCCAATCTAGAGAACCTTTACAATGCGATCTCAATCCAGAAGACTCCACCGAGACCGACAGCGAGAGCTCATCGATCACAAATGAAAAGGTGGACACAGAGGTGAAAACCTCGCTCAGGGCTAGGAAGAAGCCCACCACAACTAATATTTCTTCTTTTAATCAGAACGCCATTGAACTAGTCTTTCAAGAAATCGCAAGGGATGCACATTCACGGGCATCTCGGAAGAAACGGAATTCGGGCAGATTCCGGTCGAACTTTTCCGACATCGAGTCTGTTCCGACAACCCATACGATTCTTGATGGCTCTGAATTCCGAAGCTCACAATTTTTCGGATTCTTTATCTTTTTCTGGCTCGGGACTGGCTTCCTCATGTTGAAAAGTATCTTACATACTTGTGTTGACAAAGAAAGAGCGATCTTTCGGGGGCCCGTCTTCGAAATTTTCACGACAGGGTTGCTCACGATCGCTGCCACGGACTTACTTATGTATCTATCTATCTATATGGTTCATTTTATCCAGGTTCTCTGCGTCAGAAACATCATTCAATGGAGATGGGCGGGACGGTTCATCACCTCCCTTTACGAGTTGGCATTCGTGTGTTTCTGGTATCACATCATCAGTGAACGTCTAATGAAACATCAGTGGATAGGAAGGGTGTTTTTGGTTCTACACATGTTTGTGCTCTTGATGAAGATGCATTCGTATGCATTCTACAATGGATACCTTTGGAAGATACTCCGGGAGCTAGAGTTCTCAGAACAGTACTATGAGAGACTTCGCCAGCAGTCGGTACGGCTTCCTCACGGATTTGAGCTTGAGAGAACAAAAAATCTAATTTTAGAGTCTGTTGCATTCTGCAAGTTTGAGTTGTTACATCAGTCAATGGCGCTTGATAAGGTAAACGAACGGGGTGTCTTGGAGAAAACTTCTTCAGACTTATGCGCTAGCATGGTGAGATTTCCCAGGAATATAAACTTGAAAAATTTCTTTAAGTTTACCATGTTTCCCACTGTTCTGTATTCTCTTGTGCCCCAGAGAAAGAAAAAAGTGAGTAAGATGTTTCTTTTCGAAAAATTCTGTGCCCTTGTGGGTGTGATATTCCTTATGCTCGTGGTGGCGGAGCACTCAATCTATCCATTGGTAATGAAGTGCAATGAGTTTAGAGCAACAAATGCTTCTTTTAAAGATAAGAGCCTTTTTGCTTTGTTCGCATTGGTGGACTTAATTCCTCCATTCACTATGGAGTACATTTTTGTGTTCTACCTAATTTGGGATACCATATTGAGTGCTATCGCTGAGCTAAGCAGGTTTGCAGACCGTGATTTTTATGGACCATGGTGGTCATGTACTGATTGGGCAGAGTTTGCCAGATACTGGAATAAACCAGTACATGTATTTTTACATCGACATGTCTACAACTCGTCGATCAGTGCATTCTCGCTTTCTAAGAATACAGCCGCGTTTATGACCTTTTTAATCTCAAGCGTGGTGCATGAAGTTGTCATGCTCGTAATATTCGGAAGGTGTAGAGGGTTTTTGTTTCTCCTTCAAATGACGCAGATTCCTTTGGTGATTTTAAGTCAGTCCCTGCTTCTTCGCGATAGGAAAATCTTGGGAAATGTCATTTGCTGGTTTGGCTTCATCACTGGCCCGCCCATGATTTGCGTCCTTTATCTAATCTTCTAGAATCAAATCCAAGCTTGAGAAATTTACAAAAGGTAGATTTATTTGTCATGCGAAAAAAAAATAACGGACGAGGTGTGTAACAAAGTACAAGTTCATGGAATGTTTCTTCGCACTGGCTGCAACACGAACATGTGAAGGTTATGAAAGCGTCAATAAGTACAGCTTAGATCACTGTGTTCACTCTTAATAAGCTACTACGTCTCAATGATAAGAAAATAGAGTGATTGAGGTAGAGAAAAAAATCAAGGGTGAGCGCAATATTAATCTCAAAAATTCATTTCCCGTATCTGATATCTCATCTTATCAGAAGCAGCTGTTGTCCTGCACGCATGTCTGCACATGCCTGCGGTTTTTCGATTCGTGCTCATCTCCACCTTCATCGCTCGGATGACCACCACAATAAAACTCCGAAATGTCGAGGCCCGAGGAGATCGCACCCCCAGAGGTGTTTTACAACGATGCTGAATCGTTTAAATATACGTCTTCGACGCGTGTGCAGCATATACAGGCTAAGATGTCTCTTCGAGCCTTGGAGCTTTTGAACCTACAGAAAGACCAGCCCCATTTTATACTTGATGTAGGATGTGGATCTGGACTCTCAGGAGAAATTTTGACAGAAGAAGGTTATAACTGGATTGGGATGGATATTGCACCCAGTATGTTGGCTTCTGCATTGGACAGAGAAGTCGACGGGGATTTGTTCTTGTCTGACTTGGGTAATGGGATTCCATTCAGAGCCGGGACATTCGATGCTGCCATTTCGATCTCGGTAATTCAGTGGCTATGCAATGCTGATACAGCTGGCTCTGATCCCAAAAAGAGGACATTACGTTTTTTCAACTCATTATACGCATCTTTAAAAAGGGGTGGGAAGTTTGTAGCTCAATTCTACCCCATGAATGATAACCAAACACAGTCGATCATGGAATGTGCAAAGGTCGCTGGATTTGCTGGAGGTTTGATAATAGATGATCCTGAATCGAAAAGAAACAAAAAGCACTACTTGGTTTTAACGGCAGGTCAAGCAGACAGAAACTTGAATTTGGCTGGTGCTCAGATGGAGGCCCCAGAAACAACCAAGAAGTTGAGTAGCAAAATGAAAAAGAAGATGGAGTCGAGAAAAGAATACATTAATAGAAAGAAGGAGACCATGAGACGCAGGGGAAGAAAGGTTGCAGAGGATTCCAAGTTCACTGCCAGACAGAGAAGACCCAGGTTTTAGCTTGTACAATATAATTATAACAATGGAAGGGACTGGTTTTTTTTCGCGTCTAGGTATTTTCAACACTTTTGAAGTCAGGGGAACGCCTAGAACATGTTCAACTGTGGGAAGGGAAGTTTTATGGCCAAAGGCTGCTGAAGAAATGTTATTTTATTCAGAATGGACATAACTATTCGCAAGGTCTTGTCGTAGGCATAGACATTCAACAAATTGAATCTCAAGACGAAGCAAAAAATCAATCTTTTTTGTGGTCCTAGTTTTCGAATTTTAATTCCCTCGAAAATTATCTTGTAAGCTCCTTGTTCTTTGCTGTATTTTCGACCTCTTTCGTATGTTAAACAAGTGTGGTGAGCCTGCACGCTTCTCACTCATGGCGAAACACGAAAAAAAAAACCAGAGCACTTTCATATTGATCAACATCCAATGTTCAACATAAGAAGGCTGATTGCCAAATTCGTGCCTAGGAGTACCAACTTTGGAACCCAGACGTTTAGATTACTTTCTTCTGTGACTCCCCAGGAAGTTTTCAAGCCTCTTCAGAAAAAAAGACAGGGGCAAAGTGCGGCCGAATATCTTCACAATGAACTACTCAAGAAGTATGACCCAACAGGTAAAAGAACGGCTCTAGTTAGCGGCAAAGAAAGAATTCGTACTGGTGACATTATCAAAGTGACATACCTTGATAGGAGTACTGTGCTCGGTAGAGTTCTTGGTATCAAGAGAGGAACCTTTAATGTGGGCAGTAACATTTTGATCAGAAACAAGATTTCAAAAGTCGGATGTGAAGTCAGAGTGCCGTTATTCAACCCCGAAATCAAAAATATCGAGATCATTGAGAGACCTAAAAAGTACTTGCCAAGAAACAAGCAATACTACATCAGAAATTCGAAGTACGATGTTGGAGATTTGGAGAATAAGTTGAGGACTCAAGGTAAAAACTAGATGCTTGTATATATTACTAAATAATTTGAATTATAGAAAATAACTGCTATTTTCAATCGACGAGCTCCTGTAGTTTCTCAAATAAATTGTTGGCAAAATTTTCACGAAATCCACGCGAGTACGAACTCATTAGAGCCTCGAAGGTGTCATAATATTTGTCCGATCCCAAAACAAACCACCCTCTTTCACAAACTGCAATCAGAAGCCATTGTTCTTCAAGTGTTCGAAGTTTGATGTAAGAGGTTGAAGAGTCGCTACTTTTATCGGCCAACGAGATCTCAGGAAAATAAGACTGATATTCTGAAGCTATTATCTTTAGGTCCGCTTGAAGTGACATGTCTAGAATTAAGAACGGCAAGGCCGTGTAAGATGAGTGAATTCACTTACCTTGGTTTGAAATGCGATTCTTTTGTGTTTGCCTGTATTGGACGGGGCTAAGCAACCAATAGGGCGATTCAGCGAGGTGAAAAATCGAAAATATTCCGGTGTAAGCCACGCCACGACCGTTTTCACGAGCCCGATCTCGAACATTACAAACATTGGCAAAAACAAATAGAGCAACAGCTATAAGAGCTTTAGTCAAGAAAAGTACACAGATGTGACTAAATACTCTACTAAGAAATAAGGAATGTAGCCACAACTGATTCCCAACGTTCCATGCAGATGTCAACGTCAGGCGCCCAGCAACGTGCTTATCAATCTACGCTTATGCCCGAAATCTACTCCGCCCGACAGGACATGAAAAAATCAGGTCGAGTTTTATGAAGCTCGGAGCTGCGATTTGATGTTAAAGAGTAAAATCTATACTTTAACCCGCATTGTGATCCGCTTTTTATGTCTCGAGGGTGCCCGTGCGGGTAACAGGGCGGTGTCAGTCCCCGACTAAGGGCCAAAAGCAGCGTAATTGATCTAAGAAGCAATCCATACCTGACGGGACTTCGGACATCCTTGAAATATTCTGTAAAGGAAGTAGAAAGTTTCTTTAATGTCCCTTGGCTCATCTTCTAGGAAGGCTTTATTAATGAATACAAGTATTGCAGACTTGTGAATATTGTCATAGATGATGAGCTTTACTTACCTACGCACGATCTCCCAATACAGTAAATACTTATTTTTTCAAAATTTAAATACAAAACAGTGATATGCACTCATTTACTGCATCAAAACTGGTCAATCGTTTGGAACTTCATCAATAGAAAACCGTGTTTTCACCTTAGTTAAACCCATGCTAGATATCTCCTGCCGAAACGAGTGCGGGGATGGACCTTCTATTCACAACTGACCTCCAGCCTCTTCTTTTCTAAGAATTCATCTCGTCGAAACAATGGACGCCCAAAAGTTTATCGGAACCAATATGCGGATCAAGCTTATAGATGGCAGACTGGTTGACGGTCTTCTCTCTGTGGTTGATCCATTCGGCAATTTGCTCTTATCAAACGTATTTGAAACCTCCCAAGACAAGTTGGATCCAAAGTCAGTTCACAAAAGAGCACTTGGCTTAGTGAGTGTTCCGAGGAATCAAGTGAAAAATATATTGCTAGATGAAAAGCAGGCTGATGTATTGAAAAGCTAAACTATAGCTCGGTAAGGGTTTATTCTCTGAGGTCAAACCTAAAACCGTCTGCGAAGAATCCGGTCCTGTTTTTCAAGATCGAAGCCCCCGTCGTACTTATGGTGTCTGGTTTTACGAGCCACATCGCTCTCAGCTTTCTTGTTCGGTGGAACATAACTACTTGGTCCATGAACGATGAAGGGCCTCTGGCTAGGCTTCGGGGTGTCGTCCACCCTCGGGCCAGATGTAAGCACCTCGTGTGGAGATGCCGAATATGGGCGAGAAGCGGTTTTTTGCTTGAGGAAATAACTCATATAATTTTTGATTACATCGTGATTGAGCTCAGAAAGATTTAAGTCACTATCTTCAGGCCAGTCGCTTCCATCCAGCCAGTCCCCATCCTCTGACCATTCCCCCAAGTCACTAACCTGGTTGTTTATACCTTCTGTGGGTCCCGTGACATATGGCACTTCATTGTCATCTTCATCTTCATCTTCATCTTCATTTTCGGACTTCTCGAGGACAGAAGTGTAATATCCATCCAGCTCAAGGTCCGAAACATTTGGCGATTCAAAAGGAATATCATCTTCGTTAAGCACGTTCACAAACCCGTGTCCGTGTTCCGCACAAGTACCGAAAAAGTGATCTCTGGAACTCCAGAAGTGATCTGCTGGACAGAAATTGGTAATGCACTGATTGACTGCCTCGTGTACCTTGCATAGGCATTTGAGATCAGTTTGTTTATTTTCGCAAATGTGTGAAATACCATTGATACACTTGATAAAGCAAGCAGGAGGAGTAGCTAAGGCCAACTTTGTGACCAACAAGAGAATAATATGGAAAAGCATCGATGTGTTTAATTTGGGATTTTTTGCACCCAAGGGCACAAACCGCGATCTTATGCTTGGTGGACCACGGGTGAAGCATCAATAACCATGTGCGCCTACATAGGAATAGAAGAAAATACTACAATGTTATCATCCTTCCCTCTGATCAAGATTATAGTCTTCATATTGAGATAATCAAATACCTCTCTTCCAGCCATAGATACTATAGGTTGATTTAACTTTGAGATTCTTCAATTCGCCAAAATTGAAACTTTAATTTTCAAGCGAACCAAAGACTCGCGGTAAACTCTTTTCTGGGGCGGAGCGTGAAGAGAAATGAGAACTTGCTTGATACATCTTTGCCAGCCAATTTTGATGTTTTATCTTATAAAAATAATATTACGATGTCATTCTTTTCTTGAATATCTTAGCAGAGATATCTTGTCTGCTTCTAAACCTAAAAACCCGTTTGCTTGAAAACAACCTTTATCTTCATCCGACCGAGATTGATTTTACGCATTATACACGCGCCTGTTTCAATTTCAGAACACCTTGTGTCTTCTTGAACATAGGTCAACAGTATATTGTGATAGGATAGTTTCCTCGCATGAGAACTTGCAAAAGACCAGATACTCTCGTCTCAAAACTTCCGTTTTGAAAGCACACCTGGGTCAGGAGCCCGAAATTGGATTTCTCTTACTCAATCTTGAGAATAAAGCCTAAACCTTAATTTAAATTTCGATTCACGGCATGTAAGATACAAGAATACGTAATTTAAGCGGGTTTCAAAAGATCAATATGCAAAAGAGAAAAGTCTCGAAAAGTTGACGAACTAAGATCTAATATAGAGGAAGAAATCGGAAAGATTTGCTAATTTATAGACTCTTGGCCCTGGAGAACAAATAGCGACGCGCCTAGGGCTTCTAACTGCATTTTGTCCTGCGTGGCTCCCTCCATTCCATTTTGCCCGACGCTACATATGGTCCCGCGAAGCCAGACAACAAGGCCCCAATGTTCACATTTCCAAGCTGAATATTACACCTCGGGTGACAAAGCTGAGATCTGAAATCTTAGCACCGGAAAGTCCAGCCCACGCAGACTCCAATCTTATTGTTTGAAAATTACCACCATAACAGACCACTAGAGAAAGGATAGATTAATAAGGATACATAGATTCAATTTGCATAACTCTGCCGACATCAACATCATTTCAAAATGCAAGGATCATACAAAAACAATGGGCTTCCTCGGCCATATTATATGAAGCCTTCCAAACGAGGATCAGTTTACGACAAGATGCCCAAGCAAATGTTTCTCACAAATTCCCGGAAATTGACCGGTTATGTCATTTTGCTCTTTCTCTTTGGCCTTTGTGTCTATTTGGTTTCGCAAGAACTCAAAACGCCCGCTGAGACGGACTATGAGCTAGTTAGCTCCAATCGTAAAAGTGCTACGGGCAAAAATATGGGTGATGTCGGAGAATTTGTTGACTCGGCCAAGGCAAAGGAGCTTGAGAACGACAAGTCGGATTTGGCTCAGAATAGAGTACAGAATTCTAAAGGTGAGTATGGACGTGCAGTTATGGAAGCACCAAAGGGAGGCATGGTGAATGAGGCACACATCGTGGGGAATGACGAAGATCTTCTCTTGGACGGAAAGACGAAAAAATCCTCCCAAAACGACGCACCGCTCGCTAAGAAAGGCTTCAAAGCTGAAAGAGATGATAATAGTGGTCAGAAAAACTCAGGGTCCGGGCGCAAGATGAATGACGCAGATAACAAGAAGGAGAGAATCCTGGATTCACAATCAGAATCCAACAAGCTTGAAAATTCATTAAAAAAATCCGACGATGTTAAAGAAATCCTCGAAGAAACTGACGGACACTAGTAAATGGCAATAATATGAGCAAATGAAGGGGTGTTTGAATTTGGTTTGCCTCTGATACAATAGTCTCGCTGATGCTCTATCTTTCACTGGGCGTAATTGTTGGCACTGAGAGGCTTCTTCCAAGCTATATTGTCTTGATTGACAGGTGCTATAATGACTACTTTCAGACTCTACCCGGCTTACTGGGTGTGGGCAGTGATGGCTTTTATCAATACAATCCTGTATGTATAGAATGGCTTCAATGCCATATTGGCGTTTTCCGAAACTCGGTTAAAATACCTCATTTCATCTTATTTGTGTCCCACATATTGACATATCTAAAGAGCTAATCATTGTTCAAAAAATTGAAAGGATGTATAAATGAATTAGCAAGACATCGTCACAAGCATCACAATTAGTAGAATATTTTTGAAGACATACTAAGCATAGGGGGTTGACAGTGAAGGGTGATCGTAGATACTTGCCAAGTAGTGTTGAAGAATTATAAAAAATGGTGGTGGATTAAAATACTGTAAAACTTTCTCCCATGATAATTATGCTTTGGATGAAAATTGTAAAAAAGAAAACTTCAGAATTTTATTCATGAAATCATGTAAATTTGATTGAATTTTCAGATGGTTAGATGTGATAGGTGGGGTATAGGCTTTTGAAAGCACAAATTGATTATTGCAATTCCCTTGATCTCTAAACCAGCGACGTGCACATGCGACGCGTTTTCTTTTTCTTCATCCGGACGTCTGATCTCGTTCCTCGCCGTTCCCAACATATGGAAATCACTTAGGCAGGATTGTATAGGATACCACGGTATATTCACAAATGAGCGGTTCGGCCCATCTGTTTCACTTGCAGAGATCATTATGGCAAGCCTGTGCAGTTTCAAAAAAATCTAATACTCGATGACTATATAGTGGAATACCATATTTCTACTGTACATTCTCAAAAACTGTTACCGATACGCTTAGCGGTTATGAAGAAGGTACCAGGCCCTCACCCTCCGGCATGATCCATTAGTACAATCTTTGACACCAGACACAAAGCCACTTCATGGGCAGGAATACATACAGATACATTATCAGGCGACATAGATGAATCGGCACGCTAATTTCTTTAAAAAAATTTCACAGAAAATGACTAGCAAGACATTCAATGGAGATCGCCAGTCGGGTAATGCCAGCCGAATGTGAGGGTGCGATCTATGAAGGAACACATCCGTGGCGCATACCCAGCAATTGCCTTCCCAATTATAGCCAATGGAATCTTCAGCAATGAGCCGACCTATGACTTGAACATCAAAAAAATTATCAAAATCATGGTGTACTCAATGTGCGAATGGGTATACTGAAGATCATGGAACTCCGAAATTCTTTTGGGACACGTTGTCTTTAAGCATGCTGAATATTACGCGCAATTAAAAAGAAACGCTGATGGCCCTGCACATACTTGGAAGCTAGAAAATTTTTTCTGTATGTCTGCGCACCCATTTAAATTAAGGCTCTCCCGGTTTTTTTTTCCTGTTCTTGTATTCCGAAAGCATTGGAAAGATGTCTGCCACCAGTGAATCAAAGTACTCTGCTGAGGTCCTTTCCGAGTTGTTGAGCAAATTGCAAGTTGCCGACAACAAGGAGGAGGCTGCAGCCAACGTTTCTTCTTTCTTGAACTCGTCTATCATTGAGCACGATGTTCCTGCTGAGTTCTTTGCTGACTTCACCAAGCAGCTCAAGAGCAAGGACGTTAACACCGTCTCTTCGGCCTTGATTGCTTACTCTCACATCGCCTCTAAGAACAACTTGATCCCATCTGTTGAGCCATACATTGTTGACTTGGCTCCAGAGGTCGCCGCCAAGACCGGTGACAAGAACAAGGATGTTGCTGCTCTTGCTGAGACTGCTTTGCTTGCTATTGCTGCTGCTATTACCCCAACAGCCGTCAAGTCTCTCTTGCCAGGTTTGATGAAGAACTTGTCATCTACCAGCAAGTGGACTGAGAAGGTTGCTATCTTGAAGGCTGTCTCCCAATTGGTCGACACCGCCAAGGCCCAAATTGCCTTGAGAATGCCTGAGTTGATTCCAGCTTTGTCTGAGGCTATGTGGGACACCAAGAAGGACGTCAAGGAGGCTGCTCACGCCACCATGACCAAGGCCACCGAGACCATCGACAACAAGGATATCGAAAAGTTTATTCCTAAGTTGATTGAGTGTATTGCCAAGCCAACCGAGGTCCCAGAGACCGTTCACGTCTTGGGTGCTACTACCTTCGTTTCTGAAGTCACCATGGCCACCTTGTCTATCATGGCTCCATTGTTGTCCAGAGGTTTGTCTGAGCGTGACACTGCCATCAAGAGAAAGGCTGCTGTTATCGTTGACAACATGTGTAAGTTGGTCGACGACCCTCAAGTTGTTGCTCCTTTCTTGTC
The DNA here is from genome assembly GCA_030561745.1 of Metschnikowia gelsemii. Taxonomy (NCBI): domain Eukaryota; kingdom Fungi; phylum Ascomycota; class Pichiomycetes; order Serinales; family Metschnikowiaceae; genus Metschnikowia; species Metschnikowia gelsemii. Next base: position 100,321 of record JAKTYA010000127.1, read on the forward strand.
CACTTTGTTGCCAGCTTTGAAGGCTAACTTCTCCACCATCGCCGACCCTGAGGCCCGTGGTGTTACTCAACGTGCTTTGCAAACTTTGAAGAGAGTTGGTGCCGTTGGTGCTGATGACTCTATCCCTGAGGTATCTACCGCTGGTGACACTGCCGTTACCTTGGGTGTTTTCAAGGACTTGGTTGCTGACAAGAAGATTGCTTCTAGATTCGACGTTGCTTTAACTTATATCGCCTCTATTGCTGGTGACTTGATCGACGAGAGAGACATTCAACCATTCTCTTGGTTGCAAAACCTTTTGCCTTTCGCAACCATCTTTTTGCACGAGGCCGAGGCTAAGGAGATCATCGAAGAGTACAGAAAGAGAGCCGTGGACAACATTCCAGCTCCTCCTGCTTTTGAGGACGAGGAAGACGACGGAGAGGACTTGTGTAACTGTGAGTTCTCTTTGGCTTATGGTGCTAAGATCTTGTTGAACAAGACCCAATTCAGATTGAAGAGAAACAGAAGATACGGTTTGTGTGGTCCTAACGGTGCTGGTAAGTCTACCTTGATGAGAGCCATCGCTAACGGTCAAGTTGAGGGATTCCCAACTCAAGATGAATGTAGAACTGTCTACGTCGAGCACGACATCGACTCCGCTGACGCCGATCTTCCAGTTGTCGACTTCGTCATTGCTGACGGTATGGTCGGTTTGACTAAAGAGGATGTCGAGGAGAAGTTGAGAGAGTTCGCTTTCTCCGAGGACATGATCAACATGCCTATTGGTTCCCTTTCCGGTGGTTGGAAGATGAAGTTGGCTTTGGCCAGAGCTGTGTTGAAGAACGCTGACATCTTGTTGTTGGATGAGCCAACTAACCATTTGGATACTGTCAACGTTGCTTGGTTGGTCAACTACTTGAAGACATGTGGAATTACCTCTATTATTGTTTCTCACGACTCCGGTTTCTTGGACAAGGTCACTGAGTACATTATCCACTACGAAGGTTTCAAGTTGAGAAAGTACAAGGGTAACTTGTCTGAGTTCGTCAAGAAGTGCCCATCTGCTCAATCTTACTACGAGTTGGGTGCCTCTGAAGCAGAGTTTAAGTTCCCAGAGCCAGGTTTCTTGGAGGGTGTTAAGACCAAGCAAAAGGCTATTGTCAAGGTCTCCAACATGTCCTTCCAATACCCAGGTACTTCTAAGCCACAAGTTTCTGGAATCAACTTCCAATGTTCTTTGTCTTCCAGAATTGCTGTCATTGGTCCAAACGGTGCTGGTAAGTCTACCTTGATTAACGTTTTGACTGGTGAATTGTTGCCAACTACTGGTGAAGTCTACGTTCACGAGAACTGTCGTATCGCCTACATTAAGCAGCACGCTTTTGCTCATATTGACAGTCACTTGGACAAGACCCCATCTGACTACATTCAATGGAGATTCCAAACCGGTGAGGACAGAGAGACCATGGACAGAGCTAACAGAGTCATCAACGAGGACGATGAGAATGCCATGAACAAGATTTTCAAGATCGAAGGTACCCCAAGAAGAATTGCTGGTATCCACTCTAGAAGAAAGTTCAAGAACTCTTACGAGTACGAGTGTTCTTTCACTTTGGGTGAGAACATTGGTATGAAGAACGAGAGATGGGTTCAAATGATGTCCGTTGACAACGCCTGGTTGCCAAGAGGTGAATTGATTGAGTCTCACGGTAAGATGGTTGCTGAGGTTGACATGAAGGAAGCTTTGGCTTCTGGTCAATTCAGACCTTTAACCAGAAAGGAGATCGAGGACCATTGTTCTATGTTGGGCTTGGACCCAGAGTTGGTTTCTCACTCGAGAATCAGAGGTTTGTCCGGTGGTCAAAAGGTTAAGTTGGTCTTGGCTGCTTGTACCTGGCAAAGACCTCACTTGATCGTTTTGGATGAGCCAACCAACTATTTGGACAGAGACTCCTTGGGAGCTTTGTCCAAGGCTTTGAAGTCGTTCGAGGGTGGTATTGTTATCATTACTCACTCTGCTGAGTTCACCAAGGACTTGACTGAGGAAGTCTGGGCTGTCGTTGACGGTAAGATGACTCCTTCTGGTCACAACTGGGTCCAAGGTCAAGGTGCTGGTCCAAGACTTGAGAAGAAAGATGGCGAAGAGGAGGACAAGTTTGATGCCATGGGTAACAAGATTGCCTCCGCTAAAAAGAAGACCAAGTTGTCTTCGGCGGAATTGAGAAAGAAGAAGAAGGAGAGAATGAAGAAGAAGAAGGAGTTGGGTGACGCTTACGTGTCTTCTGACGAAGACTTCTAAGTGCACATACATTCTTCGTCATATCTTCCGTTTGCTTTTTCTAATCTAGAAATCAGTTTCTACTAGGTATTAATTTATTCCATACGTTAATATTATAGATGGTCTATTAAAGCGCGACGTCAGTGCACAAGTGCGAGTGCCGCACAAGAAATCCTCTTGCAATTATACATTGTTAGTCCTAATGAATAATTTGAAGCGAAAGACTATCCAACCTAAGGCTGTTGCCTTTTTCTTCTTTCTCTATTGTTATGTCCTTACATCATTTATCCCGCCTTCCGTAGCAGTCTCATCTCTTTTGACTTCAACAAACGATACATTTAGTGTTTATGCTCAAACATCCGATTCGTATGCGCCGTACTACACAATTTGCACTTCAGAGTCCTTGGTTCGAACGGCGAACTATGTACGTAAAGTCAATACCTTTTCAATGCCTCATTCCATAATTCTATTAGGCCTTGTTATTAACGGATAGTCGATCAGTTCTTCGGAGGCTGAATATGTGGAAGAACGAACAAAGCGAACTCGTGGCCCATTTCTCAAATTTATGGCCAGACTTAACTTTAGTAACATCTCCCAGTTATTTCCCGAAGACTCCGTCAGAATTGGAATTTCTGTTTCAGGTGGTGGATATAGATCTATGTTAAGTGGGGCAGGAGTTTTAAGCGCTTTAGATTCAAGAACTCCTGGTTCTATAAAACACCTTGGAGGTGTCTTACAAAGCTCCACTTACATTGTAGGCAATTCAGGAGGACTGTGGTTAGTGGCCAACAATCTCTTGAATGATGGAGTCCCCATTCATGATGCTATCCGGAGACAGAGCTTCATCTCGCCTCTTATAGAGGGTGTTCCAGATGTTCCAGTCTCGCAGCTACGTGCAACGCTTGATGCTCAATCTTTGGAAGAACAGAATGCTTCAGTGTGGGAGTCATACTCTAAGATACTTAATCAGACAGACCCCGAGAAAGGATCGTTTATTGGAACACTTCTAGACACTTTTTTCAAAACAAAGGACCTAAATGAGGGTCTTCATTTAAATAACACTTCATCGAGAGGACGGAAGAGTTTGGACTTTTATAAAGATTTGAATATCGAGGTCCGTGCAAAGAAAAAATCAGGGTTCCAAGTATCTTTAGTCGATTACTGGGGTCGTGCTGTGTCAAAAAAGATATTTCCACAGGGAAAAAAATCAGTGAATATCTGCATGTCATCTGTTTCTGAGCTTTCGTCGTTTGAGGATTTTTCGCAGCTATTCCCCATATTTGGCTCTGTGGAACGACTTCCAGGAAAAGCGGAACCTAGTGTCGACAGTCATCTATTCGAATTCAACCCATTCGAATTCGGATCATGGGACAGCTTTTTGAATTCATTTGTGGATATCAAGTTTTTGGGGACAGAACTTACTAATGGGGTCTCATCTAAAACCACGAAAAACGAAGACTACTCTCTCTGCGTATCTGGTTACGATAATATGGGATTGATCACGGGAACTTCTTCAGGTTTGTTCAACACAGTTTTCCAGTACGTGTATAAAATGATTTTACAAATGGAAGAACTGTCTTCTTCCCTTTTGTCCATGATGTTACGTATCTTTGGAATTACGAGCCACCCAACACCGGACAGTTTCTTACACCCAGAGTATGCTCTTTACTCACCAAATCCTTTCAAAGGGATATCCCCTCCAGGACAAAAGGGAAGAGATATTTCAGCTTCACCAAGCATATTCTTGGCTGACGGAGGAGATGACGGGCAAAATGTTCCTTTTCACCCAATGTTGGTGAGGGGAAGAAAATTAGAGGTTGTTCTTGCCTTTGATGCAACCTCAGACTACGAGAACTTTCCTAACGGAACGACACTTACGCAAACAGCAAAACGGTACCACTCTTCCAACTCTTCTTTGAGAATACCCATATTCATAAATAATGGAAAAGGATACGGAATCTTTCCAAAAGTTCCTTCATCTAATGTATTTGTTAATGAAAAGTTGGGCAGTCATCCTATCTTTCTTGGGTGCGACGTTTCCCGCGACTTTCCCCTTGTCGATTGGCCGGTGGCTGCAACTCAAAGTGAAGCGGCCTTCAGCCCTGAAAGTCAGGGAGAATCATCGGAAAAGTTTTCAGTCCAGTCAACTTTGCAAAGCTTTGAGCAAAAGTACGATATGTGGAACGATTATTTGCCGCCTTTGATTATTTATTTCGCAAACTACAACCATACATATGCCTCAAACACATCCACATTTCGGACAATCTACAGTGACGCTGAGGTCCACGGAATGCTTGAAAATGGTTATAATGTGGCCACCTACAACAACGATACCGAATATATTCACTGCGTTGGTTGTGCATTAATGAAAAGAAGGGCAGATTTGTCTGGCCAGCAAGATAAATACTTGAGCACTTGCGGATCCTGTTTTGATAAGTTTTGCTACGTTGCATCCGACTAATCTATAATATGCAAGATACGATGTTCACTCCTGCCCATAACGTGCGCGGGATGAAAATGTTCATTAAGCGGCAAATCCAAAATGTGAATTATCGGGGTTCTTGAGATCACAAACATTCGTGACTTTTTGGACAACTTTGCGAGAGCATAGGAGATTATACTAGAGGAATTTTCAGAGCCCTATATATGCAACTCGTCTATGTATTGCGAGACACAAGAATCTGCAGCAGCCCTTAAACTGAGCTCAAACCAACGCAAAGCACGCCCAATATGGCCATGAGCACAGATTTGGCGATCAGTTCGCTATACATGATGTTCAGCGGGCTACTACTAGTGTTTGTGATTTTCGGCATCTCGATGTTCTATTCTGGTCTCACGCAAAGAAGATCTTCATTTACAATGCTCGGCTTTCCCTATCTAATATGTGCCATCTTGTTTTTGGATTGGTTTATTTGGGGCTACTCGCTATGTTATTCTAGTTCAACAAATAAATTTATCGGGAATTTGAAGTTCGCTGTCCTTAAACACGTGAAGGCCACAGAAGAGCAAGTTTATAATACTCAGAGAGGTGATATCTTGGTAGTGATACACTTCTTGTTTAATGGCATGATGAAACTCGTGTGTGCGGTATTAACTTTTCCTGCTTGTACTGCCGAAAGAGGCAGGGCAATTCCAATGCTATTCTTTGTACTTGTTTGGTCTTGGATTGTTTACAATCCTGTCAGTTATTGGTTTTGGAATCGTAACGGTTGGTTATCGCCCCAGCTAGACAAGCTACCCGTGCTTGATTTCGCTGGTGGAAACTGCATCCATATTGTAAGTGGTTTCACTTCGCTTGCTTATTCCTACTATCTTGGTCCAAGAAACCCCGCCATTCTTCTGAATTATAGAGCATCCAACAATAGTCTTGCTTTATTAGGATCGATTTTCTTGCTATTTGGCTGGTGTGGGTTCATATCTGGATGTGACTTTAACTTTGGTTTGGTTTCTATTTATTTGATAGTTGGGACATTCTTGTGCGCTTTCTCGGCGGGAATCGTTTGGATCGCAATTGATTATTATTTGTCGGCAACTCCGCATGATCTAGGCGATACACAAAGTAACGTTGGGCCGTTAGAACAAAAACTCTCGAGAGCAGCTGTTTCGGATAAATATTCAACTCCTCATAGAATTTATGGGCAGAAGCGAACTTTGTCCATGGTGTCTTTCAGCTCTGGGATTATGTGTGGCTTGGTGGTATTCACTCCTGGTGGCGGATATTTATGTTTCAGTGGAGATTTTTGGAAAAGCATAGTCTGTGGCGTTATTGGAGGTATTGTTGGTAATTTAAGCACCCGTCTAAAGTACTATTTTGGGATTGATGATGCTTTTGACATCTTCGCAGTCCATGGGGTGTGCGGTATTGTTGGCTCTTTGCTAGTGGGATTATTGGCTGAGGCATCATATGATTCTAAAGGCGGCTGGATAGAACATAACTGGATTCAACTTGCATATCAAGTGTTGGGATCAGTTGTGACTTCTGCTTACGTGTTCATTATGAGTTTAGCAGGTCTATATCTTATTGATTTGATTCCTGGAATGCATTTGAGGATAGATAAGCATTTTAATAGAAGAGCAAGGGCTTTGGTTAAGGGAATCGAGCCACTGGCGACTGGAAGTACTCGAAAAGACGAAATCGAGGCGCATTCTTTTGAGTTAGCAGAGCTCATGGGTTCAGACTCCTATGAGCTAAATGGCGAGTATGCAATGGATTTTATGGAGTTCATCAAGATAATTGATCCAAACGACTACATTCAAGAACCAGAGATCGAGGATATTAATAGAGCGGATCAATGGCCTTCAGGAAGTGAGAGTGACGTGTCGAGGCCAAGGAAAAGGGCGCATATGCAATTGGGTATTTATTGATTTATGGTAAATGATAATATTGTCTATAAGGTTTAGCTATGGATTGATGGATTGAACCTATCAATTAATGAGTCTCATTGTCAATTCGAAAACAGCAAAAGTGGCACCGTTTGCAGGAGCGGCTCTCAAGATTGTGGGAAGAAATCCCTTATAGAAGCCTCTGATACCAGATTTTGCAAAAACATCTCTAAACACATCCACAGATCCCCTGTATGTTGGCTTGTGTAATGAGTCCGTTTGCAACTTAGACTTGATAACATCCACTGGGTAGATTGAACACCAGAGCGTGTATCCAGACAAACCTCCGTACATGCAAAGCTTCCATCCTGGAATATCTGATCTAGTAGGATATACCTTGGTTCCCAATTCTTTAGCGATCAAGGCTTCATAAGTTGCAAAATAAATTCCTAACCCAACACTCTCTCTGACTAGAGTCGGGGCCAAACCTCTGTATATTCCAGAAGAAAGACCCCCGACTTTATATATCTGTTTGACGCAATCTAAGGGACCAGCAAACGCTTTAGTCGTTTGTGTTTGTAATCTGATACGAATATGCTCAATAGGAGAGGTTAAAAACCCATTGGCAAAGCCAGCCACTGCACCACAGTTGAAGAAGTGTAAGAGAGATAGAGGCTTGCCCAGTAATTTCTCATCGTAGTATCTTTTCATGAATTCATTGACGGAGAATTGTACAGATACGCAAGCCCCTACTCCGATCAACGGTGTCAATGTTCCTTTATAAAACCCTCCAAGGCCATCTTTCGCCATAAGTCGTTTGATTACATCGCCTGCTCCATTATATGTACCTTCAGGCGCAGACTGCAACCTCACCTTTACGGTATCAAACGGCTGGCCAACCAAGACCTGGGCAATTCCACCCATCGTGCCTCCGAAAAGGTCCTTGTAGACTTGCACATTGCTTTGTGTCAAATCAGGCTCTTCGAGTTCAATGGGCATGATCAATCTAATCCTATAACTATGTGGTGCGAGCGATGCCGACGCCTGCTTTTAATGAGGAGAATTCTGCGAAATCTGAGTGCGCGAATGAAGCAAGAAGGCTAGCCGAGCGAGGATTGGGATTACATCTCGTAGTAAGGTTGGAACCAGTGACATGAAATAATAATATTGTGGAGGCATTGACTCCCAATTACCTGGGTTAAGAAGCAGAATTAGATGGATTTTGAGTCTGCACTCGTTTAGATATTCTCTTTCTGGGTTGTTGTCTGATACCAAAATGGGGTACCATCGCTTGTATTGCAGTACCTATCTAGTATTTAAATATAAGATCCAACGTAAAAGTCTCTTTGTCTAAACATCCATATAAGACTGGAAGAAGCTACGATTAATGGACCAGCTAAACCCTTGTCGAGCTTGCAATTTTTGAAGACTAGCCACTCGCTGACAAAATGGCCTCCTGCAACAATGAACGTCCAAATGCAAAGATTATACATTTGAGCATTTCCAACGAGGTTATATGCGCCATAGAATCTAACAATTGAGGTCAAGAGAGTCCATGTTCCAAACGTACGAGCACTCAAGTGCGTGACTTCGGTAGTAGGTGCTCTTGAATATACCTTTCGGGTGAGAGTAAGGTCCTTGATCAAATAATTCTGCAACGAGTTGAACACAGACACAACGGAGATAAAAAGAAGCCAATGAGGTAAGTAGCCACCTTTGACCGTCGTATGAGGGAGTAACAGAACAAATGGAAGCATGATGACGTGTGGTGTAAATTAGGCGTGGGAAGACGGCGAGTTTGACCGAGAATTCTACCAGGGTGATTTGTGCGTCTGCGGAACCGCGAGGTACACATAGTTAACAGGATCTCACCAAATACTTTAACACTGTTTATTAATTCGGCTAAAAATTACAGCTAGACATAACTTGTTCATTGATGAGCAGTTGGGTCTTGCTTTCTCAAAACATCAAGAGCAGGTCCCAATAATCTGGTGAATCCTGATTTGCCTAAAGTAGCGACAATCACATCCTTGGACGCGGTTACCGTAGCTTGTCTAGGTAAGTCATTCAACAAGGCAACTTCTCCAAAGTACTTGCCTTTTCCGATTTCACCAATTACTCCTTCACCTTGTTTGGAAATCACACAGGTGCCAGCCTCAATAAGGTAGAACTTGTCACCCACTTCACCCTCAGTAACAATTTTGTCACCAGCTTTAAATATTTCTGTACTCAAAGCACTTGCCAATTTAGATCTTTCCAGAGCAGTCAAAGCCAGAAGCACCTTCACGTCCTTTAAAAAGTCTTCATACATGATCCTACGGTTGAATGTACCCTCCAACAATATACGACGGAACGTAGCCCTATCCAATGCCCAGCATGTGACTTCAGTTGCTGCAGTTGCAGTCGCGGCTCTAGGCGAGTTGTACATCAATGCCAATTCACCAAAAGACGAGCCATCACCTGAAGAGTTGACTTTAGCGCCATTCACATAGAAGTCCACGACACCTGACTCAATAATATAGAAGAAGTCACCAACGTCACCCTGCGTAATAATTTCTGCCCCTTTAGGAAAAGTCTTTTTGATCAAAGCAGACAACACTGTGGACTTTGAACTGGGGTCTAATTGTTGGAACAAGAAGTTCAGCGACAATGTCTTACCTAATTCCCTTCTTTGGTCATCTGATAAGTCATTCACTGGAGGCTTCCATGAATCGGTCTTAAATTCATCTGGGTTCATGGCCTCGGCTGAAACAGACACTCTCCTATTAGCGTTAAATGTTCTGGGAAGCTTGCTAATTGGCTTGGTTTCTGATTTCTCGCGTACGGAGGGATCATTAGGATCGACCTCAAGTTGTTTTTTGGCTGAAGCTTCTGTACTCTTGACAAAACTATTCTTGAAAATCCCACCCACACTCTCATTTTTGTCTGAAGAGCTGTCATGATGTGGGTCCTTTGAATGGTCAGAATGGGGGTCATTATCGGCGAAAGGGGATTTAAACGTAGGCTGATGGAAGCTAGGAACTGCACTCAATCCTGTACTATCAGTAGCAACGGCATCAATGTTTGGAAACAATTCTATGCCTGCTGCTTTGGCCTTAGTCTGGGATTGCCACGAATGGGCCCTTTGCAAAGCTAATTTGTTGTTGAAGAAATTGGCACTGAATTGCAAGACATCGGCTGGCTTCTTGGCAATGATTTCCTTCTGCAATTGGTTCAACTCCTCAAATTGGTACGAAGACATTGAAGGCAGAATGACGAAAGAAAGGTGGGTGTCGACGTGAGCAAGCAAGCAATGAATTGGAAGGATGCAGGCTTTCGAGGATTTAAGGTTTATGGATATAGGATTTCAAATCAAAGTCTTCTTGAGATAATTGCAATCAGCAGGAAGAATACACTATGTCAAAGATGTTGTCTTGACTAGGGTCGGGTTACAAAATGACAGTATAAAGCTATGTTGGCTCTTGAAGGCAGAATCACGAATGGGATCACGAAAGTGTGCGACAGGAAAAAGGGTTTCCAGGGGCACGGGTGCGCGATAGTTAATGCACTGCCTGACTGACTGACTGACTGATAGGAGCCCGTGGAGTGAGATTTTGAAGCAACAATTAAAGCCAAATCCCTCAATATTGTCTTGGGTGTCCCATATATGCACATTTTCTAAAATTCATCGATGTGATCAAAACTTGAATTTTCAGCACGTTCGAGAACAGCCACTATTCATGAATCAACAGGGGCTTCAAGTGATCGTGAACCTCATTTTTGTTTTCAAAACACACAGTGCATTTTAGGTCATGGCTCGTATTGAGTGCTTCGTCCAGTCGTTTTTCACTGAACTCAAGGTGGAACTGTCTGAATGGCAAAGGCAAAAAGCCTGTGTTCTGCAGATAGACCCCTAAAACGTTTTGAAATCTTGACAATTTTTGCTGGGGTTGCGAGTCGCGCCATCTCTTTTCCAGTGCCACCTGGCAAATCTGGGGAAATCTAAATGCAATTCTGCCTTGTGGTTAATTTTACAAGCCAAGAAAAGCTGGGGCGTATATTCCATCAAGAACAAAAAAGGGAAAATTCGCAAACCTCTTAGTATAGTAAAAATTAAACTTTTATCGTGATTGTTTACTTTGACCAAGTAAACCACCTTAAACACGAAGAACGCTAATCAACTTACAGTTGAAAGCGACGGCTGTTTAAATCCCACTGATCTTCCTGACGCGCGACAGTAAATTAGCCAGCTTTAGTGCGATTCAAAGACTGTCAAGGGAAATCCTTGGGAAGTCGTATCAGGTTGCCTCAGCTGGTTCTGTTATTTTTGAACAATAAATATTACAATAACTGCTACCGGCGATGAAATTGATGGCACGAACCTGGAATCAAGTCCGTCTCTTCTGAAACCTTTTCGTGTCACGTGCGCAAAAAGGTTACTCAAGTGACACGTCACTAGAAACCGGTAGGACTGCACGCACAGTGGCGGAAGTTCTTCAGGTTTCCAACGCGTTGAATATAAATTCTCATTTTCCCGCCTATTTCGTCCACGTAACTGGTTTCTCTCATAGTCACACTGATTTTGATTTACCTCTGTCTTTAACCGAGAAAATGAATAAATCTCATAATAAGCTTGGGTTGTCGGGACTCTCGTTCCTTCTAGTGTTATTAAGCGTTGTTTTACCATTTTTCAACGCAACCAGCGGTGTCGCTGTGGCCGAGTCCTCCAACGATGCCTCTGAGGACTACGGTACCGTGATTGGTATCGACTTGGGTACCACGTACTCCTGTGTTGGTGTCATGCAAAACGGTAAGGTTGAAATTTTGGCCAACGACCAGGGTCACAGAATCACGCCATCTTACGTTGCATTTACCGAACATGAGAGATTGATTGGTGATGCTGCTAAAAATCAGGCTGCTTCTAACGTCAACAACACTATCTACGATGTTAAGAGATTGATTGGATCCGAATACGCTGACAAGGTGGTGCAAAATGAAAAGAAAAGGTTGCCTTACAAGATCACCAAGAAGGGTAACATGCCTGTTGTCAGTGTTGAGTTCAATGGTGAGGAAAAAACTTACACCCCGGAGGAAATCTCTGCCATGATCTTGGGTAAGATGAAGACTGTCGCTGAGGACTATTTGGGTAAGAAGGTCACTCACGCTGTTGTTACGGTTCCTGCCTACTTCAACGATGCCCAAAGACAGGCCACTAAAAACGCTGGTACTATCGCTGGCTTGAACATTTTGAGAGTCATCAACGAGCCAACCGCAGCTGCTATTGCCTACGGTTTAGACAAGACCGATGAGAGACAGATCATTGTCTACGATTTGGGTGGAGGAACCTTCGATGTATCTTTGTTGTCCATTGACAGCGGTGTTTTCGAGGTCTTGGCCACTAACGGTGACACTCACTTGGGTGGTGAGGATTTCGACCACCAAATTGTCAAGCACCTCGCTAAGGCATTTAAAAAGAAGCACAACTTGGATGTTCTGAAGAGTCCTAAGGCGCTTGCCAAGTTGAAGAGGGAAGCCGAAAAGGCTAAGAGAACTTTGTCCTCTCAAGTCTCTGCTAGAATCGAGATCGACTCTTTCTTTGAAGGAATTGATCTCTCTGAAACACTTTCCAGAGCCAAGTTTGAAGAATTGAACAATGCATTCTTCAAGAAGACTCTCGCTCCTGTCGAGAAAGTGTTGAAGGACGCCGGCGTCAAAAAATCTGAGATTGATGATATTGTTCTTGTGGGAGGTTCCACCAGAATTCCAAAAGTGCAACAAATGATTGAAGAGTACTTCGATGGTAAGAAGGTATCCAAGGGTATCAACCCTGATGAGGCTGTTGCTTATGGGGCTGCTGTACAAGGTGGAGTTCTTTCAGGTGAAGAAGGTGCAGCTAGCGTTGTTTTATTGGATGTCAACCCATTGACTCTTGGTATTGAGACTGCTGGTGGTGTCATGACCAACTTGATCAATAGGAATACTGCTATCCCAACCAAAAAGTCACAAATTTTCTCCACTGCTGCTGACAACCAGCCAACTGTGTTGATTCAAGTCTTCGAAGGTGAGAGAGCTTTGGTTAAGGACAACAACCTTTTGGGTAAATTCGAATTGACCGGAATTCCACCCGCTCCAAGAGGTACGCCTCAAATCGAGGTTACCTTTGCCTTGGACGCAAACGGTATTTTGAAGGTTGAGGCTGAAGACAAGGGCACAGGTAAGTCCAAGTCTATTACTATCAGCAACGACAAGTCTAGATTGTCGAAGGAAGACATTGAGAGAATGGTGGAGGAAGCTGAGAAGTTTGCTGAGCAGGATGCCGAAGTTAAGGCAAGAATCGAGTCTAGAAATTCCTTGGAAAACCTCGTTCAAAGTGTTAAGTCAAGCATCAGTGAAGAGGAATATGCCAGCAAGATTGAAGATGAGGACAAGGAAGAGATCCAGGATACTCTCAATGAAATCGCTGAATTCTTGGAGGATAACTACGACACTGCTTCCAGTGAAGAGTTTGATGAGTACAAGCAAAAGTTGATCGCAATTAGTCAAAAGATTGCGGGCAAGGTCTATGGAGACTCTGCTCCTGGTGCCGCGGATGAGGAAGAGGATGCAAGCTTTGGTTTCGACGCCTCCGATGATGAAGACGACCATGACGAGTTGTAAATTATATCGTCGACGGTAAGACTCAATAAATAGGAATAAAGATTGAAACTCAAATTTTAAGTCCGTCGTAAAACCCTGAACTACCATCAATACCAAGAGCGAGTATGTAATTGGGTGTTAATCACGTGGCAGGCTCGCTCTCAAGGTATCGTAGTTCGAGGCAGAAAAAAAAAAGAAAAGAAAGAGAAAAGAGAGAACCGGAAGCATATCTAAATCTAGAGCCAATTCAAAACCCCAAAGAATGGACCTGCTATCTTGCTATCTATAATTTAAGCTCAAATCTAAAGGAAAATGTCAAATAGAAAACTACAAAAGTATGTAACTTTTATGAATGGCCACTACAGTTGTTAATTGTGTCTGGGCATGCCATCATTCTTCATGTGGAAAAACAAAAACACTAACCTTTCTTCAGAGAAGTGGAGACAATCTTCAAAAAAATACACGAGGGTCTAGATCTATTCAATTACTACTACTCTCGTCATGAGTCATCTACGAATGACTCTCAGCGAGAAAAATTAGAGAGTGACCTAAAAAAGGAGATTAAAAAGCTTCAGAAGTTTCGAGATCAGATCAAAACATGGCAAGGAAACGACTCCTTGGAGGCCACAATAGCTTCTCTGAAGCTACAAGAGCACCGAAGGCTTGTAGAGGAGGCAATGGAGTGTTATAAGGAGGTGGAAAAGAATTCGAAGATGAAGTCCTTTTCAAACCAGTCAATCATGCTAGCCTCACTCGACAACGGAGAACACAATCTCTCTCCCGAAGTCGGTGATGCGTACGATTATCTTGCCGGAGTCACTGATGAGTTGCTGGAACAGAACGAGCAATTAGAAAGTGAATACGAGAAACTATCCCAGAAGAAAGTGAGAAAAAACAATCTTCTGGCCATTGAAGAGAGGAAGCAAGAGCTTGAAAATTTCAGGCAACGCAATGAATTCCACATTGCTAAGATTGAGTCAGTGATGTCGTATCTCAAAGCCAATAAAATCTCCGTGCTGCTGGTTTGGGAAATACAGGAAGACTTGAATTTCTATGTCGAGTCAAATCAAGAACCAGACTTTATTGACGACGAAACTTTATATGATGATCTCATAAGAGAGGCCCGAGAAAACCATGAAAACAACACAATTGTTTTGAATGACACTGCAATTGCCACGGACCCTGCTCTAATGCAAAGCGCAGATCCGTCTGTTGAAGATATACCTGCGTCCTACGGGTCTCCTGAAGCTGGGGTCAAACCTCTGGCTACAAAGCTAAAAAGTGTTTCTGAAACTCCAGGTTCCCGATTTTCTCCATCTCCAGAGGTTTCTGAAACACCAGTCAGGAATGTTGTCACGCCTAAGGGTAAACTGACTGGCAAATCGCTCGTTCTTGACTCATCTAGCCCGGCATTTGTGACGACACTTAAACCAGCCTCTGCACCTTCAAGACCCGTTGCGGGACTTAAATGGTCCATAGCTGCTGCAGGTACTTCTCAAAGCGAAAACACGCCGCCTACTTCTCCTTCTTTATCTCAGGATAAATTTGACAACACAAGGCACCTCGAAAGTACCAAAGATGAATCAAAGACTTCAATTTCAAATTCAGAATCTAGCCCCTTTCACAATGGTTACAAGGCTGATCAAAATGAGGTTGATGCTTCTTCGGAGCTACTCTCTCTTCTCACGAAAAATGAGGAATATTCCCCATACTTGGAGGTATTGAAGAACTCTAAGTTGTCACCTCCCGAATTTGACATTTTTAAAGACATGGAATTGTTAAAAAGTCCGCCTGGAATTCAGGAGTTTGTGACCTCTTTTACTGTTGCCCAGAAAATAAAACAGTCCGGAAGGATACTTGTTAAGCTGCTGAAATACAGTCCATTCGCAAGCTCCTTGAACAGACCTTATTTGCCCCAAAATAGCTTAAATTTTGGGCTGAACGCCTTGAAGCCACCATTATTTTCGAGTAAACTTCAGACGTACTGGAATCGCATAAGGACAAACAATCAATTTAACCTTTTCTTTGACGAGCTTCAGTCCTTGGAGGACCAAAACACAGCCGAAAGTTCGGTCTTGGCCAAGGAATTGGTCATGGTGTTATTCTATGGCTATTACTATGGTTTTCTCCCCTTGGAGAATATTATAGCTGAGTCATTGTTACACAGATTGGGGTGGAAGCCTTACGATTTTAATGCCGAACCTTCGGCGCCTGTGTTGCCAGGTACTCGGAATCTTCTTTGGCTCAAGAAACTCTCAAGGTCTGATCTGCAGTTGAAAGAAGACACCAGCTCTGGAGACTTCAAGGTTTTCGATGTCAATTCTTGGGAGATAAATGTGAAGTATGGTTTCAGATTTGACCCCCGTTTGAGCAGAGATGAACCAGCTACAAGCTTGCTTTAGCGCAAGGCTTCAACTCTGTATGTTTTTCATTTTCTAGATTGAACGATCTATTTAGTAATATTGCCTCTTTGTTTGAAACACCAATAGACCTGGGTAAAAATTCCCCTCAAGCGTTCTCGCTAGTAAGAATAGGCTGCAGATTATCGCGTTCAAACTCGCTGCTGAGAATCTCCTCATCAGAAAGTAACTTGGTGTCCAACCCGGCCTCAGATACACTATCGTTTGGATCTTGCGACTTAGATTGCTCGGGAATTTCCAGAAAAATAGAGCAAAAGGAATCATTTCCATGATCAAAGATAAGGTCGTATGATTTGCTGTAACCATGGATCGAAGGACGCTGAGGAAGTCTTTGGAAGCCCTTGCCCATTGCGTATAATTCGTCCAAACAGAAGCATGTCAAGGTAAACGGTCTGATCTTGAGGTGATCAATGATATCATTCAACGATTCTAAATCCTCCATTTTATAATATTTTTAAATCTTTTGTGAAATACAGTATAGAAGATGAATATATTTTCCGCTGGCACGAATTCGCAACCACTTCTCCACCGCGACTATTAACTTCCCACTGTGCCACGGCGTCTGAGACTATACCTGGAGTATTCCCGGCTCCCTCAGGTCTAAAAATCTTTGCTACATGAGAACCTCGGTGAGCTGAGTATCGGCTAAAAGTTTTATTGGAAAACTACAATATCCGACCTAACTTCCTCGGTGCTGAAACTTAGGCAATTCGCAAACCATTTCTGAATCGCGCACGACCTTCCACTTTTCTTGGAGTGAGATGTGGGGAAGCTAGTTTGAATACTTTCTGGATTTACACATCAACGTCAACGCCAGGATGGAATACTACTCTTCCCTCGATGCATCAAAGCTCGATCTGGAGACGCCGACTCTCTTTGAACTCATTTCAGCTAATCAACTAGAGGCTCTTTTATCGCCCTCTTTACGGTACATCCTCGTGCATTATGCACAGAAGTACCCCGGATATCTACTTAAAGTAACGAATCGGTTTGATGAAATCAATCTCTTTCTTCGAACATTCATTGAATGGTATTTCTTTAAGTATTGGCATGGAAGCTTTACAGAAAACTTCTATGGTATCAAACGCGTCAGCCAGACTCCCCTCTCCAACAGAAAATATAACTCCAGCAAACTTGCTCTATTGGCGCCGTCGGTGATCGAGGAGCGCCGAAAGCTCTCCCCGCTTCAAACTGCTGTTTCTATTTTTGAAGTCACCGGGTTATCTTATCTTCTTGAAAAGTTTAACTATCGGTATGAATTACTATACTCCAAGTATATTACTAATCAACTCACGACAGAAAATGTGTCTACGTCTGCGGAGGCTCGAAAAATCAAGTTACAGATTTTGTTCGTGAAGTTGTATCCCTATTTACAATCCGTGTGGCGGCTTACCAACCTTATAGCAACACTTTCATACATGAGTGGCACGACCAAATCACCATCTTTGCTCACGCTTTTGTTTAAGGTGAACTACGCACGCCTAAATCAATATGATTACTCGAAAAACGAGCCTCCTCTGTCATCTCGCAAGGACAATTTGCCTAATAGAGTAAGTCCTCCCTCAAAATCAGAGAGAATGATAAGCTTACTTAGCCACTACATTGCTAAGCCCTCGCTTACACTGTCAAAATTTGTCCTTGGTACTTTTTTCCCGCTTGCGATTTTCAGTCTCAAATTTTTAGAATGGTGGAATAACTCCGATTTTGCCCAAACAGTCGCAAAATCTCAACGAAATGAACTCGAGGATCCCATTCCTCCACCGTCTTTGTTGAAGGCATTATTCATAACCAATCAAAAACCAAAGAAATTGTACCGGTCGAAAAGTACATGTCCCATTTGTAAGGAAGAAATCCTGAATCCAGCCATTATCGAGACTGGCCATGTTTTTTGCTACACTTGTATATACAATTATCTTCGAGATTCACACAAGCTAGTGCGTACGAAAAGAGTTGTTACTGAGGACGCGCTGTCGAGCGAGGAGGAATCCGACGAAGAGCAAGAGGCGGATGAAAAGGCCTCAATAAAAAAGCAACTGATCAGGAAGAAGGAAAATGCCGCGGGTTTGACTTATATCAAAAAAGGAGGACGGTGCCCAATCACAGGACAAAAGCTTTTGGGCTGCAAGTGGAACGAAGCCGCTGGTGAATTTGATGTCAATGGTGTGAGAAGATTAATTTTTTAATTGCCGCCACAACGTGTATCCTGCATACCGCGCACTCGACTTACATTTCCTTGAACTCTTCAGTCAAGATTAAAGCACAGTCGAGGGTGGAAATGTGTGCAAAAACACTTGAGGCAATCAAATTTCTGAAGGAGAACGTTCTGTTACAATTATTAGATCAGCTCAAACTCCCGTACACAACCTTATATATTGATATCAAATCGATAGAAGATGCTTTCCAGGCCATCAAGTTGATGCAAGTACGAGGAGCCCCTGCCATTGCAATCACAGGGGCGTTTGCCATCACTGTTGATACTGCTAACTACCTCAAAACAAGGAGTTTTACACGAACTGTAGAAAATTTGATTACAGACATTGATTATTTGGTCACATCCAGGCCAACGGCCGTTAACTTATCAAACGCATGCAACGAGATCAAGGACATGTTGAAGCGGTCATTCCCGGGACTGTATCTCTTGGACAAAAAAACTCTCGATGTCCTCCTTGAATACTCAGTTGCTTTACATGAGAATGACTTGCAAAACAATTATAAGATTGGAGACAACGGAGTAGACTACATTGTCAGAACGTTGAAGGAACAAAATTTTGCGGGGCCATTTTCCATCATGACTGTGTGCAACACTGGATCATTAGCTACCTCTGGACATGGCACAGCTTTAGGAATCATTCGTTCTGTTCATAGAAAGCTATCAAAATCCGCGAGTGGGGAACTGTTCTGGTTTGACCGTGCGTATCCTTTGGAAACAAGACCTTATAATCAGGGCGCGAAGCTTACCACCTATGAATTGCAGTATGAACGGATTCCTTTCACTCTCATATGTGACAATATGGTCACATCTTTGATCTCAACTTTGAAAAATAAGAAAGCAGTGAGAGGTTCTAGTGCTCCTGTGAAATTTATCATTGCAGGAGCAGATAGGATTGTGAAAAATGGTGACTCTGCTAATAAAATCGGTACCTATCAATTGGCTGCCATTGCTAACCATTTTAACACATACCAATCAAATAGTGAGAAGGATGAGATTAGATTCATTATTGCCGCACCTAACACCACGATTGATTATAAAACCGCCAGTGGTGAAGGTATCACAATTGAGGAAAGGCCTAGTGACGAGCTCACGACTTTGAAGGGTCCCTCATTAGATTCGCAAGGAATTGTTGGTGAAAAGCTTACTATTGGTGTCGCCACTCCTGGTATTGAAGTTTGGAATCCTGCCTTTGATGTAACACCAGGTGAGTTAATTGATAGTATTATCACGGAAGATCATGCCATTATTAAGAAGGACGGTGTTTTTTCTCTCTAATTTACATATCTAACTTGATAGTGCCACTTCTTTGTCTAAATCATCATCTTCTAGTACAGGTGCGCCTTCCTTTAAACTCTCAATTTCCGTAGCTTGTCGAGCAATATCAGCGTCTGCATTTGTACTAGCATCAGCTTTCTCGGTATCATGCTCAGGGGCCTCTTTTACTACCTCTTCAGCAACGGGCACGGCTCTTTCGCTTTCAATATTGTGCCTCATTTTCTCCTCCATGGCAGTGTCCTCGACCGTTGGTAAAGAATTCACATTTTCCCAAATCACTTGGCCCGAGTTACCATATCCCTCTATATCCCCTAGCTTAACTCTAAAAAAATCAATATCTTTGAGTAATGAATGTTTTTCATTAAAATCCTTGAGCTGGGGGAGTTCGGCACAAAAGCAATTGACAAGCAACTTCTTATAATTGTCAAAAATTCGCAGCATGATGAGGGTACAATCAGACGAACTCAAGTATTTGCCAATAACCTTTGACACAGTCAAAGTTTCCTTCACCAATGTTTCCATGTATGGTCGACATTGCTGAGGTGTATCAACAGGCTTTGAAAGATCCATTGCTTTAATAGCGCCACAGTGTGACAATGTACGGTCATGCATGATGGAAACCAACTTGGCAACTAGTTCGTTTTTATGATCCTTGAAGTGATTTAAAGCGGTTTCAAAAGTCGGCTGTTCGAACCCATCTTGTGATGGTTCACGAGTTTCGCTAACGGGTCTAAAAATTTCCTGAATCTTGCCGGAGTAAATTCCCAAGAAGTCAACTGTTTGAATACACAACGCTATGTGTTTTGTCGTTATATGCTTGAGACCAGCTGTTCTTGTCGCCCCTGCGCTTAAAATTGCTAAAGAGACCCTTGAATTCAAAACCTTCAAGTATGTGAGCAAGCTTTGCATTATGGTGAAAGCTTTGGAACCAAAAATTTTTGAGATGATAATATAATCCCCGGTGGCTTTTATGACACTGATGATTAGATACGGAACGTAAAAGGAGCTTCCTTCAAGCATGATCTTCGAGCGTGACTCTGTTGAGGAGGGAATTTCTGACATGATTTCATCAGCATCGAACAGTTTCTCTCCTCTATAGATATCAAGTAACAGTCTTGACCATTCGGTCCCATCGAAACCTTCACCTGATTTCACAAATTCCGAGTAAGAGACTATTTTGTCCAATAAGTTCTGTGTGACAAAAAGTTCGCCATCAGTATATTCCTTCCAGGTCTCCTTATCGCAAAGATTAGCCAATTGCTTCACAGAATTAGAATGAAAACGATGAAGAAAGTAATTCACGTGATTCTTGATCCATTCGTTTAAGGAGCGGCCGCTTTCAGAGGCATTAAAGCCTGGGTTTATCGACTCGCACTCCAGCAAGTACGCCGATGATAACAGAAACAACCTCAAATACTCTTTAATAGTCAAATCTCCGAGTTGCTCCAGCTTGACATTCAAAATCTTCACCAACCTAACCTGAGTGATTTCGATGGCCTTATTTATGGCGCCTGATATATCTAGAGACATCACATCAACATTCTGTGATTCCTCGGCCGAGAGGGAGGTCAAAGACAAGTCCAACAAAAGCTTTTGATGAGTGGTCAAGCGCCTTAAGCATTCTGATAACTGAGCAAAAATCATTTCCATCATGTCATAAAAAGCCGAACCGCTCAAGATCTTGATATTCTCAGACAAGGTTCCTCTTTTGGAGTCGTGGCCTCCAGCTGCATTTTTATTGTCAGGAATGAGAGATATATCAAGTTCTGAAGTGTTAGAGGAGCCTTGTGAGTCATTTGTGATTGATTGGAGTCTATTGTTGAGCTCTGTTCTACCTTCAGTTGGTAGACCATGCCTGATTATGGCTTTGATTTCTGTGATGATACTATCCTGGTATCGAGCGAACGCCTCCACGAGACTTCCAGATTTTGTCAAGTTTTGAATGAAAAGACGGAGTGAATCTTTAGTCTCGGGTGCAATTTTCGCATAAGATCTGTTGAGGGAAATCTGGTCGTATTTTCGATATCTGTCACTGGAGGCGTACATCCGATTGATAGTTTCCCTGGTAGAAACGGATTTATAATGAGACCGTAAGTTTTCGATTAGCAAGTTCAAAAACTCGTTGATGTATTCTCTGCTGCAAGCATCCTTTAATTCGCCCAATGTTCTTCTGCCATTTCTAAGGGCCGAAAGTTGTGATATATTCACCAAAGGGTACTTGAATCTGGGATATTGAGACATTGTATCGATGTCGGTGTAATTTTCATATTCTACGCCCTCCATCAAATTTTCAGTGACTATTATCTTGGAGAGACACTCCATATTTCTTCCTCTCTCGAAATAATCCCGGGCCAAATGAATTCCCTTCGAAACTGCCTTTAATTGTTGAAGAGAGTTCTCAAAATGGTTCACACTTCTAGTTTCATCGAGCAAGTTGAGGATTTGAAGGCCAGCGTTTAATTGAGATTCCTCAACAAGGTTAAGCTTATAACTGATTGTATCAAGCCTTTCGACGCATTCTTTTGATTGTGACTTGATAGTTTTGATATCACCTAGTGTAGAAAAAAACGAATCAGAGGTCTTCGATATTTCAGAAATCAATTGCATCTCTACTGAGTCTAGATATTGCAAAAGCTTTTCCTGAACCTCAGAGTTGTTTACAAGCTGAGTCTCGCCTGAAGAGTCTGTGTCCAGTAGAATCTTTGAGTGTTGCATGACCTGACGAAATACTCTCGGGTCGTCGAGGCGGAAATCCGGACTCTCAAATACTGCCGGAATATCGTAAGTCCCGCTGCCATTCCCCTCCGTTCCGCACTGGGAGTTTACTTCATTATTATCGTCGTACAGTTTGGCAAAGTTAGACAACACATCAGCAGTAAGCGGATTGTAACTCAGCTCGAAAGTTTTATATTCTTCACTTACATCTTTGAGAAGTTCATCAAAGAAAACATCGTTAGAAACTTTCTGCTTGAGCGCCTGAAGCTGAATTGGCGGGATGTCTTTAGTGGAGGGCTTGGTGAGATTGTAAACTGTCTGTGATCCGCCATTAACAGATACCTGTGACCTCAACGTCTTGTTCAGCTTTATTCTGGATGAGTCTAGAGCCTGTGTCAAGTCAAAAATCGAATTGGGTCCCAAAATAGAAGAAGACTTGGCTAAAAACTCGTCATCCTGGTCTGCTCCCTGTTTCAAAATGTTGAAGTTATTGATATAGCCAGAGTTGCCGTCTATGCTTGTTCGTAGACTAGAGAAAATGGATTCAGATTGTTTATGTCGAGAGCCACTAGACAACTCAGATGCCAACGTCACATCCTCGTTGATATTTGCGGCTGTATCTATTGAGAGCCTATCAAAGCTTCGACGTGCTGCCTCTGCCTCCATTGGACCTGATCACCTCGCGTGTCGGTTATCGCTGCCTGAATTATGGGTTCGCTTTTATGGCTATGAGGGTATGCAGGCATTAACGTATCGTGCGTGCCTCCGTGGCGTGGAGTTGTTTGATTTGGTCAGAAAGTGTCAGAAATTCTTACGTAAGTCGAAGTTTCATAATCGTAATATATCTCATTATACCAAACGTATAAAAAGTACCTAATAGTCTTTGAGAAGTGAAAATTTTTGGGGAATAGATATTTTATCTCGACAATTTTAAGATCACTATTTGTTTTATCGTGTTCGCAAAAAATGTAAAAACACACAGGCCAGGCTGCACTTTGTCTGAGCATCATTCAAACAGTTCCCCAATTTTTGACGAATCCTTTAATTGAGGCAGCAATGTTTTCAGACAAACATTTTTTAGCTTCGTCCAGCTTTTGGATTCTACTAGAAGATCTAAAGAAATAAACACGTATTTCAAAATAAAGCTGGACTGCAATTATATTATATTACGGGTATGAAAAGAGCGGGCAGAAATTTCAGCTGGTCGCTGTAACAGTGCAATAGTAAAAGCTCAAAAACATAAACTAAGGACATTTACTGTATCTAGGAGCCTTGAATGTTCTTTATCAGACAGAGATTCTATCTTAATAAAGTTCATGACTTAGGATTTTGCGTTTGAAATAAGTTTCGAAAGTGTTCGTCATCGATCCTGCAGAGGTAAAGCTATATCGGAAGCCTCATAATCAACTAAAGATCTCAATGCCATTCACACTAGCCGTATCTTTACTCCACACGAACAATCATGCCCGAGCCAGTCAATACGACAAAAACCGAAGTTTCGAACAAGCCAAAGCCATGTTGTGTATGTCTTGATGAGAAAAAGTCAAGAGATGAATGCCTTTTGTTTAACGGCGAAGAAGGTGGCAAATGCCAAGAGTTTATCGACAAGTATAAGACTTGTATGAAAGGCTTTGGATTTCAAACCAACTAGTTGAGTTTGTCTTCAAGTGAATAATCTTGTTTGATAGCGATCGCTCAATAAATTATACATTAAACTTTCGATCAAACAGTGAGAGTACTTGATAGGCGATTGCCAAAAAGAAGAAGAAACTTGTACATAGAAAACTATCAATATACCTTATTAGATTGGTCTACGTAATGGACATGTAATCTTCATTGGACCTTTCAGAAGATTTCATTAGAGCATCGACCAGCTCATCCACATTCGGGGTGATCAATAGACTTCCCTCAGCCCCGAATTTGTGGTTCAGACGATGGACAGTCTTATTTTGAATAATGTTATCCACTAATATCAACTGTAAGCTATTCATGAAAATCGGCACAACGAACATCACAATGAAAATCTCAAACTCGTTCGGGTACTCGTCAAGCCACGAGAGAATGATGTGGCTTGTGATCCAAAGAAGCTGGTTTTCAAAGCATTCCACAAAGCCATACAAAAGAAACTTGGTGAGCATGAGAGACCCAAAATATAAAGCTAGCTGTTTTGCAAAAGCTCTAAAGGACGGATGATGGGCATCTGGGCCATATTCGCCACTTTTAATTTCCGTGATGCCGAGGTAATTTTTGCAAACGGAACTCACAAACAAAAGTACTAGATAAAGAATGTAGACACCTATGGTGCAATCCAAAACGATACTCAAGAAGTACCAATCACATGGATCCCCAGTACATTTGTCGCTATCTTCACATGGGTCACGAGCGCTCTTTATGAAAACCTGACTGGGCAGCGTTTTCAATATTGAAAGCATGAGATTGAAGACATGCACGCCAAAGGCACCTACAACTTGCTTTGAGACATCGTAAAACCAAACCTGCCACGTCCGGCGGACAGGATACTCGTAGAACCTCTTCACAATGAGCGACAGCAAGCATAAAAGCCCCAAGAACGCCTGCGTCAAGAGTGAGAACGTGCCAACTAATTCACACTTGCCGCCGCTATCATTACTATCAGATGCACTATGAAATATAATCGTCGGTAGAGCGAAGGCGAAGAGAGATGAGACAGCAAGGTGAGCCAAATGTCCAAACATTGATGATTATTACTTAAAGCTTGCGTGCTAGTACAGTGACCTTCTGCAAGATCTCACACAGGAGGCACGGGTGTGTCTGAAGCTTTGCCGGTCCATTTGCAATTTTAGTGATCTGAATACCGTATTTAGGTTCTACTTAGAAGTCAAGAGCCTCGTTCAATCCTCTGCAATCAATAAAAATGATTTTTAGTATAACGGCTGACTAAGTTGGTTCGACCTTACAATTGAAAGGGCTATTTGCTCTCATATGAAAGAACCACTTCATTTATATCGCCCTGTAATTTTATGTAGTCAAACTGAGTTTAGCTCAGATTCCCTTTGTTCCAACTTCCTAAGAAGTTCGTCATTGTCAGACCCTTTTTTGAATTTTGGCTGTCATCTACGTCTGGGTTAGGCACAGTGATACCGTTTCTACCCGCGACCTCATACAATGACAGATAACTGGTGCGGTTATGTTCACTATTGCTCCCCGAAGAAGCAGGTTCTTCATTTTCCATCTCTTCTTCAGATTCACTTTCTGAATCAAAAATAAAGGAATTTTTGGGTACTGTTTTCTTGCTTCCCAGAAAGGCGTATGCAGACGTGGTATGAGGAGGAAGAGCAGTTGCTTTCTTCTGGACCGGAGGTGATTGGGTACCCGAAAACGATGTCTGCGTAAGAGGTGTTTGTGGGGCAGAATTATCAGGATTCGAGTTAAAAAAAGAACGACTTAGTGTGCTGTCTTCGTCAGCCTTTGTCATGCTACCCCCAAAAAATTGATCCGAGAGAGAATTCGACGAGTGCGGTTGTTTGGAAAGGGCATTCGAAGAGTAATTTGGGTTGATTGATGAGATGTGCTTGGCCTCTGGCTCCTCATTTAAGTGCTTTGGATAATGCACCTCATCTTGTTTAGTTGAAGTCAAAGGCTGACCGAAAACCAGTTGAGCCAACGATTGACTTGAGTTTCTTGCACTTATAGAAAGGCCTCCCTCGTTATCAGAATCAGAGCTATCTTCACTATCCGATGCTTCCAATGAAAATGGATTTTGTTTTTCCTTCCTTGAAGAGTCATCTAGAGCTGATACCGGTATTCTCTCTTGATTCTCACCATATGCTAAAGTGGGCAGCTGTGAGACATGTCCTGCCATGTTCGGAGAATTCATGCTGTTCACATCATTGTTTTCGATTATTTCGTAGTCAAAATTTGACCCAACAGTTATATTTTCAGGAACATCCACAAGATCAGGGGGTTTACTCTTCGAATTGTCGCCATAAATCGCGTGATTCGGATCCACCTGATACACCGTGTTATAATCATAATAGTAGTCATAGCCTCTGCTGGAGTTGCTATCCACATTGTGGGAAATACTTGACGTATATGGGTTGCTGTCATCACTATCCTCGTCATAAGAACCATAGTTCAAAGTTGTAGGGGGCAACAAATGAATGGTTTTCAAAACCCTAGAGTTTGTAGTTGATGGCGTGTCCGAAGGCTCATCCTCGACTTCTTTTGCAGCTAGCTTGCTGGTTTGCGACGACAATCCTGGAAGGTTTCCCGCCAATTGAACTGAGGACGGAGAGCGGACATTAAGAAAGAATCCACCTTCATCATCATCCTCCTCCTCTTCATCATCATCATCGTTATAATTGTCCAGATGATCAATGTTAGCGGAATTATAACTCTCGTATAGATAATTTTCTTCCCCATCATAATCATAATCATTCTCGTCATCATCGTAGTCATCATAATCATCATTTTCAAGATCAAACTCATTGATCGCAATACACTGTTGAACTTCATCGTTGAAATGAATATGACGCTTCTCCTTGACTGACAGTCGCGGTGAATCTTTATGGTGCATGCTCGAGTGAGTAATTATACTCGTGCTTCCCGATTGAGTCTGGCTATCACTGGTCGTTGATTGCGAAGTTGCTGATTCCTTTGTGTCATTGGACAGAGCCTTGTGTCTTCCCGCAAGATCTAAGGAGCTGTTGTTCGTTGAGTTTGATCCAGAAATGTTCTTGTACTGAGAATTGAGTTTTGCCGAAATCACGTCGTAGTCAAAGTACTCTGGAGGTTTCTCAGACCCAGATTTTTCTATGGCGTCTCTTCTTGCCTGCGCGGCAGCATCTTCCCTTCGAATCTGTTCTTGCTCGGCTCTAGCGGTAGCGATCTCCAATTTCAAGAGGTTCAGATGACTTATCATTATATCCTCCATAGTTCTCTTCTTCAAGATTGGCTTGGGACCATGTGTCTTTCTTGCTATAGAGATGTCACCAGCAACCACGTTACTAGCTGTGCTGAAAGACCGAGAGTCTTCAGGGGCGGCAGCACTATCATGATCGTGATCATCGTCATCGACAATGGGTCCGTAAAGCCATGTCACATCACTCTCTTTAGACCAGTTGACCTCTTCGGGGCTAATAGTCTTTAAATTGGAGCGTCTTTGAGCCCACGTTCTCCAACTTGCATTTTCCAATCTCGCGGCATTAGCAACGTTCTTCCTTCTCAGAATCACATATCGCCAAGATTTGCAAATGTCGGAGACATCCCACTGATGCGACAAATAATCTACATGCCGAGAGGGTTCAACAACCAAGTCGGAATCATCGTGAGGGAGGATATCTGGACTGGTGAGAAATGCAGAAGAGCCCTGGATAACAGGCGAGGATTGATCATCAGTGGTATCTGGGGCAGCCCCGCTTCCCGCTCCACATTTGCCATCAGTGCCTGATTCTTTACTGATATTGGAAGTTTCCTCGGTTTTGTTCTCCCTCTCTGCATTCTGTCTTTCGATCTCTTTCTCCTGCTGTTCTGGATCTATAAACTCATCAAGCAAACCAAGAGAACGAGTCCGCTTTAGTTTAAACGTGGTATTATGGAAATGGTCGTCATCATCTGCATCCACATGCTGTGACGTAGTCGCGCCACCGCTGAATATTTCACCCAAGTTAGACGACATTTTATCTCAGACAACGCTAGTTCTAAAAATCAAATAGGCAATGAGTTAAACCTGGGGTATGACTGACTTCAGTGGCCGGGATTATAACGATCAAATGCTTGGTTCCACGTTTCTTCGTATGTTTAATTCCTCCCTAGGGTCGTATCTAACGGATTCACACAGTGACAATTAAACACAATGAATCTGAACGATATTCTTTGAAAATTATTGATTGTGTACTGACAGAGGCGAAACAGCGTGAGGTTGTTAATATTGATCAGCCTTCGTTGCCTGGGCGGAACAAAAAATTAAAGCACTGATTTCAAGCTGAGGGGGTTTATTTTGGGGGACAATGGGCGGGCTTTCAAGTTTATTCCAACTTAAGAAACGCAGCGCTAAATGAACCTGGATTCAGAAGATGAAGCAATACCTGATTGTGCTCTGTGGCCAGTTCAATGATTAGAGGTGGGTTACTAGGGGAAATTTACTCGATTAAATGGATGGAGCTGCTTGCCGTGGTGCACACCAGTACACCGCCCCATCTTTGCTGACGGATTTGGAGGTGCAATTGAGAGACTCAAATGAGCACCCGTGGGGAATACGCATCCGATTGTCGTGCCGGTTTTTTTGATTGTTAGCTCTTTCAGTTGATCCTTTACCAAGATAGAATCTCTTTTATCTTATTTGGCATGCGCTTTTTTATGTTGATTGCTTTGTATCGCTCTGAGAGACCTCTTAAAATTGGCTGACTCCGGTACGCATCACGTGCGCGCATATCTACTGTAACATACTTTGGTGCTGGCAAGCAAACTGTGGGGAACTTGCCTTGGCAAAAACACCAGGTGTTGCACAATAATGGCCAAGACTTATTTCTTACGATTAGGAATTGCTTTGTGGATCTCGCTTCATCTTTATATTCTCATTTTCCTGTCGTGCTCTGTCTTCTTTTTAGTGATAAATTTCCTCTTAAATTTTCATGCCTCTAGCGGGCGAGCATGTCTCAGATTGTAATTGATGATCGCCATCCGTGTTTTCCCGGGGTTAGGAGTGCGAACCTGTTTTATGGACTGCTAGCTCCAGAACCTTTTGTTATTCGTGGCGTCATCATGTATCAAAAACAAAGTTTCAAGATTTTCCGTGCCGACGATGATAAGACGAAATATATCTCCAAGCATAGAAACCACCCGGCAATTTACGTAAATGCTATATACATAAAAAAGTTAATAAGATATCGGGGGGACCTATCAACATGAACTTCTCGATACAAAATCAAATTCTCTATGAAGTAGAAGTTCGAAGTAGAAGTTGATGAATTTAGTATATCGTAGTGCAATGGTGCTTTCGAATAAAAGGAAGCAGACACTTATTATGTTGATTCGCACCTACACAGCCTTTTCGGGTCGCAAGAAGAAGGTGATACTCGTCATTAGTATTCTGTATGATTTGGTGCTTTTTCGAATAGAAAAGCCTTGGCTAAAATGTGTCCAACGAAGTTATGAAGGATAAAAAATTGTAGCCATGTATGAAAATTCTTATTACAACACAATCTTCTTCTTCCCAGTTTTGCACCCATTTTTCACCATTCCCAAGAAAGAAATCTCTGAAGTCCAAGCTGTAAATGCTGGCAAAGGTTCTGCTAGAAAGTGCCAATTTGTCACTTCCTAATATAGCTCAGGACAATAGCCTATATCACAGATTTTTTGGTCCTCATTGGTTACCAAAACATAGATGGTGCCTAATTTAAAAGACACACGTTGCTATTTATTAACCCTCCACATGAGCCCACATGCAAACGACGGAAGGATAGACATCCAATATAGTTCAATGAGAGAACGAAATATTTATTGTGTCAAGGTGTTTCACTTGAAGCGAGAGTGAGACAGAATCGTGCAAGTGTAAAACTCGATGGGATACAAACTATTTTTTTGGTCGAGGAAATAAGTGCTTGTGTCATTCTTACTGCCCGTGATTGCCAACAGACCCAAGACAGGATAAACGAGACTGATTTTATGGCTCTCTGCCAGATAAGCAGCGAACCATATGTCAACTAAAAGTTGGTTGATGTTCTATGAAATCGGTAGGAGGGGAAGGATTTGTTCCAGATTCAAGACGATGAGAGTATGGTGAAGTTATGCTATTAATGACATTATCTGAAGATCCTCTATAAAAAGAAAGTTTGTTGAAACAAAGAACTAACGCACGTAACTACAATACAGACAATTAAACCTTCTGCCCATTGTACCATTCCGTGTGAGATACTTTTCTCTCAATGATGTCTTGATAATAATCGTACGAATCCTTTCTTGTGAGAGCCAATCCAGGACATTCCTGTGGACCGTCCACTTCAGTAGCATCAATATCATAATTGAGCTTCCGATGACACTTTGCGGCCTCATAGACTATTTTGTATTCGTCCTTTACCCAACTCGATTTACAATCACTTGACAAGGAATTTATGCCCTTAGTATTAGGCTCAAGCACACAATCTCTAGTGTCCTCTTTTTCGGGAATCCAGAGCAGAAGCTTCAGATCGTAATGATGTCCATTGAACAGGAGCTTGGAAGTGAATGAATCTTGTCCATACTTGCGCAGCAAGATCGACAGAATATTATGAGGGATATAAACGGGCGACCCTTCAAAGAATGTGTGCTTGATGGGTAAAATTTCGTCGAGAAAGTGCCAGTTCCAATTTTTACAATGAACTGGTATAGATCTTAGTTTCTCCTCCTCGGATAATGCTGATGTCAATGATTTGGGAGCTTGGTCGCTTGTGTGTGACAACACGCTAATGTCAATGTAGAGACCTGTGTTGATTTCTATGAATCTTGCATCAATAAAGTTCCGGCCATTTCCTTGTCGGGTATATGTAGGGGAAACCTCAAAAAGGTACTTGGCATTTCCATGTTTGGGGTTCTCGGTAATTATGGTAGAGTTGTATCTTTTCGAGAGCTTGTCCAATTGTGATATAGGTATTTGGATGTCCACATCAGTGTCCCAAGGCAAGTTGACGCCATTGTAAGCCCAGCCGAGAAGAGAGCCGTAGTTTACCCATGAGTTTACGCCACTAGTTTCGGAAAACTGGAACCATGCTCTTACCATATGCTGGATTACACTGTGACGTTCCTTGCTCGAGATGAATCTTTTGAAGAATGGAAAAGAGGTGTGATGGGAGCGACCGGCAACAACATCGGAGTAAATCCAGGGGTATTTGAAGAAGCGGTCTGCCAGGTCAACCATTGCGTTCGAGGTCTCCAAAAACTTTAAATGTTCTTTATCCTGATGCAGAATTTTGTTATTACCTAGGGCTTGTTTCAAAGTCATTATTTCTTTGTCAATATCAAAGATGAAATCCTGCGGGCTTATATCGACAGTTTCTTTAAGAGGGACGTATTCGATGAAGTTTACATAAGTTGCTCTTTCACTTCGCGAATGTAGATGTAGGGTCTTGGACAGAATGTCAACCATCATCTCCTTCGTCACACCACTTGTAAAATGTTCATGCCCCATTCTCTTCTTCCCTGTGACCGGGATCTCAAAATAACCAGTGTCAGTAGAGACGAGAATGCGCTTCGGAATGTCTTTCACACAGTAGAGGTTGGCCATGCCACGATTGATTTTGGTATTATAAGACTCCATGAAATATGGGTTGACCTGAGCAAATCTACTTAAACCCAGATCGCATGTCCCGTCAGAATGTGCTTGACGAGTTTTGTCCAAATATGAGTCGCCTGGAGATAAATCGACCCAGTCGTCCCAGTGAAAATTTATGCCATTGTAATTGGTAATGAGTGAGACGGAGTGTAGGGCATCTTCCCGAATTGTTGACGATAAAGATCTCGATTGAATATACGAGAATAAAGTATATGTGATGGCCCGTGGGTTGAATTGGGATTTTTTCTGTAGTTCAAAAGACACTGCCTCTAGCAGATCATCAGAAATGTGTTTGAAGAGGGAGTTGACAAACGATAGCAAGAAACATAGCAGGATCAAGGCTAAAATTGCAAGTCTTTTTCGGTAAAACTTGGTGAATGACATGCCAAGAAGACAATTTTATTGAATTGGAAAAAGTAAAGAATGTGGTTGTTTATTTAAGTGAAATGTGAACAATGCAAAGAATGAATGAGGATTAGAAGATTTCCCTCCGGCCGGTAAGAGACTGATGTTTGTCGCATACCAATGGCCGAAGACCTCGAAAATGCAAGGGCTTGCAGAAAAAGACCAGCGCCTGTACCTGACAGTTTGCTCTGGACAAGGGTCGGCTGTGTACGCGCGCGACATGACGAGGCTCAGTACCATTTGCCTTGTTTTTCTAGCGTCATTTTTTATGCAAATCTTAGCCCCAATAACTCACCTGAAACTCTATTGTTCTTCAAAATCGCCCCGCACAAAAGATTAGCATTTGATTTTGCCCAAGATCTAAAAAGTCAGAATGGTCTTCTGTCCTTTCCGCTTTGACCAGATTGATTGAAGTTGGGTTTTCCTTTGTATCTCCCACAGAAAAGTTTCATTCCCATGCACACTCGCCTGCAGCTCGACGTATCAATCTTATATACAGATATATCTTTTCTCGATCAGCAGGCCCGTGAACACAATAAAGAACAAAACATTCCAGGATCGAGGGGCAATTCGAGATTTATTTTCACAACAGGCTCTTGATAAATTTGTTTCAACGTCTTACACGAAACATTTTTATTTTCTTCATCCAAGAGAATATGAATTTTGAACTTGCCCCTGGATCTCGTGTGCAACTTGTCGCGAAGATAGATGGCGATAGAGTTAAAACTCGTTTTAGAGTCGTCACGTAGACCTCGCGGCACCGATGCATATGCACGCCACAAAAATCCTGTTATGTTTAGATAAGCAGTTGAATCTGACATGGTCAGTAACGCGTGAGGCTGTGGTCTCGTTATTTTCTGGGGTAGCTCATATTATCTGCAAATCTAAAACATCTGGAGGGAGGGGGATCATTTCGAGGAAGTACTTCAATTTGAAATTCTTGATATGTCAGAGTAAAACTAACATCGACGCTAACTTCCAGTAGCATCCTGTAAATTGAGTGAGCTGCGATTGTCTTTAAAGATCCAGGAAACATTTATAAGAGGTTGCCAATCATTCGCAGCGAGAAGCTTTCAGTGTGACAATACCTCTGATAAGGTGCACGTGTTAACAAACTCTCATTTCTATTCCATAAATATGCTATGTAGGTATCCGCCTTTAAAAAACAACGAGAAAGGAAACCTTAAAATTCAATAAAACCGACCTAATGGTTTGTAGCCATGGTTGCGACTATGCTATAGTTATGCTGGGAGACCCCTCTACTGTTATGAACTGTCTAACTCTCGAAAATTTCCACCGCGTGCCTCGAAGGGTCGGTGAAGAGCTACCCTCGCCAGTTCTTTTTGAAGATCCAATTGTCTCCAGGCACACTCCTGGAAGCCTCATCAGCCAATATTGTTTGAGGGAGACTAGGAAAAGGCGAGCCATTGGAAACAATAGAACGCCTCTTTTCGGCTAAAACGCCCATAGAGCCTCTTCTAAATGGTGGGACATATTTCCCAGGTGCAACAGGATGGAGTGTATCAACTTTTGACATAAACGTTCTCTTGCTATCTCCGCTACTACCAGGGTAAGTAACTTCGTTTGACAAATCTGCAAAGGGCGAGTGATTATCATGTGTTCGGAAAGTAATGCTCAGATCATTCTTTTTAGTATCATGTTCATGGTAATCATCCTCCAACACGAAAACCTCGCCATCGGATAATGCCAAGTGGTCAATCTCTTCAGAAACCGCATCGACTGATGTTGGTTTATTGTTATATTGAGGCGATCTCAAAAATGGTGGCACGTACTTTCCAGCACTTCTTCCCACACCCTGGGCAGACAGAGGTGATGTTCCATTCGTGACCAAAGTAATCAGTGTCGGAGAAGTGGAGATATGGTTATGATTTTGCGGATTCGCAGTGGCTGGTCTAGTTTGTCTCCGATTTCTGCTTGGATGATTTCTCCTGGATTGATATTCATAGACACTTGGATGAGAAACACCGTTATTGCTTGGTTGGAAAGTTGAGCCTCGTTTCTTCCACGACTGCCGTTTACGCCCCGAGTTCCACACCTTTTTCTTTTTTTCATGCACACGGTGTGGTTCATTGTGCTCTTTTTGTTCTCCGTATTTGTCCATATAATGTGTAAAAACACTTCTTGGAGTAAAAAAATCTTCTCTGCGAAACTTATTGCCTTGACTGTTGCTGTGGCCGTTGTAGCTGCTCTGTTGCTTATGTGAGACTGAAAAATTTCCGTTCTTGTTAAACGAAGCAACACCAAAAGGCTTTCTGGTGTTTCTAATATGACGTGAACCTCCAATTGGAATGGGCTTAGTGTTTGTACTTGGCGATAATAAAGCATCTGCCCGGCGATTATATGGTACGATGTCATCTTCCTTAGCAGATGTAGATGCGTCAATTGTCAGAGTCAAGTCACTTTCAAGCGCCTCATCTATGGATAAATGAATACGATTGTCGGGCAGCTCAGCTGGGACAAGTATCCTGATTTGTTTATCCTCATGCAGAAGCATGGGTTTTGAATCGAAAGGTTTGGAAGTCTCTGTGGGTTCTGTTTCAAACAGGAAAGTATCCTCGGACCGAGACATTGAATTTGGAAGTGTAATTTCTTCTTCTTCTTCGTCATCTTCCTCTTCATCGTATCCAGCATCCTGCTCTCCTTCCGCTCCATCTTCTTCCTCACTATGTAATGCCCAATACTCTTCATCAATAGTGAAGTATTTGAGGTTTTGAAGCTCATCGCGAAAGCACTCTAAATCACGGTTTGATGGATCCATAGTGAGACAAAATCGCAATGCGCTAAACATCTCACCTGTCATTGAGCTGAAAAAGTCAAATAAAGCTTCTCTATTAGCAGAAAATTGCAAAAACCTCTTATCGGTGTAATTGGCAACCTGGAATGGATTTTTGTGAAATACGAGAGTCAATAATATGACGCCCAATGACCATAAATCCACTTTGGCGGCATCATATGAACGAAGTTCTGGATCAAACAATTCAGGTGCCATATATCTTTCAGACCCAATGTCGAACTCGCTAGGGTTGGTGATTATTTGCTGGGTTGTGGCTAATCCCCAATCGCAAACTTTTATAGACCAATCCAGCGCAATCAAGATATTTTCTGGCTTCAAATCTCTATGAAACACAGACTTAGAGTGACAGTAAGATATAGCGCTGAGGATTTGTGCGAATACATCTTTGATATCTTGGGAAGTGGTGGGCCCCACATCATTTTGCATGGCTTCATAGAGATCACCCTTTGAACAATACTCTAGGATCAAGCACGAGTCAAAATGGTCAATGAGCTTTGGAATATTTGGATGCTCACCCAATATCTTATGGATAGCAATTTCCTTAGATGACTCTTCACACGACGCAGAAATCATGACTTTGTTCTCGGAGTCCGAATTGCCAATGTTTGATCTGAGTTTTGCAGGAGATGAAGTAGCCCGCCCGGTAGCGCTGGAAAGCTTCGAGTACTGCTTTTGCCTCTTGTAATCCATGGGATATATATATTTAACAGCGACAAGAGCAGAGTCGTGGAGTTTATCCTTTGCCAAGGATACCAAGCCATACGATCCTTCGGAGATATCATTCACCTTCATATATCTATTATTGAGAAGCCCACCATGGTTGTACTTCTCGTACGCCTCCATTATTCAGTTGGAGAATATGTAGAGCGAAAAGATGATAGATTCAAGCAGCCGAGACCGATGACAGTAACAGAATCCGGTTTCGAGAATAATTATGCGTCGCGTAAGCCGAGAGATTAAGGCTTGAGCAGAATTTCAATGAGTTATGTTATAGGAATGGGATGAGAATTGGGAAAATGTGAGCCAGAATGTTATATTTGAATGCAGAAAATGTAGATGT
The DNA here is from genome assembly GCA_030561745.1 of Metschnikowia gelsemii. NCBI lineage: Eukaryota > Fungi > Ascomycota > Pichiomycetes > Serinales > Metschnikowiaceae > Metschnikowia > Metschnikowia gelsemii. The sequence continues at coordinate 135,707 of JAKTYA010000127.1, forward strand.
AGTTGATAGTAGGTTTAAGTTCGTTTGCTAGTCATTAATGTGAGTAAGGGGTATTTAGGGTATAGATGGGAGGAGCAAGACCTCAGATTCGGGTAAGCTAGGGTAAGCTTGAATCGACTTCTAGGGGAGACGACGTTCAAATGGATGCAGAGCTGATGGCGGGGAAGCGGAGTAGCGCGTCGTTTGGTTCACAATGAGGATGTACTTATAATTGCAGGGGAGGAAAGTATGATTCAGAGATCAAGTGAGTGCGAATGTAACGCCAATCTCGTGAACTTATCTTTCTTCTTCTGTGGATGGAAAACGGTTTCAGGTTCTTGATCTAGATCGCCTAAAGTCTGCTCTAGTGTGGGTCATCCGTTCGTCGCACGTATGGAGGCACGGGTGCGAAAATAGATGAACATCAAGGTTGGAACTTCGAGGTCTGGCGAAGGAGCGCGGCCCCAGTCTAGGATGTTGCAAAACAGGGAACCAGAGCGGACTATTCTTAGGCCATGAGCGATGAGCGATGGTCAGATAATTAGAGACTAACCTTTTAATCTCAGGCTTTTCTCCACGAATAAAAGATAATTCCTTCAGTTATTCCAAGTACTATTCTATTCAAAAAAACATATATATATATATATATATCGAAGCGGTTTTCTCTCGCTTGAAGATGCTTTGATTCTGGGCCGATCACCATATGGTCTTTGCATGTATTCTAGGCCCAAACTTTTCCAATGTCGCCTGGAGCATCAGTATCCGCACAAGGTATCGAATTAGCAGAGAGAAGGGTGAACGAAATCTTTCTAATCAGGACATGCCACGGTTATAACGAGCAACATAAGATTATCTGAACATCTCGTCTATTTTTGCTTCTTGAAGGAACCCTGCAACTAGCATTGCATGGGCTCCCCTATTTCCAATTACTGAAAATGAATGAGTCCGGGGTTGTGCGTTTCAACCCACTGGTCGCGCGACGTCATCTTGCTATGGGAACGCCTATGCAAATCGTGAACCGCTTGAATTAGTCGCACTTAGACCCGCGCCAGCTCCGCGCAGCGTTGTAGTTCCCTCCACTATAGTAAAAGACCTCTAATTATAGGCATCATTACATTCTAAGACGGCAATGGACGACAGCATCACCACATTTCTTGCGTTTACAGCGACTGAAGACCCTGCGGTTGCTAAGCAATTTTTGGATATTAGTGGTGGAAACCTTGAGTATGCCGTTCAGTTGTTCATGGAGTCCGGCTCGAACCAGGCGCCACCGGCTACCTCCTCAAATGACGAGGAGCTTGCGCAAAAATTACAGCTGGAGGCCTATCAAGACAATGGTATTAGAGAAGCCGATGTAAATGTACATCGTCATGAAACTTTGCTTGATTCGTTCCCCGGTTACAGCCTGAATATGGACCACGGCAATGCCATTTTTGGATCAGGAAGAGTCGGCATTTTCAATCAGAGATACGACGAGGATGGTGAAAATACCAATGGTTTTATTGAGGAAGAAGAAATTGGAGGTAGCGCAAATGATGATGGGGTTATAGAGTTGCTCCTGGATGATGATGATATAATCGAAATCGATCTGGAAGAGGAGCCTGCCACGCGTCCAAACCGAAGGATCCGTACTCAAAGAGACAGATTAAGTGAACTTTCATCCACACAAAGAAGGTTAGCCGAACTATTCAAGCCGCCGTTCGAACTAATTCTGAGAACAAGTTTAGAAGGTGCCAGAAAACAAGGTAGAGAACAAAGGAGGTGGATTCTTGTGAATATCCAGGATCAATCCGAGTTTCAGTGTCAAGTTCTCAATCGAGACTTTTGGTCGGAACCTTCCATAAAGGAACTCGTGCGCAGAAATTTCATTTTCTTGCAGTACCAAAATGATTCTCCCCATGGCGAAAGCTACCTGAATTTCTACTCAGTAGATGCATGTCCGCATATTTCTATTCTAGACCCTATGACAGGCGAACGGGTTTACAAATGGGTGGACGGGCTTGTGCCTGATGTGGAAGAATGGATCACAGATGCTGAACTTTTTTTGGAGAAATTTTCGCTCTTGCCTGGCTCGAGCAATCCGGTGGTTAAACACGATGTTCGCGTCGACCCCAATGCCATGTCAGAGGAACAGCAAATTGAATATGCCATGAAACAGTCCATGGGAAATAGTGCAGAAACAAGTGTCGAACCAAGCTCCAATTCCGCATTGGAGCTGGAAAGCTCAGCTTCCGAAGAAAGGACGCAAGATCCATTTGACAGGATTTCTCCGCAAGATCACCTCGAGCCTACTTCTGGCCCGCTGACGAGAGTACAGATCAGATTTCCTAACGGAAAAAGACTAATCCATAAATTCAATCCCGAGAATGACACGGTGTTGACCATTTATGCGTGGCTTAAATTTGTATTATCAGAGGGTGATGAATCCGCATACGGAATAGGTAACGAAGGTTTCACAATATCATGCCCAGGAAAACAGAAGCTTCTTGACTGCCTTAACCAGACTATAAAAGAAGCTGGATTAGCTAACGCTAGTATTCTACTTGAGAAGATGTGATGACTGGAGCTAAGAGTGCAATGCTTTATGCAGCTTGAATGAAGCTTTCTTTTTTCTTTTTTTTTTTTTTTTTGTCATGGAACATTATTACCCGACGTACTCAGGAGTATCAATCCGTAGCAATATTTATTTGAAAATCTTGTTTCGAATGTTCATTAGCCGTCTCTTCCGGTATGCAATCTAATGGCTCGTCTATCGATATCCAAAATGTTATGGTAATCTTCTTCTTCAGAATCGTAGAAGACCTCGTGACTATAAGACGAGAAATCCAGGTCCTCGACATCGATCATCTCATCGAATGGTTGATCTTCGTCTGGTAAGGTTTTTGAGTGCTGCCTTATGAGATCAAGATCGGCATCGCCTTCTTCCTTAGTAACTCCCAAACAGCCACCAAGCTTTATAGCCACCGTTTCTAACTGAGGGATTTTGTATTTGTTTTGTTGATCACTAAATTCACGATGTCGTTTTTGTGCCCTAAGTTTAGAATCTGTAATTTCAACCCTGTTGTTTCTATAGTAAATGTTGTCGATGCCATGATACTGATCATGATTGTTTGTTGCCAAAAGACGCTGACAGTTGTGACGCCCGTCTGCTTTGGATATATCCACGGGAACAACCGACCTGTAATAATGCTTGTTTGAGTCAGCTAAATCTGCAGCAGAACTTATTCCATGGTACTCTTTATGTAGACTTTCAAGTTCTTGGCACGTTTGGTCAATAAGTTTCTCCTTATATTCCATGACATCATTTTTAAACTGTTTCCACAAAATTACTTTGTTTTTCTCCGTGATGCTTTCCATCAACTTGTTTTGGTAGTGGAATTGATGCATCAGAGACACGAGCTGGGACTTGTGTAAATCTATGATTTCTTTGAAATACTCACCGAACGGTAGGTCGCCCATCTCTTCTTTGAAGACATCATCAAAATCAAGTGGCAGTTCTAAATTTGCAATTAAGTGTGATAGATCGGACTCGAAATCGAACTCATGATGTTTATTATGCTGGCGAGAGGATGCATTCTCTTTTATCACTTGATTTTCCGTGACGTTCGTGAGCGTCTCTATGAGTTGGACTTGCTTATTGTGAAAATTAGACCAAGAGGTATCGTTGTTCTGAAATTTTTTGATTTGTGCCTCGACATTTTTGTACATGTGTTCTACCCTGGATTTTCTTGCAGAGACATATTCCTGGGCAATAGAAGCAAACTCATCGCTAATTTGTTCTTCAAGTTTACTTAATTGTTGGACCGACAACTGAGGGAGATTAACGAGTATTTCCGGCTCAAATGGCCCTGTCATGTCTAATAATTTCGTGCCCTGCAACTCCTGTGGTGGCAAATCTGCGGGAGGTGGAGACGAAACAAACTCACCGCCAGGATTATCAGTGCCGCTGCCAGCGTGAGACATGCTTTCGCCATCCATTGTGTTGTTGCGAAATGATGTGCTGATATATTGAAGGAGAGAAAGAATTTCAAGTATCATAAGCCGGAGCGAAAGCTGCGAAAGCCGCACACCACGCAGCGCACGCAGGCGCATACCCTTCGGGCGGGCATTTGTAAATACTTTTTGACAGGGGCCCAGGCCTTGCAATTTGACTTTATCCCAATCTAAAGGTCGGCCTTGTATGATGGTAACCGACAATATTTATAACTGCTCTAAGTGAAGTATGAAAGCAAATTAAGGGCATATTAGGAAAATTTGATGGGAATGGAAAGCATTGAGAAACTCTGAACAATCCAACACTTCAAGGATATACTTCCATGGATCGAACACGGTAATAAAATTTTTTGGAAGCCTTTGATAAATCTTACTTAAACCGGTGAATTAGTTTTGGAGTCTAAAATATCCTCAGAGTTTCTCTCAACTCTCTTGCCATCTATATTGTCTATGCCTTTCCATAACAGAACATCCATTTGTGTAGCACGAAATCTGCCAGTTTCCACACAAATGTAACGAGGTCGTAGGCCACGAAAGCAAGCATTGAAGGAGTAGACATAGCTGTAATCTTTCGAAGCACATATGATACATTATTTTAGGGGAAATAACGAGGAACTGAATCTAGTATCACTAAGAGCTGACATTGGTTTATGGCCATTTGTATTTCTACATTCTGCGGTGTGCATTTCTTGAAAAAACTTGAGTTTGTCTAAGATACGAAGGCATATTTCAAATTAAAGCTGACCAAAGGTTTTCAATAAGTCCTGCTTAGAAATAGGTAGCGAGCGTTAACCTAGTCCAGGAGCCGATCCCACGCTGATGTGTACTACTATACTACTTCTTGGAGGTTATGATAGATCATAGAAAATCAATCCAGAACACCTTGTGGAATCAATGTAAACCTTAAGAATAGTTCTTTAACAATCACGTCTTATTCTAAGGAGGAAGTTGGGGAGGGGGGAGGGGGGCGCAACGTTTTTGCATTATTGTCGAAAGAGTACTGACTAGAAATGTTTTCAACTGCCAGTGTATAAATCTTGCTCTTTTTGTCAAAATGCTACATTTGAATGGCAATATTCCACATCATAGATATTCGCGATCCACTGTCACATAGTTTTTCTAAAATTAGCCTTCCTTCGATTCACTTAATAATTCAGACCATGTTCGCTCCGAAATGTGATCCGTATGCTATTTACTTAAAGCTGACACCAAAAATCCGTTAATCACTACAGATCCCTTTGCTCATCTATCCTCGGCCCACTCGTTCTCTTTACGGATGGCGGCCTCCTCTTCTGGACTGAAATCATTGACAATGTTGAAAGTCTTTCTTAATTCCTCGGGAGACTTATGCTTGATCATTTCGGCAATAATTTTACAGCCAGCATCCAAAAGCGGTCTGATATTCAAGTAGTTGGCGGCCAAGATGATTTCATACAACATTTCTTGGTCAACTTTCAAGAAGTTCCTGTCCCACGAGTGTACCAAAGCAGATTTTCTTGCATCCTCATCATCATCATCTGGGAAAACTGTATTCTTGTGATGCTCGCACCATTCCAAAACCTTGCTCAACACGTTGGCTCTGACATTTGGTGTGGGGATCTCAAAATCCTCGTCGTCTCCGTCATCTAAATCAGGCTTCAAGTCGGCAATCATGTTTTTGATCAAAACAGATTTGCTGGCAGTTTCGACATCAACAGGGAATTTTTCCTCATCGGAGGAGATAATGACAACCTTTGGCATGTTTTATTCGTTTTCTGTTTGATTCCTAAATGATAGAAAGACTAGGGATGAATGTATGATCGTGGTCCTTAGCCTTCTCCAACACAATACCATACAGTACCGTGGCCGCGAGCGAGGGACGTAGTTCAGAATTATATATCTAGAGTGTAGATTGTCAGATAAGAATGCCAAATTTCTTGGACTTTTCTTGCTTCAGAAAGTTCATTATCAATTACTTTATTTCACCCCTAAGTATTCCAAACGTCCCCTGGAGAGCCTCAGAGGGTATTCGAAGAAATCCTCGTGTCTATAGTGCGGATTTATCTTACTCAAAGTTCGAGTAGATGCTGGCACTGAACTCGTCGAGCTCATCGACGTCGTTGATTCTATTTATGTAGATATTCCCTGTGATTTCACTATCAATTCCATAATTGTGCGTATCACCAAGAATGCTTGATTGTACAGATAGTTGCGCCAAGAACGTCGCGAGCTTGTTCACGCGGCCAACATGATTCTCAGGGTTAAGCAGAATCAGAATATTTTCACACAAAGTAGCGAGCCCGCTCTGAACGAGTGTTAAAAATACCTGCAGAGTGAATTCGTTGGCAAAAATGAAGTTTGTCTCGTTAACAAGCTTCACAAAGTTCAGGTCCTTGTTCTCAAGCTCATTCACGAGCTCTGGGTTGGTGTTCATAAGCGTCTCTATCAAGTTATCGTACTTGACTGGGAATATCAGGTGCATGATAGGTGACTCTCTGTCGGAAATAGCCTCCATATTAACTTCAGAGAGCATTTGGCTGAATGTCTCAATAGTCAACTCGGTCTTGGGGCTTAGTTCGGAAAACTTAATGGCGACTAATCTCTCAACGTTTTTCACAATCTGTAGCCATCCATGGTTGAGCATCCACCAACTCAATGATAAGTAACTCTGTTCTATGAAATAATCACTGGAGTTTTGCGAACCCGTTTGTGTCGAGCCTCCTGCCATGGCAATCGCCAGCTCAAGATAAGACTTGCGGGCTAATATATTAAGCTGCAATCTCGTAAGCAAAAGTAGCCCAGAAGATGCATAAATAAGAGCGAGAATCCGAGATATTGATTTGACCTTTAGGTCGTCCCACAATTCCAACTTCGACTTGACCAAAAACAGCTGCATTTCTGGCGATGCTTGCGTGAGGTTCTCCTCTGAGTGCGCAAGCAAGTTCTCTGTTGTGAGAGACTCGCTCATTTCTCTGTTGGCGTTTTTCTTCCGTTTGAGTGCCGTTGTAATTGATTCTGTGGGAAAGTGGGACATTATTGGTTGAGTGAGCACGGGCAACAAGGCCAAAATCGTAAGATAGCAGTCGGTTTGCGTCTGTATATATCTTCTCTTTATTTGTTCTTTCACATAAAGTTCCTGTTTCAATGTATTTTGGAAATTACGGAACCTTTTGATCACGAACTGGTAGAACAACAAGTATGCGGAGACCGAGGCTGCGGATGTCAAGATAATTTTCCTCTTATGGCGGCGAAAGAACGCCGCTAAGGTTGAAAACACAGGCATGAGAGTCACAATATATTTTTGAGCAAATTTATCCAGTATTTGGAACGTTTGTGTCTAGCGATGAATCTGGAAGTGTCGAAAGTTATGTAAGTATGTGTCTGAGATCGTCTGTGGAGCATGGGCGTTTTAGCATGTGCGCGAGCGAGCGTCAAAACTGCCTGCCTGAGGTCTGGCGATCGGTGGTCCTGATCCTCACCAAATGGACATATTACTTTCCACAATAGAATCTGAACATCAGTAAGCTTGAAGAATTGATAGTTCAAAATTGACAAAGACGGCTATTTTGAAGCTCACAAACTTTGTCTCCTAGGATGATCGTGTGCTCGTGTTATTCCCAAAGTTGAGGGGAAATATCACGTGATATTTCTTATTAGGTTGTCGGGCTCTGATAAGATTGGAAGACCTGACATGTCTTGGCATTCCTCGCTTATACTGTCAAAACCCTGACATATGCTGAAATTCTTGGAAGCATAGAATGACAGGTGTAATTATTTGCAGCTATTGCAAAGAGAACAAAAAAGCCAAGGTAATCCAAGATAGACTTGCCATTGAGGGCTGTAAACGAAATGAGCGATCTCGGTTCTGCCCATGCTGGCACCAGGCGTAATTAATTAATTGACCATCGTCAGCGACGAAGCGAATTCCGATTAATGCGGAATACAAGAAGCTCAATTGATCTCTCAATTAATTCCGAAATCTTCCCAATTCATTGGCAACGTGCCATATAGCTACAATCAATTCGGTATAACTTGAAATAATTCTACCCGCACGTGGGTAGTTGTCGTTCGATGCTTAGACACAGGGCCCTAAAAGAGATTTATACGAGCCAACTAAATGAGAAAATTCAAAACATTCATGCAAGTAATTACCCCAAAAGGTTCCAAGGCTCTATTTTAATTAAGCTGTAATTAATACATTTATACCGTGCGTCAAGGGGTGCCACGTTTTTCGCTAATACAGCATTCAATGGCATGGCCGTGCATGAAATATTCCAGGTACTGAGATGGCCTCATGCATAACTCGTTAATAACCGTGAACAGTGTTCTGCACTTGTCCAAATCTGGAAAGACTCTTGCCTAAAATTCAGGAGAATTAATCAGCAACCATGATAGTAAATTGTATTTAAAGGCCTAAGGGAAGTTGTTTTTGGGGTTCTTTTTTCTGACGCCACTAAACTTCAGATTATCAAGATTCCATACAATGAGACTCTCAGCCATCTTCTCCACACTTATCACTGCTCTTTCAGTTTCTGCAGCCCCGGTTTCATCCACTAGCTCTTCAAACAAGACAATTTTGCTCACGAATGATGACGGTTGGGCGTCCACCAACATCCGTGCTACCTACCGTGAGTTAAAGAATGCCGGCCACGAGGTGATCATGGTTGCCCCAGCACAACAAAGATCCGGATACGGGGGACAGTTTGGCTTGCCAACCAGCCAAAACTTGACTGCAGGCGGTGAGTTCAACTACCCACCAAAGGGTTCACCTTCCTGGGGACATGAAGAAAACGACATGAACATCTGGTACTTTAACGGTACCCCTTCTTCGTGTCTTGCATTTGGTTTGAACTACGTGATTCCCAAGCACTTCAACAACAAGACAGTTGACTTGGTTGTTTCGGGTCCAAATGAAGGTACGAACTTGTCTCCTGGTATGTACACTTTGTCCGGAACAATTGGTGCTATTTACTCTGCCGTGAACAGAGGTATTCCCGGTATCGCCTTCTCTGCTTCTAACGGTAACAACTCTTTCTTCTTGGATGATGTCAGCAGACAAAACGATACCACCTTTACCCCAAACATTGTTGCCGGTAAGGTGGTGGAACTTGTGGACACTTTGTTTGACTCCTTCGAGAACAGACCTAACTTGATTCCTATCACTACTGGAATTAACGTCAACTTTCCTCCTGTTGGAAAGGACTGCCTTGACCCAAAGTACGTTTACACTAGATTGTCTGGTCTTGATTCCGTGACCCCTAACCTTGTTTTCAACGAAACTTCCGGATTGCCAGTCTGGCAATACGGCAAATATGCTGCTACCACCCAATGTATTTTTGGTGACTGCGACTTACCATCAGAGGCTTGGGTCTTGGCTGAGGAGAAGTGTAAGTCCTCGCTTAGTTTATTCTCTATTGACTACGATGCCAGCTACAAGCAGGAGCAAGCTGTGAAGACTTTCTTGTCTCCAATTCTTTAGGTGCAGAAGCGGATCTTTAGGAGAACTTGCTCTCAGCTGTTATAGATATTCCAAAGTTAGATTATGCTTTACGTATACCCCACCAATAAATAAAACTTTAATATTGTCACGCGCAATATTAAGCGCGACAGCAACTCGTTCTCTTCTCGTTAGATAAACCTTAACAAATGTTACATTCTAGATCTATTCAGCTGCCATTTCAGAAACCGATTTAGAAAAGTTTCGAAAAAGCCTTCAAATGATAGTATCTATTTTCTATCATATGGTCGCTCTTATTTTGGGTCCGTATACTAAATAACCGTCCTATTTGGATTATCAAGTCTAGGCTGCGGAATACGCGAAGCAGGCAATGCGCTGCGCCAGTTCTGCACCTATTTACACTTTATTATAGAAGCGTCGTTCAATTGCTTGGCCCAAACCCTGGCAAAATATCTGACACCCTTTACTTAAACATCACGAAAGTCGAGGTGACGGCAAGATCTCGCATAAATATTCTAATTGGGATAATTTTCTTGCCATTGCTGTATAAACCCACTCTTTGACAAGTTCCAACACTCTTCATAGAGACACCACATATGCAAATCTTGAAATTCCAGTGATGAACAGCGCATCGGAACACGAGGGCGAAATTCTCCCGGTATTTCAAAGAACATATCATGGATCTCCAGATATACACTCGGTTTCAAGCAAAAGTTCTAGTGCACCGCGTGAGTTACCGAGAGACGAGTCTAATGGCTTGATCTCCTCCCTTATGACAGTGGCCCACAACGCTGCAAGCATGATGAAACCAAAGCACGGAGGTTCTACGGAATCTCTACTTGAACCCAGCGCCAAAAATTATCAAAACAAGAAGAAATTGAGGCACCACGGACATCATCCGAATTCATCCCACGGACTGGACTTCAGTGTACCTGAAACGTCTTCTCCGAGCGAGGCTGGGACTTCTGAGAGCGCGTCCCTAACTCCTTCAAACGTTCACTTCGAACCTGTCCACAGCTCTCCTATACATACACTAGGCGAAGGAGATCTTTCACTAGTACACTTTGAGAAACAACAACCCACAAAGAAATCTTCGGCCGACTCTGCAGAGGTCCCTGTGAAAGGAGGGCCTTTTATGACCGAAAGCAATTCCAACAAACTTCTTGTGTCTGGAACTCTGGATAGTAAAGTCGTAAGGAGAAAGTCCATCTCAGCGGGCTCTATTGCAGATACTATCTCTTCAGAGGATACAATCGATACCGATGGCACAGATAGCCATAGTTTTAATCCGAGTGAATTCTCGAATTTAGAGATCGATCAGATTCTTGACTCCTCGAGTAAGTATCGTGTTCACCCGAAGAAAGATAAGGAGTTTCATAACACCTTCAAGAAAATACCTGCGAAAGAACACCTTTTGGCCGATTTTTCTTGTGCTCTATCAAGAGACATATTAGTTCAAGGAAAGATGTATCTTTCACCGCACTATATTTGTTTCAATTCGAATATCCTTGGGTGGGTGACCAACTTAGTCGTGCCTATTCAAGAAATCATTCAGATTGAAAAAAAATCAACTGCGGTCTTGTTTCCTAATGGTATGGTTATCCGTACTCTTCACCAAAAATTTGTCTTTGCAACCTTCCTTTCTCGAGACTCAACTTTTAACATGATCACGCGAGTTTGGCACAATGCTTTACAGGATAGTAACTCTGGCGATCTGTCAAAGCTTAAGAAAGGGTTTCAAAACAGGAAATCTATCACAAGGCTGTCTACCGTTAATCTGGGTATCACGGGGGATATAGATTCTGATGATTCTCTCAGTGATTCAGCGAACGAAGATAATCTCGATCACTCCAGTGACGACCATGATCTCACTTTCAACTCCCGATCCACTGAAAAAAGCAAAGTGAAAGGCTCAAAAAGATCGAGGCGCGGTATCTTATCCTCAGAGCTGGGATCTGAAGCGGACGAAGATGTTGCAAGCCTTGATTATTTGAATGAGCTGCCTTCTTCTAGCGAGAAGAAAGGCGAGAAACATTTCAAAGGGTTCGCCAACCCTGGTCCGCAAAGTCACGCCACAACGATATTTGAGCATGAAAAAGTCGATGGCGAGGTCGAGATTCTACAGCATACATTCAATGCTCCTCTTGGGGTGGTTTACAACTTGTTGTACGGCCCCGACAACTCTGTATTCGTGCGGATTTTGGAGGAGGGAAAAAACTTTGATATCAGTAAGGAAAAACTTACGGAACTCAATTCCCTGCGCAAGGAAAGAGAATACTCATACACCAAACCCTTGGGTGGGCCCATCGGACCGAAACAAACCAAATGCAATATCACCGAAAAATTGCATAAGTTTGATTTGTCGAATTTCTGTGAATTGGAGCAAGTAACAAAAACGCCAGATGTACCCCTGGGGAACTCCTTCAAAGTCAAAACTCGGTTCTATTTCACTTGGGGGCCAAAGAATACCACCAAGATAACTGTATACACATCTATAGAATGGAGTGCAAAATCGTGGATCAAACTGGCCATCGAAAAAGGAAGCTTGGACGGCCAAAAGGCATCTATGAAGACTTTGACGGACACGGTAACTGAAATACTTAGTCAAGGCGGTTCAGGATCAGGTAAGAAGCAGAGAAGAAGAACAAAGTCGGGAGGTCAATCGACAGCCAAGGTTGAGGAAGTGATCTCAAAACCACTGAAGCCAAGCTCTCTCTCTAGTCAAATACTTGCACTTATGGATCATATCGGACTGTCGATTCCAGTCCAGGTTCCATTGATAGGCAATACTGCCACTGGTGGCCTTGTATTGCTTACAATTTCATTGTTGTATTCCTATACCCTTACCTTTTTTTTGGGAAGAGCCAAGTTTCTGGGTGGGGCCTCGCATATGGTTTTGAGTGGTGATGAAAGATATGTAATTATGCCATCGCTGGAATTCTACCTCACGGATGAGCAACTAAGAAAGCAAAGCGAGGCACAATTGTGGGACTGGATAGTCTCCAGAGCTGGAGGAAAGAGCCCAGATCCAGATAAAGAGAAGACGGTCAATGAGAAATACACCAATGAGAACTTCCAAGAATTGATGCGAATGACGAAAAAGCGACTTGATGCAGCGTACCTCAGTCTCATTTGACGAGATTTAACAATCGGTAGTTTTTCGTATTAGATCATAAAAAAATCAAAATAAGAATCCAATTTCTGGATGCCGCTGATGAGTCATCTAAGATCTTATTTTTCTAAACTGAACATGCCTTGCGTTAGTTACTCTCCACCCTCGCTTAGTGCCGTGCTTATAGGGTGGCGAGCACATCATCATAAATGCATCCTTGGAAAAAAGGCGAGATATGAGTAGTGCTAGATATATAAATAGAGAATTGGAGGAAAACATCAAAAAATGATTCTTTCAGCTTCAAGTTGTTCGCCAGAGCAGACAGTACGTTCCAGATTTACATTTAGCGAGCGGTCCCCGCGTTGCATGTCTTAGAAGGCTATCGAACTCGAAATGGACTGCGCGAAATGAAACGAAAAAAAAAGAATTGAGAAACAATTTCCTTATTCTCTCGTGAGCCGCAAGCATCCTTTTAATCCAAACACCGTCCAAACACATCGAAATCTTTTTATACATTGTGTGAAGCTACCGTTGAGCAATCTTGCGCCTACCGTGGTATTGCTTTTCCAATAAACCAGATTTATCTGGGTCTCGGACTGAAACAGATCCAAGACTTCTTGTCGATCTTCACCTAAGTCCTTAAAGCTTCTCTCCCACCTTACTTTCGTCCATTCCGGTTTTGACTTTCTTAATTCTTTCCTCACATACTTTTCGAACTTTTCACTTTCAAACAGGAAGTTGTTATCGCCCCTTGGTCTTTGCCAAATTAAAAAGAGAAAGCTTTACTTTCTCTTCATTTCAATCCACACCATCCGCATTGAAAGTACCGTTTGCCGCTGTGCCTGCTAAAATTACCAGCAATATTTTCGACAAAATCATACACCATGCTATTCAACCGCTGTCTATCAATCTTCTTACTTACAATCTCGGTGTTTGCACGAACTTATCATAATGCAATCCCGGAGTCGTCACTCTCGTCTAAAGGTACCCCGCAGTCCGCTGAACTTCTCAGCAATAGCGTATCACCTCTAGAACCTCGAATGTTGACGGATTGGAAATTAACAGGTCTTATCATTGTCAGCGATATAGACGGCAACCTTCACGGACTTGACCGGAAAACCGGTGCTTCCATCTGGACTCTACCTATTGATGAGCCTTTAGTGCAAATCCTGGGCAACAACTCCGACGCTGACTCAAACACTAACCTTCTATGGTTTGTGGAACCCTTTGAAGATGGGTCCCTCTTTTACTTCACCCCGGGGTTTGGTCTCAATAAACTCCCCACCTCGATCAAAAACTTGGTCATGGAATCGCCATTCTCACTTAGTGGAGATGACAAGATATATACCGGGACGAGAAGAACATCTCTATATACACTCAACAAACTCACGGGGGAGGTAACGAAGCAATTCGGCCTGGTGTCGAACTCAGATGCATGCCCAACCTCGATTAAATACCTGGGGTTTGACCAGAATTCCGACGATGTTTCGAACCTTGTTATGCTTGGTAAAACCACATACGAGCTCTCGATTCATTCGAAGCTCGACTCCAGCGTTGTGTGGAATGTCACGTACTCGCATTGGGGTCCAAATAATATCGACAATGACTTGATGATGCAAAATCGCCAGTCTATCGACAAACTATATTTCACTCCTTTTCATGACAAATCGCTCTTGGCCCTCAGCCATAACCTGGGTGCGCCAGCATGGATGAGTAGGCTACCGTCGATGGCAGTTCACGTATTCGATGTGTTTACTCATCACAGTGTGGGAAATAGTATTGCCATTCCCCACCCCACCAAAGATTTCAATGCCTTGCAACACCTTTCAGACAGAGCAGATAATACCGTGCCCAACTTGTGCTTTCTCAATAAGACAGCGCAAAGCTCTCAGTGGTTTGCCATGAGCTACATGAACTTTCCCGCTCTTATTAAGTCTGCCCCCACATCTCCTTACCAAATTGCCTTGCAGCAGTTCGAGAAAGGGTTCTTGGATCAAAAAGCTACTGATCAAATGCGCAATCTTAGAGTTTTTGGAGAGGAAGCAGAATTTTTTGTGACAGGGACTCATAAATATGGCTCATTGAGCTCCGCAAACTTTTATCAGCCAGGTGCTAAGTTTGAGCATGATGAGTTGAAAAGCATTAGCGATGGGTCCTTTGGTTTGATCAAGCCATCACCATGGACACTTAAGGGCGACGTAAAACCGCCCAATCTTATGGATGGCATTTATTTCCCCTCATCTGAAGAATACGCGGAGACCGACCTATCCATAGTCGACTCACACAAAGAGTTACAGTTGAATCAAAAGCAGAAGAACGAAGTCTTGCCAATAGCTTACCATCAAAACAGTCGAATTGATCATCTTCCAGTACAAAAAGTGCTGATACTAAGACGAATTGCAGAAGATTTGATAGTCATGGTTACACTCATTGGTTTTCTCATGGCCTTTGTTAAAATTGCCCAGAAGTTGAAGTACTTGAATCCAGCTTTCAATAATGAAATCGACTCTGCAGAAGAGACGAAGGAATTTACCTCCGAAAGGGATGGTGCAATGGTTGCTTTGCTCGACAATTCTTCTACAGAGACGGTCACTATTGTGGAGCCAGAGACATTAGTCGACGCCAAACCAGCTATAGTTTCTTCGGACCTTTCTTCAAATTCCCAGACTGCTCTTGATTCAAGTGTCTCTTGCGTGGAGGAAGATGGAACAGACATGAAAGACCTTCTGAAGACTGAAGACATCCTGGATGGTCAGGAACAAGCCCCTTCCTCGAAGAAGAAAAGGAAGCGAGGCAGCCGGGGTGGGAAAAGAGGTGGAAAACTGAAAAAGGTTTCGCAAAGCGATGATGAGGCTTCGCCTTTTCCTAGTCTTTCGGACGATACAAATGGGACAATCACGGTGGATGAAGATTTCGGGCAATTGTCGGATGATAGTGCCACCCCAACAATCTCCCTTGTCAAAACTTTTGCAAAACCTGAATACCAATTGAAAAAACTCCAGATTGATAACAATTTGATTATCTCAAATAGAATTTTGGGATACGGCTCTCACGGAACTGTTGTTTATGAAGGAACCTTCGAGAATAGGCCCGTTGCCGTCAAAAGAATGCTCTTCGACTTTTACGATATCGCGAACCACGAGGTTCGTCTTTTACAAGAGAGTGACGATCACCCTAATGTTATTCGATATTTCTGTTCTCAGTCAAATCTCAAAGAGAAATTCCTTTACATTGCTTTGGAACTTTGTGTTTGTTCCTTAGAGGACCTGATTGAAAAACTGAAAGTGCATTCCAACAAACCAAAGCTCGACGCTACCAATCGCAACGAATTGTTGCACCAGCTAGTCAGTGGACTCAGCTACTTACATTCTTTGAAAATCGTCCACCGAGACTTAAAGCCACAAAATATTCTTTTGGGTGAAAGCTCGAGAAAGGACAAGCGTACCGGGAAACTGACCACAAGATTGTTGATTTCTGATTTTGGGTTGTGTAAGAAATTAGATGCCGACCAATCTTCCTTTGGTGCCACAACTCATAACGCTGCATCTGGGACATCTGGGTGGAGGGCACCTGAACTCCTTCGGCCGGATGATTATTCGGAGTCGCGCCAGGTTTCTTTGTTGCCCAAGTCTGATGAGAATATGTACATGAATCCCGCCGGGATTGAGAAAAGACTCACCAAAGCAATTGATATATTTTCACTTGGATGTGTTTTCTTCTATATTTTGTCAGATGGGTGTCATCCTTTCGGAGACAGGTATCTAAGGGAGGCCAATATAATCAAAGGGCGCTATGATTTGTCTATATTGCAGGAACGCTGTCCAAACGACTATGTTGAAGCGATGCACTTAATCGGACTGATGATTCATCCCAATCCAAGGCTTAGGCCTGATACTCATGCTATTCTCAAACACCCATTCTTTTGGAGCACGGGCAAGAAATTAGAGTTCCTTCTTAAAGTTAGCGACAGATTCGAGATTGAAAGAAGAGATCCACCCAGTGATCTCCTTCTCATCCTTGAAAAGATCAGCTCAAAGGTTCATCAGGGCGACTGGCTCGCAAGATTTGACTCGGATTTCACCGACAATTTGGGGAAGTACCGGAAATATCATACTGAAAGAGTCATGGATCTTTTGAGGGCAT
Organism: Metschnikowia gelsemii; assembly: GCA_030561745.1. Classification (NCBI taxonomy): domain Eukaryota; kingdom Fungi; phylum Ascomycota; class Pichiomycetes; order Serinales; family Metschnikowiaceae; genus Metschnikowia; species Metschnikowia gelsemii. The sequence continues at coordinate 152,371 of JAKTYA010000127.1, forward strand.
TGAGAAATAAATACCACCACTACAACGATATGCCTGAAGATTTGCAGAAGCAAATGAGCCCGTTGCCGTCAGGATTTTACCTGTACTTCAATCAAAAGTTCCCACACCTTTTGATGGAGATTCACGCTGTTGTTGAGAAACATCTACAAAAGGAACATATCTTCCACGAATTCTTCTAGTAAATAGGAATTATATGCATTTTGAGATAAATATTGAATCTATTTTCTCCTGGGGTTTGGCTTGCTGACTTTGTTCGCGGACTTCTTCTTGTACTGTTGCGTGCTGTGATTGCTCTCTGGCTTCTCATCGTCAAATTTTGTGTGGGTTCCCTTGAAGTTTGCTGAACTAATGGCCGGGGATTTTAGGTTATCTGGAGCCGCATTGCCTCCACTAGTTCCCAATGTGCGTTGAAGGAACTGACTAGCAGAATCTACCGATTGTTTGGTCGCTTCCTTTTCCTTTACGGCCGAAGCCTCGATTTCTTTCATGGTTTTCATCGAGGATTTGATTCTTGCAAGTTCTTTCATGATAGGATGTGTATCTGTTTTGATACCCAAAACCTTTATATATGCAAAGAGAATTGAAATCACGGTATATAGATGTGAGTGGTATACTTTTGCTTTTTCTTGTGGCAGCAGACAATTTGAAGTAATATCTTCAAGACCCTGTGCAATAACGGGCCCCAATTCATCGCTTAGACTATCAATAGATGCATCCAATGACCTGACGAAGGCACTGATATCTTCTAGATTTTCCATTGTCGTGGTAGCTGTGTGATTAAGTTGGATATGTGAAGCAGCTGGCGATATTCAGGCGAGAATAAGTGCAACAGATTTCGGTATATGTGTCTAGATCTAATGCTAATAAGCCTCAGTAATCAACTTGTGGTTTAACTTGACTGTCTATCAATCTGTATTTTTGTTTAATGGCTGAGAAACGACTTGATTTTTTCTCGCGTGGGGATGCTCGACTTAGCACCCAGTGCTCATCGCGAAATTTTCAGTAAGCCTATGTCTAATATAAAACACACAGAAATAATTGTACAATGGTGAAGCCTATAACATCATCCCGAACCAATAGAGATATTCTTACTGGTGGGAGTAAGTACCGTAACAAGCAAGCGAAGAAGTTTGGCGTCAACGAAGTTGTATTTGACAAAGAGTCTCGACACGAATTCTTAACGGGGTTTCATAAGCGAAAGGTAGAGAGACAAAAGAAAGCCAAAAAGTTTCATGAGGAACAAGACAGGCTAGCCAAAATTGAGGAGAGAAAGCAGCTTAGAGAGGAGAAACAGCGGGAATTTGAGACGAGACTAGAGGAATTAAACGCAGCCAAGAACCTAGATGTGAAAGAGATATTGAAGCAGGAGCAGGACGAGGAGCAATGGGAAGGGTTTGGTGATGACAATAAAGACAATGACAACAACGAAGAGAGCGATAAAAACTTATCTAGCCCAGATTCTGATGAAAAGCCTCTAAAAGGAATTCTCCAGAAAAAACAGGTGTACAAGATTGACAATCCGGAAGCTTTGGGCGACGCCGTGGTCGATGAAGAAACTACGGTCACGGTGGAATCTCTTGAAAACCCCAACTTAGCCAGAGTCGGACAATCATCGTTGGACCTCGTCGCACAATCCAACAATGTCAACCTCAGCAAGTCTGAGGAGGTTTTGGAGAAATCCATCGAAAGAGCTAAAAAGTATGCCGTAGTTTGCGGTGTAGCCAAGCCACAGCCAAAACAGAAGAAGAAGAAGTTTAGATACTTAACGAAAACGGAGCGGAGAGAGAATAACCGAAAAGTGAAGTTGAGCAAGTTGAAAAGCAGAAAAAGAGAATGAGCATAGTGCATATGGGAATACAATTGGGGTCATATTTTTTTTGGAAATTTATTGGTGTACCAACACCAAGTGGTTGTAGCTGAAGTTAGAGGCAATGGCAGTGTTTCAGGTACAGAGGACCATGGATGTAGTAAATAACAAGATAGTAAGTGACAATATACTAGGTAACAAGATAGTAAGTGACAATATACTAGGTAACAATATGGAAGGAAAATATAAAGAAAAACCCTGAAAATTATTATTTGGCCATATCTCACTTTAACTCAAACTCGTTTACCTACGAGTTGGCCCGATGACAATTCCTCTTCTTTAGCCTCTGGGTAGGTTGCAGCCGACCACTGAGAGTTTGAGACACCCGTTGCTTCCATCGTGAGGGCTTCCCGTAACATCTTCTGTAGGGCGGGTCGTGTCTCCGGGTAATCGCGCAATAAAAAGCAGAGGAAAAAACTTTCAGTTCATTCAATCTTTTGATTTTACGATAGGTTTTTTTTCAAACAAGATTGAAAATCATTTGAATGCAATCGCTGCCTAAACGGTAGGGCTCGTGTTCTGGTGAATCCAGTCCAAATGTATGTTCAATACTTCACTATACTTCAATAAAGTTCTTGCAGTTATCATGATGACAAGCTGTCGCCCCAGGCGGAGAGCCTTTTCAGGACCATGACCGAGTCGACAAATGCCAAACACACTGAAAATTCTGAAATATAACCGGCGAGAACATTTCCGTGTCTGGGAACACAACTAACATATTTAGAGAAGAATCACTTTTTCAATCTATACGATTCTTGATGGGCAGAGAAATCGGGATAGTTCTTTCAAAAGCTAATGATGTTTTTTCATGCTAAACATGATACTCATGATTAAAATGTTTACACGACTCACGTGGCTGAAGCTAGTTTTGGACCACCCTGATCGTCTCCCCCATCAAAGTAGTTTGTGCATTCTCAACCTTTGTCATTGCAAATGTTTTGTAGATTTATTCCTGTTGTATTCTTTTTAAGTTCACCATTTCATGATTTTCATTGATACAATGGAAATCACCTTGCCTGTGTAAATTTTTAAACGCTACTATACTGATACAATAGCGTGATGATTTCTGACCGGAATCCCTTAAGCCTATTTCTTCCTCTTTTCATTCTCGACAATAGAAACCTCACACTGTGGGGTGGCTTTCTGCTGCACCTCGCCAGACACGAAAACCGAAAGCGCGCTTTTTACAGACCACGCAAGCTTGCGCTGAACAACCACAACCAAAAGAGAATGAGCGAACGGAGTTTGACTCCGTTGAAGTTTGACAATGTTGTTCCGTTGCCACACCGTGTGGCCCTCATGTTCCAATTGGGTGGCTGCCTATGGTATTTTTTGGTTTGGATCACGTACTACGGTTTTCACATCAACTGCTTGGCTCTTTTGAACTTTTCTTACTCTGCTCATAAATACTTTGGCGATGGACAGGATAATCAGGCAATCACCGGTGAAATGGCCACGGTATCTTCTGCGGAATTGGGTGAAAACGTCATTTTGATCCTGGGGATTCGCAAGACAATTACCAAGACGTTCACACTCACGACAGCAGGTCTAATCGCTTACTGGTCGTGTCTCGTAGTGTTGCCAGGCTCACCCATTCTTGAGTTTACTGCAACATCTTTGCCCATGATGTTAATTCTCGTCTCATTGTTTATTACATTCAGAAAAGGTGATACATTGGGACAAAACCGATTGAACACCTCTTTGAAGAGAGTTCTTGCGGGAAGGATCAATTCTGCCACCATGAGAACAAATGATATTCTACTTTCTGATACGTTGACCTCGTACTCAAAAGTAATCAATGACCTCGCGTCTTTTGTCTGGGTCATATTCATGCCAGCGAGTCTTACTTACAGCAACAAAGTTGAAGCACTAGTCTTGGCGTATCCAGCATTGGTCAGGATTAAGCAGTGTTGGTACGAGTACACGATCACGAGCCAAAGGCAGCATCTTCTCAATTTGTTTAAATACACAGCTCTGTTAGGTCCTGTGTTCATTAATTTGCTTATTAAAATGAGTATGGAAACCTTGCCCGATGAAGATAGCTCTCAGCAATTGAATAAGTTGAATTGGTGGTGGTATGTTCTCTCGGCTTTCAGCTCAACATACCTGTTTATCTGGGATGTGAAAATGGATTGGGGATTTGAAGCATTCGATGTACTCTTCAATCTGAGTGTGGGGAACTCACTTCTTTTGCGTGGCCCCAGCAAATTGATTTACAACTCGTTCCTTGGGTACTACCTTGTGATCATCTTTGACTTTGTGATTCGGTTTATCTGGGTGTTCAAGATCTTTGCCATTAAAGAAACCGAGATGAAATTAGGACTACAGAATCATGTCGGTATATTCTTGTTTGGCTATAACTACTTGTCACTCGGATTCGCATTATTAGAATTATTAGAAATCTTTCGGAGATGGTTCTGGTGCTTCATTAAACTAGAAAGTGACCTCATCAAGCTTCAACTAAGAGATGATTTCGCAAGAGCTATGCCTATATCCAACTTAAAATTAAACTAGCTGATTATCGGCGAGCCGTTTAAATGTGCTACATGCGCATAGAATCAAGTTGAAAGGTACTCGGTATCACAAACTAAAATAGACGTGTATTCGAAAAGTATGGATAAAAACTTTAGATAAAATGCTGATGATTTGGGGACAGTGCAAAGTTCACTAAGAGTTATTCTCAAGCCATTTTTGAGCGCCCTCCCTCCAGGCAAGATCGGCCTTTGGGCTGAGCCTGTTCTCAGACGCCCACTTGTATTTCAACGGAGACTTTATCCAAACATAGGTAGCAACAAACGTGCCCATAGCCGCAATGGCGTAAATATTTATTGGAGGAGAATGGGCCATATTGTGATGTGTATTTAATTGTTAACCAGATATTCAGATGACCAAGCCCATATTTTGAGGATCTGGTTGGTTGTTAAGTTTCGCAGGCGCACGACCTAGGCTACAGGAAACTCGAGTCTTGAGTGATCAAATCATAGATATGGACGCATGGACTCTTCATCTAGTATCCCTATTTGATAATATTAAAGATCTGTATTGAAAATATAATTTAATCAAAACTCTGAAAAGTCTCTTACACAACGTAAGGTTATATGATTCATGTCTCTTGGAGGCTCATTAACGATTGAAATGAGACAGCCTCCAGCTAATCCAGCTGTATATCTAAATTTTCACATTAATTATTGTAGCCTATCGAGAGCATCTCGAAATTGTTTCAAGGCTCCAAATGCTTCACCAGACACAAGGGCATTTCGAGCAAGAGATACGCCTTCCTTCCAGTGTTTACAAAAACCTGCAACGACCGCAAGAGCAGCAGCGTTCATTACAATGTAGTCCACCAACGGGTGATTGTCTTTCTCTTTGACTTCGTATAAGGGATCACTTTGATTCAAAATTTGAAGCAAGATTTCGGCGTTTTGTTCCGGTGTTCCGCTCTTTACCAGGCTCAAGCTGTGTTCAGGTAACCCGAAGTCTTTTGGAGAAACATGCATGGTGGTAATCTCCCCCTTTGCATCTATAATCCAGCACTTCGTTCTACCAATGGGAGAGATCTCGTCGAGGCCGACCTCTCCGAAAACTACCATCGTCTTTTCATGACTATTTGACTTTTTGGCCAACTCAGCTGCTGCTTTGGCATATGACTCACCAAGCTGCTCTGAGAAAACTCCGAGAATCCTGGCACGAATCGGCATTGGGTTTAAAAGCGGACCTAAAATATTGAAGATTGTTGGTACACCAAGTTGTGCACGGATGTTGGCAACTTTGGCCATTCCTGGGTGAAAAGAGGGTGCAAAAAGAAAGCAGAACTTTGAGTCCCGAACAATGGTTGGCGTAGTATTCTTGTTAACGAGGGAAAGATCTACGCCAAGACATTTGAGAAGATCTCCTGATCCAGATGATGATGTGGACGCTTTCCCGCCATGTTTGCAGACATTGAGGCCCATGCCAGCAGCGACGATGGCAGCCGAGGTCGAAACATTAAATGTATTTTGACCGTCTCCACCAGTGCCAACAATATCCACAAAATCATGATGGTTCAAAGCTGACGACGATACAACATCAGAGAATTCCAATATCGTCGATACCGCAGTTGCTATGAATTCTGGCTCGTGGTCCAATCCTCTCATTCGAAGAGCCGCGAGGAAAGCAGCTGTCTGTATATCCGAAGGTATGCCCTTGAAAATCAACCTGAGAACTGACGAAAAATCATCGGGCGTAAGGTTTGGAGGGTCAAGGAACAAGGATTTTATATATGGTGTGAGAACGTTCTGTGGTGGCATGGTTGTTCGTGTTTATCGAAAGTGCTGGCCGTGTTGCAAATTTCAGATCTACGAAGTCACGTGTGGCCACTGTATGATCGTGTGGTTTTTCACTTCGAACCTTTGCCGGAGCCCAAGCTCCTTTCACCAAAACTCAAAGAAAATACTTTACAATACGCCCAAAGATTCGGAATTAAATTTTAGATATCCAATTTAAACCTATATCTCTATTTATTAATTATGATTTTATTCTTTATCTTCCCTTTTCAACAATTTTATTTTTTTGAAATTTTGAGAATTTGGAAAAAAAAATCGTTGGAGTATACTTTTGCTTTTTGTTCAACATGAACAATGATTAAAATATCAATTGAATATGGAACACTGCAATTTTTGGTATTGTTAATTGGTTCAGTACTCTGCCAATTTAAGGCGATTATTTTTGATTAATAGAAGCTTGCGAGGAAGTGACGACTTGTAAACTTCGGATTCAACCACTTTGGGTTGAAGGGTCTCGTGCTAATGTATGCTCAGTGCTCACCGAAGAGACGCAGACATTCCAGTGCAATAATGATAGCATTATAGTTTTGAATTAATGTCTACAAAATCTTACTTTTGAACACAGTCTTCTTCATTATATGGTATTAAACCCAGATCATAGTGGCTTAAACCCATTTTAGCATTTATGTTGCAGTGGCATTTTGATCGTGCGTGAACCAAAATTGAAAAATTTATTTTATACAAACTGCATCAAAGCCTCAGTCTCAGGCTCACACCCAAGTTCCAATCGTTACTCAATTTCTCAGACACATTAAGGATGTTGAGGCTGTTAACGAAGGGGCGGGCTTGTAGAGCTCTTCGGTTGCCGTTGGTAACTCGTATCCCAGTCGCTGCATACCACTCTTCGGAACTAGACAAGTCCCTCGGCACGACATACGATTCCCTTACAGACTATGGCTCTTACAAAAATAGCATTTTCACACATAGATTGCCCGAATCCACGGCACAACAATCACCTCCATTGACTGCGTTACACTCACGTTTGAGGTTGCCAGAGTCATATTCCTTCTCCACTTTGTCACAAGCTCTTAACTTGGATAAGTTTGGTGGTTTGGCGAACAACTTTGGCCTTAATACGTTGGGAAAGAACTTCCTCTCATACTACGTGACAGAGTCTTTGTTGGTAAAATACCCGAGACTTCCTATGGCGGTGCATAATGCTGCCTTTGATGCCTATATGGGCTCGGAGACTTTGGCGGAAGTCGGCAGAAGTTGGGGTATTGAGATTGATAAGACTTCTAAATTACAGAAACATCTTGCTAATGAGCCCGAGGCTTTGCAGTACGGTAAATTAAGATTTATATTCGACCAGCACAAAGAGCAGGCACAAGAGTCTGGTGTCTACGAACTAGCTGATGAAGAAGCAGCAACATATGATGAGGCATCTCTTACATTCTTGTCTAGAGAACAGGAAGCTTATGCATCGGCCGTCAGAGCAATCATCGGTGGTTACTACACACATGTTGGTGAAGCAGCCACTAAAGAATTCATCACAAAGCATATTCTAACCAGAAACGTGAAGTTATCCGAAATGTTTCAATTCAGCAAGCCCACCAGAGAATTGGCTAGAGTTTGTGAAAAAGTGGGGCTTGACGCCCCACTTGAAATAAGGCTCATTGCCGAGACCGGTAGGTTGTCTTCGCATGCGATTTACGTGGCAGGTGCTTTCTGTGGTGGAGAGAAGTTGGGCGAAGGGTTGGGCTCTTCTTTAAATGAGGCGAAAACAAGAGCGGTCGTCAATGCATTATTATCCTACTACTTATACACTCCTATCAACGAAGAGGGCAATGACGTTAAGTTGCCTAGCGATGAAAACTACAAATTCGAAGGCATCGTCGGCCTGGGCGACGTCACAATTTGAGCACCTTGTACATAACTTGTGTAAATTAATACCAGCAATTCACGAACGCGTCGGTAACCGAAACTTTATTCCCTAACTCTCATCCTTTGATGTCCAATATATAAATGACCGAACCAAAGATCCCCAAGTTTGTTCAATGATCTCAATAACACTTGAAGGTAGTGCATAGTGGCGCGTTCCCGTGCCAGGTCATCTTCTCTCAGTGCGTGCTCCATGCTCTGCGTCGGAGTCAAATTAATTTTGAGACAATAGAGAGGATCGCATCTAAAATATAGAAGGAAAAAAAATAAAAAAATTGTTGGAACCTACTCTCCTTCGATTGTCATTCATCTACATCCAAGCTCTCCAAATAACTATCGTATATTTCCCACCATGCCCAATTTAAACATTCTTGTTGTTGGCAACGGTGGCAGAGAACACGCCATTGCCTGGAGATTAGCTCAATCCCAGAGCGTTAGCAAAATCTACGTTGCACCTGGTAATGGTGGTACCTCCACTATTGGCGCCAAGGTCGTGAATGTCCCAGAATTATCGGGCTCACCTAAGGACTTTGAATCTTTGCAAAAATTTGCAATCGAGAAAGAAATCGGTTTGGTAGTTCCAGGACCTGAACAGCCTTTAGTTGATGGCATCTCAACTGTCTTCACCAAAGTTGGCATTCCTGTTTTCGGACCATCTGCAAAGGCTGCTGTTATGGAGGGATCTAAAGCTTTTTCAAAAGTATTTATGGACAAGCACAATATTCCAACTGCCAGATTCAAGAATTTTACCGATGTCGAACAAGCCAAGAAGCACATCGAGGAGATAGACTACAAGATAGTTTTAAAGGCCGACGGAATCGCTGCAGGTAAAGGTGTTTTGATACCCGAGACTAAAGAAGAAGCTTTGGCCGGCTTGGACGAAATTATGGTTACCAGAAGCTTTGGCTCTGCTGGTGACGAGATCGTCATCGAGGAGTTCTTGGAAGGTGACGAATTGTCGATCTTGACGATCACCGACGGTTACTCTTTCTTCAACCTACCTGCTGCACAAGATCATAAGAGAGTTGGCGATGGCGATATGGGATTGAACACCGGTGGTATGGGCGCTTACGCCCCAGCTCCGATCGCTACTCCAGAGGTTTTGGCTAAGATCGATGAGCAGGTCATCAAGCCAACAATTGATGGTATGAGAAAGGATGGATTCCCTATGTGTGGTGTCTTGTTTACTGGTATCATGTTGTCCCCAAGCAAAGAACCTAAGGTCTTGGAATACAACGTCAGATTTGGCGACCCAGAGACCCAAACCGTCTTGCCTTTATTGACCGATGACACCGATTTGGCTCAAGTCATGCTTGCTGCCGCTGAACACAGATTGGACTCCGTCACCATCAACACAAAGGAAAATACACACTCTACCACGGTTGTCATGGCTGCTGGTGGATACCCAGAGGCTTATGGCAAGGGTGACGAGATCACTATCAAGACCCCCCCTGCCGACACTTACATTTTTCATGCTGGTACTTCCGAGAAGGATGGCAAGATTGTAACATCTGGCGGAAGAGTAATTGCATCGACCGCGACTGCCTCCACGCTAAGAGAATCTGTTGACAAGGCTTACGTTGGCGTTGACCACGTTTCTTTTGACAAGAAATACAACAGAAAAGACATAGCACACAGAGCTTTCAGGGACGCCCAAAAGGCTAGCGCTGGAATCACCTACGCAGAGGCTGGTGTCTCTGTGGATAACGGTAACTTGTTGGTGGAACAGATCAAGGCCAAGGTCAAGTCTACCGCTAGAGCCGGTGCCGACTCTGACATTGGTGGCTTCGGCGGTTTGTTTGATCTCAAGGCTGCAGGATATGACGGTGCCGACACTCTCTTGGTTGGTGCCACTGATGGTGTTGGAACTAAATTAAGAATCGCCCAAATAATGGACATTCATGACACCGTTGGTATCGATTTAGTGGCAATGAATGTAAACGATTTAGTCGTGCAAGGTGCCGAGCCATTGATCTTCCTTGACTACTTTGCTACGGGTAAGCTTGATGTTAATGTGGCCGCTAAATTTGTCAGTGGTGTAGCTGATGGTTGTATTACTGCTGGTTGCGCCTTAGTCGGCGGTGAAACCTCAGAAATGCCTGGAATGTATGGCGAGGGACACTATGATACCAATGGTACAGCTGTTGGAGCTGTTTCTAAATCGAAAATCTTGCCGAAGATTAGCGCCATGAAATCCGGTGATGTTTTGATTGGTTTGAAGTCCGACGGTGTTCACTCCAACGGATTTTCACTTGTTCGCCACATTATTCAGAAATCTGGCCTCGATTACAAGTCTACCGCTCCATGGACTAAGAGCGGTAAGACTATCGGTGAAGAGCTTTTGGTCCCTACTAAGATTTACGTCAAACAACTTCTTCCTTCGATCAAGAAAGACTTGTTGCTTGGAATGGCTCACATCACTGGAGGTGGATTGGTTGAGAACATACCTCGTGCGTTGCCCAAAAACTTACAGGCTCAAGTAGACTTGAGTACGTGGGAAGTGCCGGAGATTTTCAAGTGGTTCGGTAAGCAAGGTCAAGTCCCTATTGCCGACTTGTTGAAGACTTTGAACTTGGGTATTGGCATGGTTGTCATAGTCGAAAAGTCCAAGGTCGATACTGTTCTTGCCGAGCTTAAGCAAGCTGGCGAAGATGCCGTTGTGATAGGTGAGTTGAAGGAGAGAAAGACCGACGAGGAGGCGTGTATTGTGAACAATGCCCAAGGACTTTACTGAACATTGTCTGAAAATTTTTGAAATATGAAGATAAGTATATATAAACTATTGTACATCCAATGCGGAATTACCGTGCGACTCTAGCTCAGGTTTTAGATCTCTTGTATTGCAAATCAGGTTTCTGAAATTCTGGGGTAATGTCGGATTCTGAATCTCGGTGGCTTTAGTTGCCAATTCAGAGACGCACAGCGAGAGATTTCGTGGTTTCACAGCCGCGTTTCTTTGCTATCTTCGGATGGAGGACCCGAGCAATCTCACGTGCGATGGCATCTATCTTGTCGGTCCGCAGCCGAGAAAAAAGCACATTTGAAAATGAGCCAAGGCAAACGTTCGCCGCAAATCAAATGGTTTAAACAGTCAAGTAGCATCTGACATATACCTAGTTAGAGAAGCTTTCGCAGCTTGAAGCTTGAAGGGCACACTTGCCTTCAAAGTGGATCTTCGTATGAGTTACTTTTGATCAATAAATAAAATCGTACAATTTTGCGCGGTGATTGCTTATTAATTCTGTAGGAGGCAGGCGCCGACAAAGAAGGCGGCACCGTACCGGTCCAAGGAGACTATCGGAAATTAAACATCAAGTAAGGCGTGCCAAAATCTGCCGGAGGTTCTCAATTAACTGGAGTTCATTTATTTCAAAATACATCTTCTTTAGCTCCTTGCCGTGATAGTCTTAACCACTTTTTGCCTCTGGTTTACAATATGGGATTGCTATCGCTTGGCACGCCTCTTGACTGGCACAGTTCAAGGAAGCACAATGAGCACGTCCGTGCAAATGGTATTGCTCAGTTGATCAATATCTTTCGCCAGCATTCTGGACGGGAAAAAGATCATTTCTTCTGGGGCGACGAGGTCGAGTATATGCTTCTTGACATCGACCGCAACAACAAGACTGCAAGACTTGCGATAGATAAGGACTCGATCTTATCAGATTTGAATGACCCATTAAAACCAGATATTTACAACAAGGCGGTGGATAACAATATAAGTTTTCACCCAGAGTACGGTCGCTACATGATCGAGGCGACACCCTTGAAACCGTATGATGGCACGCTCCTTGGTGATTTTCTGTACGTCGAAGAAAACATGAGCAAGCGCAGAGAAGTCGCTCAGTCGGAACTACCTTCGAATATTGTGCCATTGACATTCACTGCATTTCCACGCATGGGGTGTGGATCATTCACTTCTCCCACCGCAAAGCCCATTGGCCCAGCCTCGCAATCTTTGTTTCTACCCGATGAGATCATTAATCGGCATGCTAGATTCCCGACATTAACAGCTAATATTAGAAAGAGACGTGGTCGCAAAGTGGCGATCAACTTGCCAATGTACCCTGATGTTAATACCAAGCTCTTGGATGACTCAATCCCCCATCGTGATTTATTTGCGTCCGACCAAGAACCTTGGCTTGGCGCCTCAAAGCCTGGTCATGTATATATGGACTCTATGGGATTTGGAATGGGCTCATCGTGCCTTCAAGTCACAATGCAAGCCTCAAATATCGATCAGGCTCGGTATTTGTATGATGGCTTGGCACCTCTTACACCAATTATGCTCGCGATATCTGCTGCATCTCCTATCTTCAAAGGTTTCTTGGTCAATCAAGATGTCAGATGGAATGTTATAAGCGGAGCAGTCGACGACCGCACTTTTGCAGAAGAGAACTCCGAACCTTTTGCTGGGTATGACTTGTTTGGTGGCTTGGACGTGGCTGATCTGTTGAAGCAGCATGTTGTGAGCTTAGGTGGAGGCAGTGGTGTTAATGGCGATAAGATCGTCAATAGCTTCGGCGACACCCTGATGAAAAGCCTAGATGGTAAGCCTATTCAGAAGCTCCCAAAATCACGGTACGAATCAATCGACTCGTACTTAAGCGACGAAACATACCATAAGGGTAGCTCATATTTCAGGAAAGAGTACAACGACATTTATTCCCCGATTAACAAGAAAATTTACGATCAGCTTGCTCAAGAGACAAACTTTGACCAGCCATTGGCACATCATTTCGCACATTTATTCATAAGAGACCCTTTGGTTATATTCAGTGAGAGAATCTCGCAAGATAACGAGGAAGACAATGACCATTTCGAGAATATTCAGCTGACAAACTGGCAAACCCTAAGGTTCAAGCCCCCGGCTTTATATCCCAAAGATACGACACCCGAAGCAATAGCCAAGAAACCTGGCTGGAGAGTCGAGTTTCGCCCCATGGAAATCCTGTTGACTGATTTCGAGAATGCTGCGTATTCCGTTTTCATCGTTTTGGCAAGTCAAGCCATTCTCGAGTTTAACCCTGACTTCTATATTCCAATCCTGAAGATTGACGACAACATGAAGATCGCTCATAAGGTTGACGCAGCCACAAACGATACATTTTGGTTCAAAAACCCCAAGCGGTGGAACATTGATAACGAGATTTTCAAAGGTTTTGACTTAAGCTGGTTTGACCGCTTTCTTAATGATGGGAATGACTTGCTTTGTAACAATGCGGTCTACTTAAATGGGTACAATGAGAGCAATGGTAATGTTCCACAGGAATTTGACGACGAAGAACCAAATGAAGTCAGACTCACTGCTGATAAAATTATAAACGGAGGCGAGAATTTCCCCGGCTTGATCAGGATGATTGTAAAGTACGTGTCGAGAAGGCTAGTCCCGGAAAATTGTGTGAGTAAAAACATGCACTGCAAAATCGGGGCAGCTGCACACCAATTGACAGCTATTCAGCAGTACTTGAAATTGGTGAGTGGTAGGGCCAGTGGAAAGATCCCCACGACAGCACGATTTTTAAGAGATTATGTCTTGAAGCACCCGAATTACGTACACGACTCGAAGGTGAGTGAATTGATTAACTTTGATTTGGCCGAGTTGGCTACTAGCATATCATCATTGGACATTAATCAAGAAGACTTGTTGAGCCAATTTCTTGGCAATGATATTTTGAATTATGTCAAATCCAAGAAGGGGTCAAGCACATGAAATATTAGAACTTGATGTATCATAGTATCTCGATAGATTTAGAATATTTAATTTTGATAATTCATACTAGGTATTCCTTTCTAGCTCTTAAAAAGGCCTTGGGCTGCATCTGTCGCGCGAATGACCGGCAATTTCCATGATCTTGGACTGGGACTGACAATGAAAGAGTTTTAAAAGGGTAAGAGAGCACTGAACCTTTGATGGTTCATATCTTTGGGTTCAACAAGCTGTTCATGACAATGGTACTGAAAGGTCTAATCAGGTTGTAAAACCGGCAGTATTAACGCAGTCGGGGATCTTTAATGCGCGACAGCGCCCGGAATGGCTAGCACGACCCGCAGAAGAAACATTTGTAGTCTTTATTGAATGGAGCCCTCCATTAAATTTCATTCTTGAGGTACATCTCCATTAACTTATTGGCCATGAACAAATACTAAGTCTATGTGACCTTCAGGAAGCTCTAACGACTTGCTTCCCAATGAAGGCTCTGCTGGACGGCTTGCTGCCGAGCCGATGAGGGGGCTCGACGCAACCGATTCACGAAGCAAAAGAAGGGCACTGCACAGACCTTCGTCGGACAGAACATTGCCCATTGTAGCGGTTGCATGGCACCACCCTTTTTCTGAGGTCATACTTCATAGAAGAAAAAACTGAGTAGCGTCATAACGTCTTGGACATAACTTTTTCTCCCATTAGAAACAGAAAAAGTAGGACAAAACATATATTGATGGATCAGTGAGAACTAGAGTATCGACTTACACACTCATTTTAATTTCCGCACCAGGACTTCCTTACGTCTCCACAAACTCGACTTCTTATTCTATTCACAATGGGATTATTCGATTCGGTCAAGGCCTTCTTGCATTCCGTGACAACCGAAGATCACTATGCGCTGTACGGATCACCTTACGAGAACTCATCTGCCGGCGGCTCCGTTGATGACCCATCAAACTCGTCTTCCCTGAGGCTTCATGAGCTCAATAACTCCCTGGCACATTCGCTCATGGGCTCCAGAAATGCAAGCAGCAGCAATATTGTCGGCTATCGTCCCGGGTTGAGATCATCATCTACAAATGTAAGCAATGTTGGCAGTGGCAATGGGGCTCACGAAATGCAAACTTTTGGTGCCAATGGCCAACCTCCATTGCCTAGCATCGACTCTCTTTGGGATCGTATCGAAGCGTTCTTGGAGGAAGAGTATCCTGAGCTAGAAGACAGTTTGAATACTGGTGCATCTTCCGCAGATCTAAACGAGTTTGAAAAGGATTTGGCCGTTGGACCACTCCCTGTCGAGGTACGTCAATTCTACAAGAGACACGACGGACAGTTTCGTGGTGGCAAGCCCACAGGATTGCTCATGGGATTGACACTCTTGGACATTGAAAGCATTATGGAAGAGTATTACATTTGGGCTAAAGTTGCCGAGAAAGTCGAAAAGCAAAGATTAGCTTTGCAGCACAAGAAGCAACAACTAGCCAACAACGAAGGCTCTTCTACCTCGGAATCCTCCCTGGAAAGACTTTCAAATAGTTATCTCATGCATCAAAAGTCCATTCCAGCAGACGCAGTACAGCCCTACTATGTGCATCGTGGATGGGTTCCAATTGCAAGAGACTACATTGGAAATTTGATCGCACTTGACATGGCTCCCGGGCCCGCAGGTACTAGAGGGCAGATCATTTTGTATGGTCGTGAATTTGACACCAAGGTTGTCATTGCATCAAATCTTCAAGAATTGCTTTTCCACTACGTCACTGACTTGGAGACAGGAAACTATCAAATTGATAAAACGGAGTCAAATGATGATAATGGATTCTTGGACTCCTCCCGAACAGACGACTACATGATTGGGGATGAAGACGAAGATAACGGTGAACTTTCCTTCTTCGACCGTGACGGTGAATTCGGCAAGAGTTCTAAGAACAAACTTTCCTACATTGAAGTCTTGAAACGTCGGGCCTTATTCAAGTATGGCATTACTCGCAATGAAAACTTCCAGACTACATTCACACCACAGAGAATTCCTAAGAAACTCGCACAATCGAACCCACAAAGATCCTCGACGCCTAAGACTGGCTCCAGCTCCCAGCTTGTGAATGTCGAGAGTGCAGCGGATTTGCTCAAGGAAACTTTGATTGACACCGACTCAAAGGAAGAGAACCAACAGGAATCCAAAACCGAAACTACCGAAGAGCCATCTTCAAAGCCAGCCAAGAAGGAAGCAGATAAGACTAGTTCCAACACCCAACAGTCCACTTCAAAAGCTGTGCCTAATAGCGCGGTTGACCAAAGCTCAGGCAAATCTACAGTAGATGCCACAGAACCTGTTAAAGAAAAGAATGAAAAAGAAGTGAGCAAGGCCGAGTCTGCTACAGAATTGAAGACTAAGGTGGGGGAAGATGAACACACTGAAATCGCACTTTAAATCCCATCTTCATGATACCTAAATGATTGCTTTCAAAATGTAACGTAAGAAATGACGACTTATTTTTAATTCAGCCTCCAAACCAGAAACTAGTTCTGGAGCTAAATAACTATAATAACACCCAAAGGAAATATTGTGTGCGAGTCCATCTGGAAAGAGTGAGTCGCATCAGACACGGCAGAGACCTTAGTACGCGTAGTGAAGCCGCGCTGCGCAAAGCACTACAAACCCCCCATGTCCTTGTGTAAGATCAAATATCGTGTTCATGGCACATGAATAGTTGCCTGCTATTCAGAACAATACAATGAGCCATTTTGACACTTCACAATTACAGGACTATCTGCATGCAGAGATGCCCCATGCTTCCTCATACTCTGATATGGATAGAGATATGCCTCAGGACCCGAACTTTAATGATGACCCCAACGATGCGGAGAACTCCGAAAATAATCACACCTCCGACTCCATGGGATCACAGTCGGCGGAGCAGCCGTCTTTGGAACACACTCAAAAACTTTATTACACCAAAGGACTCGAGGAAATCGAAAGCCTACAGTTACTCGATCTCTCCCCATTAGCTACGTGGAGACTCTCGTCACACAAACAAGGTCATGGGCTTCAGCAGTTGCGGGAAGATAGCCCAGAGTCTTATTGGCAGTCAGATGGGAGTACTGAAAACAGCGTAGAGCACTCGTCGAATCCTGATAGTGCGCAATTGAACCATCCGCATTCGATTCTGCTCCAGTTTTCCAAGAAAGTCTCACTCGAGCGCATATCCATATTCACCAATTATCTGCTTGATGAGTCGTATACACCTCTGAAGATCAAGATCATGGCTGGTGGCTCTAATTGGGATTTGACTGAAGTTTGCGTGGTGAATTTCGAGAAACCTATGGGCTGGTCCCATATTATCTTCAAGGGTGTTCGTGGAGACGGTCTATTGAAGTGTTTCGTGGTGAAGATCATCATATTGGCCAATCATCAGGACGGAAAAGATTCGCATATTAGAGCCATCAGATGTTTCGGTAAGAAGTCTAATTCTACGTCGATTGCATCCATGTTCCCTGAAGCCTTCAACATAGCGAGTAAAAACGCCCTTCCCGCTGGGTATTCGAATGAGTCTGGGATTCTGCTAAATAATCAAGATGTTTCTGAACGTTTTCAACACCATATGGCCTCGCTTAATTCGCCCGAGTGTGTTCTTTTCGAGGGAGGCCAAGACGAAAACCAGCAGGAACTGAGCTACGACTCTGCCACAGCAGAGATACTAGGTAATGTAAGCGATGTGCTAGGATTCAACCTGGGATTCGAAAGTCTTGAGCTTAAGAGCATTTCGTCCATTCGTTGATGCGTACTTAATTGATTTTTAAAGAGAAGTCCACAATACCCGTACCCTGGTGAATAGAGGATGTCGAGTAGATGTCCACGTCGTTACATAAATAGGAGCTCAAGTTTTGCAAGGTCAACCCACCGGAGCATTCTAACGAAAAGCTTTTGTTTGAGCCTTGGTAGTGAGCTTTCAAGTTTTGGGCAACTTTTTGCAACTCAGGGCCTTGGAAGTTGTCTAGCATGATCACATCAGCCCCTGCTTCAATCGCTTCCTTTGCGTCATCCTCGGTACTCACTTCTACCTCGACCTTCACTGCAAAACCACAGACTTTCCGGGCACTATGCACTGCCTTAGTGATGCTTCCAGTCGACATGATATGATTATCCTTGAGCATCACCATCGAGCTCAAGTCGTACCTATGTGCGTCGACACCACCCACTAACATGGAGTACTTCTCCACATACCTAAGACCTGGGGTGGTTTTTCTAGTTCCAGCAATAATTCCCGTGTAGCCGCTTTCGTCAGCTAACTTTTTAGTGATGTAGGACTGTGTGGCCACGCCGGAAGATCTGGCCAACAAATTCAATGCCGTTCTCTCACTAAGCAAAATCTTGCTGGCAGGGCCTCTCACAGTGGCCACGACGATTTTGCCTCTATTCTCTGAGATATGCTCTGCGCTAATATACTCACCTTCTCTGTAGTGCCATTCAACGCTTAGCTCGCATTGCTTGAAAACTTCTTCGGCAAATGGTACGCCACAAATTACTCCACTTTGCTTCATATATAACGATGCAGTCTCCTCCTTGTTACCAACAACATACGCACCGTAGTCAAATGAAGGCACATCCTCGGTCAAGTAATCGGTAATTTTCTGTTTCCAACCACCGCTAATAGGGAGCAAGTTTGCGTACGAGGATGCCATTGTGGGGATTTGCACAATTGTAGATGATGAGTGACAATGGTGGAAAGTCTTGACCTCCTGCACCCCGCATTGGAATTTTTCTCACTTCCGAATGCTTCACGCAGTTGAGACTCACTAGCTCACGCTGCTTCATGATCAAGAACTTAATGCGATTAACTGGTGAGTAGCAAATGCGTCAATGCCGATGATTCAATCTGTGCTCAATATAGCAGCGCTCAATGAGCCGTTTACATGCAAAGTTTGCGGTATGACGTATGAAAGAGCATCGGAACGGGACCAGGCTCTGCACAAAAAGTATCACTACACTTTTATACACGGCCCTTTGTATGATATAGGCGACCTGATGCCGCTTGAATCAACCAGAATTATTTTAGATAAGAAATCGTTTGATTGCAAACTTTACATAGTGCGGAAAGACCTGCTGAAAATGATAAGAAAAGCCGAGAGCTTACTAAAAATGGTGAATCAGGAATTAAACGCTCCACCAGAGAATCCTGCTTGGAAATTCCGAAGTACAGAAACTATTGAGGGTAAAGCATTTATTATTCTTATCAGTAAGCGGGTGGTTGCGCTTTGTGCGACGGAGCCGATACTAAATGTCGAGAAACAGACACGTTGGATGGTGCACAGGACACAAGCGGTCGTTCCACAGCAGGTCAATAAAAACACCAAGCTAGGAATCTCTAGAATATGGGTTGCAGCCCATTGGAGAAGAAAAGGCCTCGGCTTGACGTTGCTCGAAGCAGTGGCGAAGTATCTGATATATGGCATGGTTCTCGGCAGGAAGGAGATAGCCTTTAGTCAGCCAAGCTATTCCGGCGGTTTACTTGCAAAAAAGTTCTGCGGTGTCAAACACAAGAGCGGCGAAATTCTTGTGCCGATTTATTTGGAAGATGCCTAATCAGTAAAGACTGATTTCTCACCCAACACATTGATAGTTCTCTCGAAATAGTTGTATAGTAGAGCGGTGATTGAACCATGAACTGCAATTTTGATTCCTCTGGGAAAACCACCAGCGTAAAGCAGCATGAAGCCCTTTCGGGCAACCAATTTATAAGCCGTGGAAAGCGAGTCTTTGTATATCATCTTGCCGTTTTTCAGCTGAATATGGGACTTCACCACATCTAATGGCTGCGTCAATGCAACCGCTGCGCAAGCAGAGATCACATATAAAAGTGACTGCTGCGTTTTGCCAATATGAAGAGAAAACCACATTGGTTCGGGGGACTTTCCATGTGGGTCAAGAAGCTGGCGTGTGGCACTGTAGGTCGAGAACCAGGCAGCTCCTGAACCAACTTGACGTACAAATGTGATCATTGTACCTGCAGTGAAAGCGTGAAGGCCTTCTAATAAATACATCTGGCGCATAGTTTTGAGCATGGTCATTGCAGGGGTTTTGTTGAATTCTAGTTTAAGAGCATCGATAGAGTTTAGCGGATGATGGCTGAGGTGATGTGGCTTCATTTGCGATGGCTTTCCATGAATGGAAGAAGTCAGGAACTTCGAGGCGGGTTTTCCAGACTTGAGCTGGGCAAGAACCTCGCTGGTGTAATAGGCATGAGGCGATACGTACTGTTTTGCCAAGTTAAAGGATTTGCCACGTTTGTCCGAGGGAGCACCAGTAATATTAATAGCAGAATTTGGATTACCTCTTTTCTCGGCTTCCAAGAGACCATTCTGGATCATAACTGTCTTGATTCTTTCAAAGGGAACGATCCAAATGGTTTCCATGAGCCCGGACATGACACCAGCAATGACCACTCGGGGCGCACTGGTCTTTTTCTTATCAGACAGAGTATCTATGGCCATAAAGTTCGAAGCCCAATTATAAGACGAGAGCCTGGCAAAGTTCTTAATGATACTGCCAGCTACTAATGCACTCGACCCGGTCATGATTTGTGCCATGCTTCCGAAATTCTGTGTGACATTATACTGAGATCTGGCGCCAGCGTTGGAGAGCTGCAGGTTCACTTTGAGAAAATCAAGAGGGAAGGTCAAAAACGCCGTGACTCCAGAAGCAGAGCATCCAGCCACCAACGCTGTCAATAGGCTGTCTCCGTTGATGGGCGTTGTCATTTGAAGTGCGGGGCAACTCGCTGTTAATGAAGAGCAATCAGGGTCTACGTGTAAGCATTGCGAGAGACGGGAAAACCGAGCGCTCCGTGCGAACAGATCAGTGGGATCAGGTTTGTTACATCTGAGAAGTATCGGTTTTCATTTGGTTTTGGCAATTTTCCCTTTTTGGTGGATCCAGTAGCTTTATCAGGGATCGAAAGGAATTTAGTGGAATTTTTTACTAGTTCAAAGTATGAAGAATTGATGAAAGCGTGGGTTGATTGAGATGTGGGGTTTGGCAGAAGTCGTCCTCTCTAATGAGCGAGACAAGATTGGAAGTCTTGGCAGACTTCAGGCCCAAGCGCATGATACGTGATGCTGCTGGAAGCAGCCGAATCAAGTTATACTAATGGCCAAAACTAATTTCAGAATAATAAAATTCCGCTGGCTCATATTCAACACTAACGTTCTTTTGTAGAATGTGTTGCTGGACAGCACCCAGTTGCTTTGCCTCGGGAACTCTTGCTGCGAAAAGCAAACCTGAGGGATCCTAAGATTCCGGGCATTTGTTATTTACCAGTCCTTGAATATCGTGGAGTATAAATATATAATATACATATGTATATATATATATAAATATACAACTTTATTTCCTCATATCTTATTTGTGAACGAATTGATGATCAATGGACCCATATGAGCAAGCATTCCAATCCATCGCTTTCCGGTATTCGCGCTCCAGTCATCATCGGGTCCTGCAGTTATTACTAGTAAACCAAAACAACTCCGAAGACCCAAAACAAAGCCAAATACAAATAATAACGATCCCTGGCTTTTTGTAATTTCTGTTTGGAGGTGTGATTCTGAGATATTATTGACGCAAAATGCTAATCCCTCTTCCGCTCACTGAGCCATCGACCCCGCTACGAAGAGTAATAGCTGTTGATGGAGACTCCTCTAATTACTCCGCACCCACGCGACCAAGGGTAAGCACGATACACCTCCCACCCCAGGAACTTCCAGGGGTTCTCAGCGAAATGTCTCTGCGAAGAGCAAGCATCCGTCGCATTCCGTCGCCTCGCCAATCATCTCCCGGACGTGTTTGGACCTCTTTACGAGGCCCTATCGAGACCCCTCAAAGGAACTCAAATGTGTCAACAAGGGCACAAACACCTACGCGCCGAATCAGCGACCACTTGACCATTCGTAGGCGCCGCCGGTCTTCCACTGGCGTAGTTTACGATTCAGCATTTGCTGGCACTGTCAACAAAGACTTTTTGCGTCTATTTTCGCGTACCCTTGTGAAGGAAAAGAGGCAGCACATCGAGAAACCAGCTATTGAGGAGCCTCATGCTGAGGTATATAGGGCTTTGGATAAACAACACAGAATACTCTCGACGAGCCCCGAAGGACCCGCAAGAGACTTTGATCTATCCCTCCCTCTACCATCGGACGATGAGATGAATTCGATTTCAAGCAATCCTTCACCTCCCCGCTCGCGCGGGGAACCCAATGCATTTGCAACGGAAGAAAAGCCTTCGAAGCCGGTCTTCAAGTCTTATCTTGAGCAGATTTTGGAAAGCCGTAATCGTGACTCACTGCGCGTACTCGACCTTTCGTACGACAAAGGCTCTTCTGAGGACGTCAGTCGTCCAGACCAGTTGAAGAGTAGGTTTAGCACATCCAAATTCATCATTGAAAACACCTTATCTGGTCTTCCTGAGTCATGGGATGATAGGGATGCTGAGTCATCAAGCTTGAAGCTCGCGGAGCCTGTTGCTTTTGGACTCCTCCATGACGACCCATCTTCAAATGAGTCCAGTGAAAAGGAAAACGAACAATCCTCGGCTGGACCACACTTCCGCTCTGATAGGCTGTCTCAGATCGTTATCGGAAATAAGACCCCCGAAATTCACCACGACATAAAGTTTGATAGCATCGATCATTTGGATGTACCAAGTTGGGAGCCGGTTCCCATCTATAACGATACTGTTTCCGTGCCAAATGAGCGTGAGGAAATCAACGACATTTCAATTCAGGAAGCACCTGAAAAAACTAATATGGAGTATCTGGACTCCGATATTTCTCAGTCAGGACTTATTCTGGGGCACTTTACAGTGGACAACGATGATATTATCGCGAATGAAACACCACCGCTTGCGTCTCCAAGTCCTGATAATATACCTCCACTTCCCTTCATAGAATCAGACGAAAAAAGTGACATGAAGGTACGGCCTTTCAATCAGCGTGGCACAGATTTACCAAAATCCTTGGTAAAGGGATTTGTTTCCGTTGCACAACATATCTCAGCACCTAACTCCGCTGGAAGCCCACCCCGGAAAAGACAACGAATCCAAAAATTAAGCACTGATCTTGTCAACCTAATATCTGAAAAATCAAATGAGTTCCTACTGCAAATGATGCAGGACTTGAGTGCTTTTGCTGAACATCGGGACTCTGACCAAATCAACATATCTGATGCTATCCTATTTATAAATCGCGTCAAATCACATCATACATTGCTTGGTGAAGACCTTGAATTTCCAGTGCTTGCGCGGAGCTTGTTCCCTCTTGAACTGTTGATGTCTTTGGACAATAGTTTGCAGGAGTCTGTTAAATATGGCAATCGTGAGAAATCTTTGAGAGACAACTTGAGTCCAAGAGACGCATCGTATATTGACGACTAGAATTTGAAAAAAATCGTTAGTCGTATCTCATTCATCGGTATTTTCTATGTACAAGTTTGTATTTAGACAATCAAAAGATAACTTTGGACTGACCGGCCTTAACCAACTTGAACAATTCAAAGATCGCCGCTGGAGTCACGCCCTGAATTCTTCTCGCTTGCCCAATTGTTTTGGGCTGGATAGTATTGAGTAGATGGCATACTTCGTACGAGAGTTTGAGGGTCCCCTCGTTTGTATATGTATAGTTTGTTGGCAAGAGAAGATTTTCATCGGCTTCGTAAGCTTTTACTTGTGCGTCTTCCTTTTTGAGCCAAGGCTCGTATGTGCTTTCAACGTCGATCCTCTCCTGAGTCCATCGAGTCATTGACGTATACGCATCAGGTAAAACACCGCCCCTTAATTCTTTTATAAATGGAATAATATCCTGAAGCGTCATTCCTTTGTAAGAAAGAAGTTTCCAACCATCCACGACGGTGGACTTATTGACTTGATGAGTTCCTTTCACGGCTGGAGCCCACCTTGCGCCGGATAAATGAATTGATTTCAAGTCGGTTTTGATTGCCTCAAAATGTTTCATCTCAGCCTTGTATTTTTCGAATCTTTTGGTGCCGACTACTCCAGCTAAATATCCTTTTTCCGTTAAACGCTGATCGGCATTATCGGCTCTGATAGAAAACCTGAACTCAGAACGTGAGGTGAACATACGGTAAGGCTCCTCAACACCCTTTGTGATCAAATCATCTATAAGCACGCCAATGTAGCCACCAGATCTTTGAATTTCAAAGACAGGTTTTTTGGATTGCGCGAGACCTGCGTTAATTCCAGCGACACAGCCTTGTGCCGCAGCCTCTTCGTAACCCGTAGTTCCGTTAATTTGGCCAGCCAAATACAATCCGTCAACCAATTTTGTTTCTAAAGTACGCTTGAGCTCTCGTGGGTCAACATAGTCATATTCAACACCATATCCTGGTTGGAGCATAACCGCATTCTCGCAGCCGGGCATCATTTTGATCATCCTTTCTTGGATGTCTTCGGGCATCGTGCACGAAATCCCATTCGGGTAGACAAGATCTGTATCTAATCCCTCGGGCTCAAGCCAAACCACATGGGAGGTCTTTTGTGGAAACTTGATCACCTTCGATTCGATTGATGGACAGTAACGGGGTCCTTTCACGGTTTCGCGAATGTGAATAGACTTTTCTAAATTTTGGCTTATCAACCTATGAAAGTCTGCAGAAGTGGTTGTTTGATGGCACTGGACCAACAGGTGTTGAAGTGACACATGCTCGTTCATGTATGACATGGGCTTGGGAGGAAAGTCTGAAGGTTGGGGTAGCAAAGATGTGTAATTGATGCTCTTCGACAGGAGTCTTGGTGGTGTCCCTGTTTTCAACCTTCCTAAACGGAAACCAGCATCTTTCAATGTTTTCGATAACCCAAATGTAGCTGCCTCGCCCAGACGGCCCGCAGGATAGCAATTTAAGCCAATATGAACCTCGCCGCCTAAAAATGTACCGGTGCAAATGACCACTTTTGCACACAGAAGCACCGAACCGTCATTGAGAATGACACCCTTCACTGTGCCATGGAACCTGCCTTCAAAGTCTTTAAGAAGCTCCTGACTCGGAGCGATCACGAGATCTTCAACCAGGGCCTCCAAGACACGAAGATTCTCGTACGAAGCTATCACTTTTTGCATTTCATGCAAGTATATCTTACGGTCAATCTGGGCCCTAGGGCCTTGAACTGCAGCCCCTTTCGATGCATTTAACATTTTAAAATGAATTCCTGCTTTATCTGTAACTCTGGATGACACGCCATCCAAGGCATCGACCTCTCTAAGCAACGTCCCTTTGCCCACCCCACCCATGGACGGGTTGCAAGATGCCGTTCCTATTTTATCAACATGCGGGGTGACCAATGTCGTAGGAGTACCCGACCTTGCAGACCCAGTGGCAGCCTCACACCCAGCATGGCCAGCACCCACAATAATAACCGGGTGGAAATCTGCCTGGGCTAGTTTTCTCTCAAGCTCGGCGTTTATGTAGATCAGCCGCCGAGCCAACACTCTACCGATAAATCGCTGAGTGTGGTTTTTTCCATAAAGGCATTTCTGAAGCATTCCAAGAGAATCTCCAAGAATACTAATTAGCGGTCGACACGTTTCTATCTTGCTAGTCCGCCAGTAGATTTGATGCGTGGGCCTCATCTCAAGAGTGCGCACAAGGTGCATATCATCATAGAGGACATGGCTTGATGATACTCAGATATATCACATTGCACCAAGACCTGTCCCCAAAAATTTTAGGAGCTAATACAGCATGAGTGTGGATGATCTTGATGACGGCTTGGCTTACCAAGTCGATTTCTCGAATGATGAGGTCAGTGTTTCTGATGACAACAATCAGATCGAGCAATCGAGCGATGATGAGGCAGAGCCATCTACAGAGAACTCGAAGAAAAGGTCCAAGTCAGGGTCGAAATTGCAGGAGAAAAAGAAGATAAAGATGCAGATGGATATCGATAAGAAGAAAAATTTATCCAAGGAGCCGTCGGTAGATGTCATTGCTGACTTCATCAACGATGCGTTGCGAAGAAAAAACCCTGATCTCTCAGCATTAGAAATGGCCGAGCTATATTTCAAGAAGACCGACTTTAGGTCGACTGCCGAGTTTATCGAACCTCGTAACCTCGATAATTTACCTAAATTCATTCTCTCAAGATTCGATAATATGCTTCCTTCGAAAACGCCAGGGAAGAAGAATAAAAAGAAGGGCAAGAAATCAGATGCGCCTCAGCAAAACACCGAAGGATCTGAAGATAGAAAGTTTATTGCCATCATTTCGATGTCAGCAATCCGTGCTTGCGATGTACACCGCTCGCTTCGTGACATACCAGGCTCATCTCTTAAATTGATCAATAAAAACAAAATCGATGTCGACTTAAAGTTGGTCAAAAGCACTTGGGCACGTGTTCTATGCTGCACCCCTGGAAGACTACAAAAGATCTTGAACAACGAAGACCTGGGCTTGAGGGCCGAGGAAATCAAGATTATTATTGCAGATACATCATACTTGGACCAGAAAATGCAGAACGTTTTCAATCTTAGTGAAACCACCCAGACCTTAAGACAGTTGACTGAAGGTGGCTCTAAAATTTATCTATACTAGAAGTATTTATACTAAAAAAAATCACTAACATATTTGATAGACACTTCCATAACCTATTAGTGCACCAGAAGCGGAAGGTAGATATTTTTGCTAGATTTGTAGAATTCGTTCACTCCACGGACGATAATTTCCAAGGTCGAGTCCTCGATCTTACTATCGCACATCTCATTTACCTGGTGAACGTATACCCCGACATTAGCGTCCAGCGAAGTTATCAGGTCTTCCGAGACGAAACAAAGCAAGAATATCACATTAGCCATTAATTGTCGTGACTGGCCTCTCAGTAGTTGATTGGTCCGTACTGGAATATCACGAGGCTTCTCTGGCAAAACCGCAATGGTCTGAATAGACGATTCATCAGCGGATTCTCTTGCCGAATTCTGGCGTTCATTCAATGGATCTGTAGTTGAAAGATCAAATGATTTCTTCTTGTTTGAAAGCTCTTCCAGATGAATTTTTCCATCGGCCACAGGGATAGCTTCTTTTTCTTTGGACTCAGAATTGTCTTTGTCCTCATTGGTCTCCAACTCATCATCCTCCACGCAAGTATCCGAATTGGTAACTTTCTCGCCTGCTTCTGAATTATTGTCTTTTTCAGTGACCACTTTGTTAGTTTCTTCCTCGTTTGTCTCTATGTAATCTTGCTTAGTGACCCTGTTTCCATCACCTGAGGGATTGATCGACTTTGCGCCCTCTATCATGATGGATTTAACAAGTTCTCTGGAAATCCATTTGTTCTTCACTTCCACAAATATAGACCTGTTTCCCTCACACAGAAAGATATCGAAGAGCTCGCGGGAACTCAAGTATTCAGAAGCCAAAATTAAAGACGACAATTGCTCGATGACCGAATTGATGAGAAGATGGGGCCACAAGGGTACCGTTCCGCTTTCAAAATTTGTCTCGAGAGAAGGGGGTCCTGCCATCAAATCAATGTATGAAGGCGCCGAACTCGAGGCTGATTGAGTTTGCAAAGCAACAAATATCCGCTCGAAAATATCACGAAGTGCAGCATCCATCTTGGCCAATGTAGATTGATCCCCATATATGAGCGAGTTTGTCTTCAATAAATTGACAAGATTGAGAATGTAGTGAAGCTTTTTCAATTCCTGGTTAATTGTGGGAGTCTTCAAGACCTTTAGAATCTCATCTAATAATATGTTGACTTCTAGTCTCACAGACCGTTGTCTTTGTGCACTAACTTCAGAAAATCTCATTTCACACGAGCTAACATCGAAGCGGCCCCACAGCTCGAATGGCTTAACATTAGTGAAGGGTTTCTTGAGACTTTGGATCATCTTTGAAATCAAACCTGAATCAATGGTCAGGATCAGAGACAGCAAAAGCCTTTGTTCCTTGAACCATTGTTTGAGTTTGTGAGATGCATCCGCAGTGTCACGCAGTCCTTGAAGATTTGACTTTGACGACGATAAAGCTAGAACTTGTTCAAAGTAATTCTCGAAGTTTTCGTCTATTGAATTTATCATTTCTTTTTCAAACAATTCGTGACCATGAGAATCTTCTTTCGATAAGTCTGCGATGTTGTTCTTTATTTGACTCAACAAATCTACCCCCGAAAGTTCCTTTCCTTCTTTCGAGAAGTTCTGAACAAAAGTAACAACAAAATCCAAAAGCTTCTGGGGCAATTCAAACCAAGAGAAAAACTCAACAGTTAAACATTTAGAGTCATTTGACTCAGCAATGACCTCGGCTTTTCTGCAAGCAATTACAAAGTTATGCAATAGACTCAACGCTCTTTCAGTCTGCTTGAGTCGATTGGTTTGGTCGGAGCTAACGGCAACCTCCATAAATATTTCGAGGATGTACTCTGCGAAGGAGGTGTTCTTGCTGCCAGGCGAGTTCAAGAAGTCGGCATCTAACAGAGAATACTTCTTGGCATCGAAGCCAACATTTTCGTTTTCGAACCAGTTATGGAACCCGATAAGATCAGAAGCCTTCCAGGAAGAAGAGCGATGAAGATCTGCAAGAAAATCGCTGGTACCTGATTTAAGAAAGTACCTCTTTATGCAAGAATAGGTTGACTCGGAAAATGCAATAATGAAGGAAAAGTTGATGTTGGAAGAATATTGCGAATCTCGTACCAAAGCGTCGCTGAGAAGACTTTTTAAATATTCGAAGCGTAACTCAATAAATTTCTTGGCCACGTTTTCTAGAGAAGCCAAGGCTTTGTCTTTGTTATTAAGAATGATGTATGCGACAATGTAATTTGACATGGGGGATGTGGACCCTCCGAAATACTTTCGAGCGCTTGCATCATCGAATGATTCGTCATCAGAAATGTCCTCGTGGTCTTCTTCCAATGAATTGTCAAGATAATCGACGCCATCCAGTTCCAACCATTGTGATTCGGAGCTAATAATAGCGCTTGATTTCAGGTTTTTCATCGACGCCAGATGCAGAATTCGGGAGGCAATTTGTCTTTCTAAATAGGAATTAAACCTATTCTTGTACTGAGTCAAATGATTTTCGGTGGAGCCGGCCTTGACAGAATTTGCTTGGAAAACAGCTTCTACCGTGAAGTGCAATTTTGCCATATGAACAAGATGCCGACTATTGATATGGGCTGAGCTTTGGAGCTTGAGATCAAAAGATAGTAGCTGGTTGTTAACGATATTATTAAAGATCGTGTTTCTGGACGCGTTTCGAGCGGCTCTGGCATTCTCCTCTCTCAATCGGGTGTCGAACCTAGAATGGCTATTGTTGCCGAACAGCACATGACTAGAAGACTTGTATGAAAGATCGGTTAGCTTATCATCGATAGATTTGGACATAAAATTCATTTTGTTGATATCCTCGGCGATTTGAATCAAGTCTCGGTATTTTCTACCCACCAAAGAGTGAAGATCAGACTTGGCTTTGTTTACACTGGCATGGTAGTCTTGATGGAGTCCTTTGACCAGGTGAACCGAGTAGCGAGTAAAAATTTCGTCAATTGAGAGATCAGAAAGAGCATTTTTTTTCTCTTGAACTGTTTCCGACATCCTATAATTGATCAATGTATTATTTAAAGTGGCGGTAAGTATGCGTATTGAGGAAGCGGCCAACACTACTCGAAATCGAAAATGCAGGAAGTTTTCGATCACAATAAAATTTTGAAACTAAGTATTTGATCAATGGAAGGCAATTTTTCTACTAGTTCGTACACAAAAAAATAGACAAGCAATTTCCAAGAAACATCTCTTATGTCACTTGCGGGAGGTTTGGCTGTAAGGAATCCAAATCTATATCAGTTGAATAGGTGAGGAATTTATGCTCAGAAAGAGAACAATTATTTGGTATCTTCGCAACAACCTGAAAAATTATCTTTGCATTTCTCTTCCTAATCTTGCCCTTATTTTGTCTTTGATGGTTCTCCACTTAGTTCCTACAAGATTTGTCAACTTGGAGAGTAAAGACAAGGATCTCGTATACATAATTAACTAACACATGATAAGAATTTAGTCAGTGGAAAAACTTGCCCTGACTGTTTTGAGCGCTAATCATTCGCACGGCAGCGGGGTTCCCATTTTACTCCGTCCATGTCTTCCGTAAGCGCGGTGTGCGATTTCCTAAATAGGAAGGGACTTGACATTAAAAAACTTCATGAAGTTCTTCTTCGAGTAAAAAGAATTACAAATCAACAAATGCCACGAAGGCCTCAGATTCGGTCGAAGAACGGATGCTTCACTTGCCGAAGGCGAAAGAAAAAGTGTGACGAGTCTGCGTACCCACATTGCAAGAATTGCACCTCCAACAAGCTACAGTGTAGCTGGCCGGACCATGTTGTGAGCGACTATGAAAGAAAGCAAGCCATGACTGAAAATGAAAGGAATGTAGACTCAAACTCGGAACTGCAAGATATCGAACTTATGTCGAAGTTCGGAATGTCGAGTCTACCCTATAACTCGCTTGCAAGTGACAGAGGGATTACCAAGCCAGCAAAAAAAGCTAAAAATTACATCTTACAGAGAATATCCATGCAGCAGGATTGTGTGGAAGATTCACAAGAGAATATTATTGGGCTCTGGGATTCGCCAGTGCTGGTACCGCTGGTGGGACAAGCGGGGCCGATAGTGAGTGTTTACACTGCAGCGCCAATTTCGCTGATAAGAGATCGAATCGCTCGTCAAATGGACATTCCGGGAGATAAAGTGAAACAAACATTTCCAAAACCAGAGTAGTCATTAGAAGAATTAATTAAATGCAGCCTGCTTAGTTTCTAGAAACTGGTTGGCTCTGTGCCGATGAGAATGGGTAGCCTAATAGCCGATGGGTGACTCAGTCATGCGTGGAGGATAGTCCTCACTATCTAAGAAACAACTTGTGTTCGTGGTTTCCATACGAATGACGCGTTCATCAGAACAATTTGTAAGGACCTTCTAAATTTTTGTATAAAATATATAAGACTTATTTTGTTGTTGTCTAGCTAATCCAGCGCATTCATTGATCATTAAACTGAATCCATACAGTAATAGCTCGAATTCTCGCGCTTGGCTCAGCCCAGCGGCACCGGTAAATCGCGTCAGAGTCAAGCCTCGGCCCGGTCTCATTTAAAGAATTACTCACAGGAAAATTAAATCTCCACATTGCCAAATTCCCTAGAGATTAACATTCGTGATTCAGTAATCCTTGAAAAGAAAAGTTTTCCTGTCAATTATTACTAATAAAAGGTACTTTTTTGTCGCACATGGGAAGTGTACTTGGTTACTTAGCTAATATAGTGCCCGCTCATCCCGAGATCGGATGGAATCTCACAGAGCAGTTGTGCCATACTTGCCGAGCTGGGCCTCGTGCGGAGACTCTATTTTATCACTAACATCAATACTTCATACTGAGGACGAAACGAGTGAATAAGATCAACGAATAGAATTTCTCAAAACTTCTTTTTTCACTTGATAAACTTGATAAACTTCAAATTTGGAAAGTTACGCGTCATAGGTTCCAGAATTAAATCAACGTCAGTCTCTTCGCAACCCTTCAAACAATAAATTGGGCCACTTGAGAAAACATTGGAAAAAGCACAAAGACCATTAAAATTATAGGAAGAGAGATATTATAGAGATGACGTCGTTGCAGAATCATCAACAAGATAGCTATTATCAAGACCAGGCCCCACAGGCATTTTACAACACGCAGCAGCCGCAACCGATAATGCACGGCCATTTGGATCAAAATTCCAGATCGCCGTATTATAGCAACGGTGCTTCGAACTCTTTCGATCTGGCTTCAGAATCCACCGCACAGAATGGTTTCTATAATCAAGACCCTATACCTGGCGAGCCCAATGCTACAGTACACCAACCGCCGGTCCCATCCGTACAAGAACATTCGCCGGCCAGTACTCATCAAAGCCAGGCACATATCCCGGATGTTCATCATATCTCTCATCAGCCAGCAGCGGAAGAGGCAGCAGAACAGCCCTTCTACGTAAATGCCAAGCAATATCATCGTATCTTGAAGAGAAGAATAGCACGGGCAAAGCTAGAGGAGACGTTGAAAATTGCTCGCACACGCAAACCGTACTTGCATGAGTCGAGGCACAAGCACGCCATGAGACGTCCGCGTGGACAAGGAGGAAGGTTTCTCACTGCTGCTGAGCTTGCAGAGCAGGCTCGATTGAAAAAGCTCAATGAAATGGAGAGTAGTGGTACCGGCAGTAGTACGGAAATGAAGAGCGAGGCCGACTCCACGAGTCTTTCGTCCACTGCTCCGTCCACTAACAATACTCCCGATGTGAGTCTGATGCCGGAAACTTCCACAGCTTCAAGAGAAGATCCACTATTTCAGACTCTTATAAACTCTTCTAATTAAGATCTTTTAATCAACCAGGATGTCGTCAACAATTACTGAGAGTCGTGCCCGAGTCCACGTTGTTGCATTCATGCTTTTAGAATTTGTTCTACCCTTGAAATCGTGCTATTTCAACTTCAGGCCAAAGCTCATTTCCTATTTTCTACTAAAGCGAGTCAAAGATACATTGATTTTTTCACTCGTGCAACTTTCTTCATTTTGTTTCAAACTACGCTCATTTTATTATAAATAGAACCTATCTTGCCAACTTAGGCCTTAGTATTTTGCGATAAATGATTTTGCTTCTTCGCTCAACAGATTCATGATGCCGAGCGGTTCAAGCTTTTTGACATTAGTGATAGCACCTGATTCCACAGACTTGAAGTCTTCATTTTTAATTGCTGGCAACGGATCAAATGGCTTCAAATGAATGGACACAAGTCTGGAAAACGACGATCCGTATGCTGCACTTTCCAAGTCCAAGTCGTTGATGGCCACACTTGTGGTATTGGCATCTCCAGTCGTGGTATTTGTCACTGTGCTTGCCATATTTGATATACCTTGCAAAAGAGAAAGATTTTTGCATAGTTGCTCTACAGTTGGCAACACAAGAACTTTATAGTTACCTTGCGTAAACCCCGCAGATGTAGCAAGTTGTGAAAGGCCCAATGCACTAACCTTCTTATCTTGCAAAGCGGCATACGCCTCGGATGTTGGCAAAATAAAGCTGGTGAAAATTTGCTGGAAAACACCTTGCTGAGCTGAGTCGAGGAAGCTAATCACGAAGTCACCATTTATGTGGCCCCTTGTTTTCGCTGACAAGGTGTCATTCAACGGCACGCATGATAAGGACAAAAGAAAGAGAACGAACTTTTTGATGAATTTTTCCGTCCTCGAGCTCTTTAATCTGGTCAACAACACTATAGCAATCTGGTTAAGATAATTGGATAAAAGATCAAGAGGCATATTGAGCAAGATTCCCTCTAGTAAGTCAAACCCGTAAGAGTCATTTGCTCTCGATGCAATCAATTTTTGAAATACGCCTAATAGTGGTGTGAGATCTTGTGCACTCGTGCCAAAAGCGGTCGGATCATGTATCATGATGGCTATGATGAGTCTGGTCACACCTGGAACATTTCCGCGATATTCCCAAACGACGGGAGATAATATGGGCTTTACTAGCCCAGAGTACTGTTCTGGTAATGCTGTTGTTGTGGGGAGTTCCTCGAGTAAAAATGCCAAGATCTGGAAAGTGTAAGGAACAAATTCTTGAACATCCTCGCTTAGGATCTCTAGCAAAGCAGGCATTATCAAAGAAATATACTTTGGAATCACCTCGGCTTTCGGTAAAGAACTAAACTTGATCAAAAGGCCCAAACTCTCAAAAACATAATGTGTAAATCTGGGGTTGGCAGGGTTTTTGGCAATTATGCTCAAAATCTGAAGGAGCTGGCCAATAATCGTAACCTTAAAGGGCTCGGGAATAGTATCCTCAGCGGTACTCAAAACCCTCATCACACTTCTTATCAAAAATTCATTCTCAGACAACTTTTCGGGAACAGTGCTCGATAAAATACGGGCAAAGAGATTATGCAATAAGTTACTAGCGTATGGCTGGATATCATTCTTGTTGAAAACAGGAAGATGAGCTGCGTCGGAGAAGCTTGTCATTGCAAAAAGCTTCTCAATTGTAATAGCAGCATACGTGTATACCACAGTATTTTCGTGTTTGAGATGATTCTCCAAGAGAGGCAACGTAGTAAGAAGTTGTTCTTTCGTCAATTGGTTTCGAAATGTCATGATATACTTGATGGCGTCGGTCTTCAATATTGGGGATGCATCATCAACTAAGTAGGATGCAATGTTCGATGTGAAAAACTCAACAACATCAACAAGCAAATTAGTCGAGGTAACACCTATGTTTGTAACAGACCCTTTCGCAGCCAAAGATGTAAACAAGTAAATTGCAATATCCCTATTTCTCCAGTCATTGTGTGTCAAAAACTGGTTGACGTAGGACATCACTAAGTTTGTCAAGAGTGTTGTATTGACCTCTTTCAATTCTCTCAAGAAATCAGTGGACGACTTTCTTCTGGAATCAAAATCCGAGCCTTCTAAATCAGATCTCACAAAAGAAATGGGCTCGTCCTCGAACATTTCTTCATCAACTTCTCTAAGCACGATATTCGGCAAGATAATTTTTTCAATAATTTCTCTGATAGCCTCCTCGCTGTTGAAAAATGATCGATATTTGGCCACCTGAGTGATTGACGTCAAGAACGACAACGCCCTGACTGTTAGTAAGTCGTATTTTGGTTGTTTTGTGACACCCGTATTGACCAACTGCCAGACCGAAGTTATAAAGGATTCGGTCATGGGATCAAACTCCTCGGCATATCTGGTAACATAAAGCAAAATTAGCTCCAAGATAGCGGATTTGGTCTTGATGAGCACATCAATATCCTCATCATCATCAGCATCTCCCACCAAAGTCGTCTTAAACGAGAGATATTTGTACATGATTCCCATTCCGGTGGATAAATTGTCTTCGAAAAATTCAGGGATATCTTGGCAGTTAAGGTCGTAATAGATCTGGATCTCGAGTAACAAACACTCTAAATATATGGAAAGAGAGGCACCGTTGGATTGATTCACAGCATCATCAATGAGTTGGTCTGTTCTTGTAAGCAAGGACATGAATGGCTGAGCAAACTTATCCAATACCAATTTGATCTCCAAAAATAAGTCATCTGAGCGGAAGAGTGGTCTCCACTTCTTGAAAATGGAATGTGCAACGAGAAGAATACCTCGGTTCAACACAAAATCTTCGCCAGATAATTTGTTGACGAGCTCATCAATCAAGTCTTCCCATTTGTGTGGAAAGTCCAGCTCCGCAATAATCGAGATTGTCTCGCCAAGTTGAGCCTGGATATTGTTTGGCAATTTGATCATCACATTCAAGATTTCTGCCTTGATATATTTAACATCGTCAGCAAACAAAAGGTACTCGCCGTCTTCGTTCACCCATTTTCTTTTAACTAGGTTCTTGAGGAACAATGACCCGGCGAGTCTGACCGAAGCTTCTAAGTTCGACGATGCAACAACATTCAACAAGTTGATCGCGAAGTGGGGCTGGGTTTCAATGGCCCTCAAGTGAGCTTCGGCCTGTTTGGCATTGCGGGAATCGAGTGACTCTTTCAAGTAGATGGGAATTGTCTCCAAGCTGTTTTCTGCCATCTTTTTGTGGAAGACCAGTGAAACTCTGAAGTATTGGATCTAAGATTTCAGGCACATCAACTTTTTTCGCTGCGATTCCATATAAATTTGGCTTGGCCCATGATCACTATACAGTGCCATGGCAGTGAGAGCGGTCATGCTGAGATCGATTTGCAGAGCGATGTTGAAACGACACTTCATATTGAAGTTTGCTAAGCAGATTTGCGACCGAATTCGTTACATATCTGGGCCAAACAGAAAGAACTATTTTGGGGTCCTGTATTGATTGTTGCAAGGATTTGCACTGCTGCACTCAGATACTTGCGGAGGTTAGATTAATTTTGGAAAGAATTAAATTTTTGTCTGTAATTTGATTAATTTAGTTCTAACAGTATTCTATAAGCTTCCTCGAGATGGATAACGAAATCTCAAAGATTATTATTTATCTTTTGATTCCTTGCGTAGGGTCCTTTGAGAAATTTACTTAGTCGAAGGCAATTGCTGGGCGTTGTCTTTTTGCTGCTTTTGCTTGGCAACGGCATAAACCAAACCGGAAATGAACCCGACGAAGATCGAAGCAACCGACCAGAAGTTAACGGCGGCGTCGAAGAAGACCAAGCCGGACAAAGCGATTGGCAATTTGTTCAAAGCACCTACCATAGAGTAGGTAGTCGAAGAAGTGACTCTCACGCACCAGGCGGAACAGTAAGAGATACCAACAGAAGACGCACCAGAAAAGATCATGGCAAGAATGGTGGCGGTTCTGTTTTCTGCTGGGAAGTTCAAGGCAAGGTTGTCTGCAGACCAGTCCTCAAACAAGAAAGTAGCAAGCAACAACACAGGGATGGACAACAAGTTGTTGTAGTACATGGTGTCAAAGTCCTTGAAGTTGGTCAACTTGATTCTGATTCTCATGAACAAGACAAAAGCGGCTGAAGCGAAACAGTTGGCAAACATCCAAAAGTAACCCAAGTACAAGGTGGTCATGTCCTCGGCGGTCTTGGTAGCTGCACTATCACCATAGGTAGCAAGCACAGAGGAGAAAACCATCAAAAGAAAAGATCCCAATGCCATGTTGGTGACCTTGCCACCAAACCATAAGACTTCACCATAGGCGATCAAAATAATGGTCAAGTTCTTGAAAATGGTGTAAACAGGAATCGACAAGAAAGCCAAAGCCTTAGAGGAGGTGTAGATCATGGCAACTAACAAAAGAGCAATGGGCATCCACTTCTTGGCCTCGTCCTTGTTAAATTGTCTGTAGGTGATGACATTCACGGCCTTCAACGAAGCGATGGTGAAGATACACACAGCAGACTGCACGGCCAAGAGGAAGAAGTTCAAGTTGAACGAGTAGCCCGAAAGAACGTACTTGTTGGTGACAGTCATCAAGATCGAGGCCGCACAGTAACAAGCGATCGACAAAGGGCCGGAATTAGCGATCGAAGATGCGGCTCCAGGAGCAGCTCCCACAGGGGCGTAGTTGTTCTTGTCCATTTTCTTCTTAAGTAAATATAATCCTTGTCCAACTAGATAGAACAGAAGTATTCCCATACACTAGTGAAACCGCAAAAGCAAAGAATTGTATGTTTTGATTCTTTGGAGAAGAAAAGTTACAAATCTTGGAAAGAAGTTTGAGTAGAACAGATAAAAAAAACAATTACAAAAAAAAATAGACACCGAGACTAAATTGACGTGTCGCGGCGTGTCAATACCATCCAGGACTTGCACATTGGCCGACACCCAACACGCGCGCAACTTCGAGGTGGCATTTTTTATTGAAGGGGGTTCAGGAAGTTAGAGTTCAGCTTCTGCTTGTATCACAGTTATGGAACTATACTCCACGCTCCATGAGCCCAGATATTATGGAGCTTGGTTTTGAATAAGCAAAATCTAGCTCGATCTATCTTTATTATGTATCTCTCTTTTGGCCACATTACTCAGGCTCGCCCACTAAGCCTCCGGATCGTGCTTAAGTTCATTCTTAAGTGGAGGAACGTCTGGATCTAACAATTCTAGATCTTAAAATTTACACACGATTATTGAGTTTTCGTTAAAGGCAGAAAGCGACATCAATCGGGCGAATTCTTTAAAGAAGCTCTGGTTTTCTCAACGTACTTTCTCGTTGAGAGTTGAGACCTCCGACAAGCAAATGCATAACACAGTGTCTTTTAATTCCGAATCCGTTTGGGAGATGAGTGGCTGTGTGAAGGTCCTGAACAACATTCCTGAGATAACAAACATTTGAAAGGCTGAACTTAAGAACATAAGAGAACACAACACCGGCTCATGACTATTTGAAAGTACTAAAATAGTCATGATGCTTTCGAAATAATATAATTTACTCGCAAATTTATTTGCAAAACCCATGTCGGGTTTTCACTTTGCCTGGGCATCAACCCAAGGTTTTTCTCCTTTTTCTTCTGCAGGACCAATTTAATCAGGCGGAGACGCGAGCGTATTGAAACTAGAGTATTTCATACTGAGATCCTAAAGTTGTGCATTTCTTATGTGGATTTTATCAGAGAATCTTCACCTGACCTTTTCTTGCTTTCTCGTCGACATTTTTCTCCTAAAGCAGGTATTGAGTGGCTTTATCTTATCGCTAGATTTTTATCTTTCTGCCTGCAGTCGCACCTCGATGCTACAAACTTCTTTCGTTATTAAACCCCATGGATTTCGCGCCTCCGTGCTCACACATTTCCATTCCCGTTTATTGCTCATGCCGTTTCTCGAAGTGATGAAGCAAATATATGCTTCAGAAATGCATGAGTAAGCTTAAAGGTTGAACTTAAAAACTAGATTCGCTTTTCTTGGTAACAATAGCCACGGTGTGACCGTCAGCTTCCGACTCTTTTCCGCCCCCTGAGCTGATCATGACATTTCCGATTTAAGAATATGCAAGGAGACGCATCAGCGCTATGATTGCTACGTTCCTGTGGGATCGAGAACCCTTAAATACAACCCGTGTAGAATGCGCGCCCCTAATTCTCCGAACCACTCGACTTTTGTTAATCTGGAATCCTTCTCTTCTTTGACTCAAATAACATAAGATGCTCGACGAACTCCTCACTCAAAAGATTACTACTGTGATCTCGTGGGTACTTTCCACCTACTCCACTGTTAGGTATTTCATTGGTAGAGAGCCTTTTAGTGGTGACCACCCTTCCCATGTTGGAGAGACTCCATTCACCCTTAATATTGTGGTTATCATGGCTTACTGGGCCCTCTTGATTTTCATGCAAGTTTTGTTCGTCACCCAAATCTTTATTCCAGTCGTTGACTCCTCCTCTGGTGTAAGCAACAGATTGGAATTCACCAAGAAGGTGGGATGGCATTTTACTGCGTTCAACTTGTTTGTCTTTATCTGGACTAACCTCTTCGTTCGCCGCCACTACTTTTTGTCTGTTGTTATCTTGGTTTTTAACTTGTTGAATATTCTCGCATTGTACACCACACACAAGACTTTTGCCATCAAGCCTTTGACTAACTACTTCTTGATCCACATGACCACTGCCGCTCTCCCAATGTCGTGGTTGCTCTTTGCTATCTTCTGGAATGGCGCTGTCTTGTTCCACATCCACAAGTTCGTCGGAAGAGTAATTGCCAACATTACGGTCTGGTTTTTGCTTATCATTCCAGGTTTCTTCACTCTCGTGTTCAACGACTGGGGTGTGGGTCTTACCTCCTCGATCTTGGCGTTTGGCTTAGGTTTGGGCCAATTGTTTACCAAGGCCTTTGCCTTGCAATGGATCTTCGGATTCATCATCTCCGGCCTTTTGTTCCTTCTTACTGTTCTAGTTGCCTCTGGCAGAGTCGTCAGACTGACATCTAGCAATGAATCTGCTCCATTGTTGTCGGAGTAAAATGAGTATGACCCTAGTGTCTCTGTCCCGAAACAGCTCTTGCTGTAATTAGTGAATTTAAAAAATAAAAAATGTCTGGAATGGCCAGTGCCTACTCAGAAAAACCTATTTAAACCCAATTGCGTAAATCGCAGGATACTTTGATGTCGAGCCTCTATGTTCCCCTTCTTAATCCCTTCTCATTCATAACTAAACTATGTACTACTGGGAATTAGAATCATTTCCGAGAAGCCAATGCCAATTTAGCAAGCTCTGTGGCACCCTCTCTTGTCTTACAACCACCAATGAAACCGGCAGCGTGAACAAACACGCAGCCATCAACGCCAGTCAATTTTGATAATTCTTCGTCTCTGACACCTCTCCAAGGCTCAGGGAGACCGAGTCTGAATTCGAAGCTTGATGATGTTACAGACACAGTTGAGATTCTCCATGAGGCACCGGAGTCTTGAAACAACACAAATTTAATGTCACCCTCAGCATTATTTTCTTTCTCGATCGCATAAAGATGTTCTTTCCAAGGGCAGAAGTTGTCCAAAACAATCACCTCACCAGAGGGGTGCACGTCGTATCTGGCTTTAAACGATGATTCCACAATATCTCTGGCAGGCAACCACGACTCGCCGTATCCCTTGACCAAGTTCAAGAAGGCCAGTCCCATTAATTCACTAGCCTTGGCGAAGGCCTCGTCAAAATCTTTATCAACTGGATCAGTGTTCCAGCGAGGATTCAACTGAGAGACCAAAGATGGAAGAGTCAAGTTTTTGTCGTTGAACTTCTTTTCGACATCTGACGGATAATTGTTGATTCCGTTGTCGTTGGCATCAATTGCCTCGATGAACTCTTTATATATTTTCTCGTAAAGCATGTCAACGTCACCTTCATTCTGGAGCTTTAACACTTCCTGAATTATTTCTTTACCAAAGTGTTTGTAGATCAATCCAGCAGAAGAAAGCTTTGTATGATATTTTGAAGAGAAACTCTCGTTAAATTCTCTTTGGTGATGGTCGAACCATTTGTGGCCACCGTCATATTTTCCACCCACATCAACAACAATGTCACTTGTTTCCCAATCAGCTGGGTTTCTTGATCTCACTAACTGAGCTTGTGAGTACTTTGGAAGAAGGCGCAAAAGGTAGATTGCCAAACTTTCATCGGCATGAAAAGAGCCTGAATGTGTACAAATTCTCATACTTGTATCGGTTTTTTGGCGTTTGGTTTCAGACATGATGAGGGGCTACAAGCTCTTCGCTCTACTTTTTTATTCGTAATTGTCGCAATGCGACTGGATGGAGGACCTCAAGGCACAGGTACCTGAGGTCATCAGATCGTGAATAAAGCTGAAACTGTGTCGATTAAAACCGCCAAAATAATCGTTATCTGGAGATTGCTTACACGAAAAATCATAAAAGATAGCACTCAATGTATACTCTATGTGGTAAGCCTGAAAAGCTGTCTAAAGTATTTTATTAAGGCCTTTCAACGTTTTTAAAACATCAGTCGACCGCGAAATTAGATAAATTATCTTATTGAACACCTGGTCCATTGAGTTTCCATATCAGTTTATATTGACATTCTGCTATCCTACAAATGATTGAATCAACTTAAAAACTCCACTTTTTTTTGAGTCACAGGCTCTAGAAACGAATAGTCAAAGCCTGATATTTTCAAAGCTAATAAGATTACAATAAATGGCTCTTCACATGTTCATTATTCTACTCGCATTCCCCTACTCCTCGTAAATTATGATCACTCAAAGAATGCCAATATCTTATCCTAGTGTCGTGTTATAAATCATTTCAGTCTTGAATCAAGAAGAGGAATGGGAAAAAATGCAGCCTGATTGATTTTGTAGGTAACTGACTGACCTTTCCAAGACTTTTCAGGCAAGTTTTGCATATAATTCCTCTTTGTGTAAATATGCAGCATGCATATGTGTAATAATGCATAGTACGGAGTTAATTAATAAAGCAGCGTCTAGTCATCATAATTAGTTTTGACAATTAAAGTTCTTGTGCGTATATAGTCCATAATGTTTAGCAATTTCTTGCACTAAATGAGAAATGTTGATTAGCTCGTCATGGTGATAGGGACGCCATCGAACAAAGATAATGTAAGGTGTAACATCTTCTTTGGTGGATATGGTCCATCGTATGCAGAGTTCAAGTTAGGGAACAATTGAAGTAATCTCACAATGGTATAAGAAGCTTCTGTGAGAGCAAATTGTTGACCCAAGCAGATTCTAGGGCCCCCGTTGAAAGGAACATATGCCCAACCAAGCTTAGGTTGCGATGCCCACCTCTCTGGTTTGAATTCTAGTGCATCCTTACCGTAGTATTCCTCCAAACGATGGGTACAGTAGACAGTGTAAGCAACCGTGGTACCCTTTGGAACGAAGATTGGAGATTTGCCATCCTCACCACCGCCAACAGGCAACGTAGTATCTTTGGTAGCGTCTCTGAAATTCACGGGAACGGAGGGGTACATTCTCAAAGCCTCATTGAGAATCCATTTCAAGTATTCACATTTCTTCAAACTCTCGAATGTTATTTTGTCGATGTCTTCCTGAGAACCTTTGCCAAACTGAGCATATACTTCCTCTTTTAATTTAGCCCACACTTCTGGATGTCTGGAGAGTTCAAACATTGTGAAAGACAACAAACCAGCTGTTGTATCTCTACCAGCAACCATGATGTTCAACAATTGATCCTGCAAGATTTTTGGATTTCTCGTCGTCTTAGCCAATTCATATAAGAATGTGTATCCAGATTGAGATTTTTTATCCAATGTCTCAGCGTCCATCGAAAGGGCTTTGTCAACATAATACTTGGCAAAGTTGTGAACCTTTTTACACGACTTTCTAAAGGCAAAGGAGTCTACCAAACGGTAAAAAGTCTGGCTATAGGCTCTGGATGCCAAAACCTTCTGCGTGTGATTAAAAGCCTCGTTGAATCCCTCGCGACCTTGAAATCCATCAGTAGGTGGCAACTCTGGCACGGTTCCATCCCTCAAACAGTAGACAGACTCCCCAAAAAGAATGTCCGTGGCTGTGTCCACAGTAAATTTGAAAAACAAGTCTTGGATATCGAAAGGCTTTCCGTTACTCTTTTTGATATGGCTGGCCAAGGTTTGCAAATGAGGTTCCAATTTCTTGACATGAGATATCTCTTCTCTTGAAAACTGAGGTCTCAACATGGATCTAGAGTTCTTCCATCCATCAGAATCCAACGTAAAAATACCATCACCGAGCAATGGTAAGAAATGAGCATGTCTTGAGCCCAAAGCGAAGTCATTGAACTGGGTAGCCAAGACAGCTTTGATAATTTCTGGCTCCTGGGTGAAAATAATCTTCATACCAGCAAGATAGATCTCGTAAGTGTTGGCTGGAGTGGCGGACGTTCTTTCATAAAAGAATTCCAAAGCCGTACCTCTTTTCATGCGACCAAGCAACTCAAGAAGCCCCGGGATACCAAAAAGACCGATCTCCAAAGGTTTGGCTCTTTTGCATCCGTACTTTTTGTTGAACTGGTACTCAATGTATGAGCGATTGATCCAGTACAAAAAACCGACTGCAAATAGAATGGTGTACCATTTAAGCAAATATGGGCTCAAAGTGTCCTTCAACAGATCAATACAGACCATAATTGATGATGTTTGTGAGTTTAAAAGTTGGAATAAGTGATATAAGTCAAAAATCTGATAGGAATTAGGAGAGTCAAAAACTTTAAATAAACGGAGATTCGGACTTCTTTATAAAGTGGGGGTTGCATTGAAGTGCGGAGGCTCATGCATGAAAGAGACGCACAATATGGACAATTTTCACATGAGCGAATGAGTTGATGTGCTTAACTACAGGACATTCTCAAAATTGAGCTCCTTGTGAAAGTTTCAGCAGACTCCCCATGTCTTCCCCGCCTAATTCTTTTGACACAGGCATGGATATTACATTCCTGTAACGCAATTGGTCTGCATCACAAG
Source organism: Metschnikowia gelsemii (assembly GCA_030561745.1). NCBI lineage: Eukaryota > Fungi > Ascomycota > Pichiomycetes > Serinales > Metschnikowiaceae > Metschnikowia > Metschnikowia gelsemii. Next base: position 195,590 of record JAKTYA010000127.1, read on the forward strand.
CGAACGAGATTTCTAAGTCACTCTCGCTGTCTATACCCGCATTATCATGATCATTTTCACATGCTTGCAAATCTCTTTCATCGTCCAGAAAGGCATTTATTTTTGGTGTGCGCAGAAGGCTATTCACTGCAAGGCTTCTTCGTTGCGGCCTAATTGTATCATTTGCACTTGACATTCCTGAGTTGTCGCGTTTGATTATTTTCATTGCACTTTTCTGCTTTTGGGCCTTCTTCCGCTGTTCCTCATCAGACGGCTTCAAGCTGACTTTTTTGCTCTTGCTTATTGATCGTAGTTCTTCCATTGACTTTGTGGGCTGAACTTTGTCCAATCTTTGGCTTTTCTCGTACGTAGGGTCGTAGCCCATGCCCGTTAAAAACTTATTTTTGAAAGCTTGCAGTTTGATTTTCAGAAGCGAATTCTGACGCTCAATGATTTCCAGCTGCTTCTGTGGTACAATTCCCAATTTGTCTAAATCATTCAAGCGACTAGGTGGTGCATTATTGAGTAACTGCATTCGTAGCTTCTCATTGGCATTGCGTTTGCGCAATTTCGCAGCCTCACTCTCTTTCACGGGACGATCGTACTTCGTCTGATCGAACTGTTCTCCTCCATTATACACAGTATCCTTTTCTGAAAACCCTGCATTGTCATATTGCACGAAGAGCAGCTTGTTTGTAGAGCCACCCATAAATGCCTGACTTCGGTGACCCTGTTTATTTTTTGGTGCCTTCGGCTTCACACTTCCCTGAAGCTCCATTCTAGAGCCGTGCTTATATTTGCTCTCTTCGTGAAAGCTACATAAGTCATTTTTCAGCAAATCAATCACGAACTTACATTGATCGCCTTGTTTAGTTTTCGCAGAACAGTGTCCGTAATTTTTCAGGGCGCCGATTTCAAGGATGCTGTCAATATTATCCTGTAACGACAAGCTGAACCCAGAGCCGTATTTCTTTACCGTGGGATTCAAAATCACAACCACAGCACCGCATGAGAGCTTCCAGAATTTATGGAAAGCGTCTCCAAATAGAAGTAGATCGATTGTATGATGAAAGTTACCAACGCGGAGAGTCATGAACTTCTTTCCACTGGCGGCTGATTTAGGGTCGCTCTTATAGTTTATAATACCAGTAAAGCACCAGTTTGTGTATGCTGGCTCCTCGTAATTTGGCGGTAGTATTTTAGCTAGAAGCTTAGAAACGCGAAGAATCTTCACTTCCTTTAAGAGACGCTTGACGTCATCTTCTGCCATATATCTTCGCCTTAAGTCCTCACCAGAAACGTAATCCTTAGAGTTCGTTTCGTTAAGAGTCACCTGCTTAACTGGAGGTATATTCTCGAATTCAAAAAAACGCTCGTTGTAGTTCACATTTAATGGTTGCTTTTCGGTTTCAAAAAGCCGAGCTGCGAACTGTTCACTAGGCGTAGATGGGACTCTTTGAAATGCCTTTCGTGGCTCCGGAGCGGATATCTCCTTCTTGGCGAGAGCCGCTTGCTTTTCATGCTCTAGCTTCAGAAAGTACTCAGTCGACCGTGATACTTGATTTTCTCTGATTCGCTTCGGGGATGGCGAACGTTCCACCTGGACTGAGTCCCTGGCGCGTTCTCGCTTACGGGCCCGCTCCTCCAACAACCTCTGCTTTCTCACGGCAAATTCCTTTTCGAGGTCCGCAAACGCGTCATCAGAATCCTCTGTGAGTACTTCATGGTTGTCAGTAGGCTTCTCTTCTCGCGGATCGTCAAACATTGTTTGGTATCCAGACTTGAGTTGAGACAGTCCAGTTCTAAGTGATGTATGTAATTTTGAGGTTGTGTAGATAAGCAGGCATCGGTGAGGAAGCCGACACAAGTTACGGTTTACAGCTTTTGGCTAGACTCGGGGATGTCTAAAAATAGAATATGCAACTGTACAACTGAGAATCTCAAGTATACAATTGGGAATTTTAACACGTATTTATTCCCCAAATCTCATACATTTTTTGGATCTCTGTTAGTCTTCAGAAACTGGCCCTCTAGACTTTCGGTACTTTATACTGGACTGCGGCGGTGCGTAGTGGCCAACAACGCGACTGTTGCAAGCACAGGTTGGTAAAGGTGAGCGTTGTTTCCAAGGTTCGAGGAGTTAGCCCTTTGTTTGTTTTCACGTTTTAATGGCAAAGAACTAGGGCAAGGAAAAAATGACGAGACTCAGAAGCAAATCAACTGTTCAGAATATAGCATCCAAAGTTGTATCGCATGCATCAGACGAATGGAGGCCCGAGTCTGAATTGAGCGAGACCCGACAAATGCATAACCCGTTAGTTTCAATGGATCCAAATTGCAAAAGGAGCCACTCATTGTCTCATAGAAAAAGATTATCCTTGCCAACCAATAAGTGCGATAGTCTTCTATCTGAGATTTCTGTCGAAGAAGTTCCTTTGTACCCGTTCACGCGGGGTGAAGAGGAAACATTAACACAGAACTACCTCAAAACTTTAAGTCATAACTCCATTCTCGATTACAAACATATATCACAGATAAATGATTGCTACGATGACCAGCTCCTAGCATTTCAAGCAGATTGCGACCGCAACATTGATTACTTTCAATCCCTCATGGCGGATACAAACAATATTATGGAGGACCTTGGTTCGTTGACGTTCCATTATGACCAAGTGATGAAAGATACCGAGGAGTTCGCTAGCCAGTCCCGCGAACTCTTGACGAAACAAGAGGAGCTTGGGAAGAGGGCCGAGGAAATGGACCACGTCATGAAGATGTTTGAGCCCTTGGAGTCTATCAGTAAGGCGTTGAGCACATCTGGGACGAACATCATCCGTTCCGGCAGATGGCGCACCATTTTGAGTCAACTAAAAGAAAACTTGCAGTTTTTTGACTCCCACAAATCTTATAAAGATGCTGAGGTGTATACCATAAGATACCGTCAATGCATTACAAGAGCTTTGACCTTAGCGAGAAACTATAATATAGATTTCCTCAAAGACAAAATAACCGAGGTTTCTGCTAGATTGAACAAAGGCGAGATAGAGCCTTTATCATTGGACATAATGATGTACAGCGAGTTCACCAACGAGCTCGAGAAACAGACGGACAATACGAGATTCTCCACATTAATCAAAGCCATCGCCGATCAGTGTGCGGACCATAAAGACTACCAGGGTCTTGTGTCGGATGTACTTTACCAATACTTCAAATTGAGAAAAGTATTGGTGCTGGCTTTGCTAGAGAAGCAAGCACTTTCAACCACACGCCAATCGGTACCAAAACTAGAGCTGCAATCTAAATTATCAGACACTATTGATCTCGTGCAATATTGCCAAAAGACAATTTCTCAATTTAAGAGAGTTTTAGAAAAGGAAAACAGCATATTTCATAAATACTTTCCCTTCGACGATTTTGATGAGTCAATGAGGGGATTTGTTGAAAGTGAGCTTTATACCTTTTTAAAGCAAATACTCGAGCCGTTTTATGACGACATGAGAAACAAAATCCTACGGGAAACCAGCATCACCGAATTAAGCCACCTCACTAATTTGTTGGCAAGCTATTATGATCTTGAGGATGATACTGCATCACACTTATCTGCGATTGATAATAAATTGGAGTACGGAGAGTTGCTCGAGCCAACATTAAATGATTCTCAGGCAAGACTTATTTTTCGCATACAAAATTACATTGACAACAAGCTCTTGAAATATAAACCAAGGCCAGAAGATTTACAACTTGGTAATCGTAAAAAATCAAGTGGAAGAGAATCTGCCTTGGACGAATTTGAGGGAAACTTGTTTCCTGATCTTTACGTGCCCGTTGGTAAAGCACTCACAATTTTGTCCAATCTTTACGAGTTGGTAAATTCCATGGTATTTGATGATATCGCCCACTATATTGTCCACAGCTGCATTTTTATGTTGAAGAATGGCGCAATGAACCTTGCGAACAGTCACCTTGGCCCGTCTGATGCCAAACTCTTTTATTTGAAGAATTTGACGATGCTCAAAAATCATCTAGATACCTTCGATATTCAGTTTGTCCGCACTGAAACTTCCTTGGATTTGACCGGTGGTATTCAGGAGCTTATACGGATTTTCCGATCTGGAAGCTTGTCTGTTAACTTGAATTCCCAAGGTGGGTTTTTGGAGCTCGTGAAAAAGTCTGCACCAAAGGTCATTAACGATATGATAGACGCCAAGAGAGAAATTGACACGGAATTGAGCAACGCCTTTAATGAGTTCATTACAGACTGTACGAACACAATTTGTGAGCCGATTCTTCAGGATAATGGCGCGAGCTTAAAAGAAAAAGCCACTAAGTTGAGTGACAATGTGCTCATGAAACTCCCCCAAATCTATAAACAAATTTGCACCTACCTCGAAGAAGAAGAAGTCGTGGGATATGTTTTCAATGTATTATCCAGATTGATATTCAGCGCATACGAGTCCTACCATCGTACTGCGGTGGAGAAAATGGCCTCATCAACACACGCAGATCAGCTCAATGAAATAATGGAACCTGATACCTTTTTTAATTTTTTGGCAGAGACGATAACCGGATTGCAAGATTCCTTTGACATAAAGCAAGATGCGTTTGAGTTCAATGAGGATATACTTAACGGTCCGGATGCTAATCTCGAGAACAATCTGGCAAGCAGTTCTAAGGATAATGACGTGCCACCAACACAAGATGGAAAACAAACACTAGAAGACACGCAGTTGTGATTTTTCCAAAGCCCATGACAACTATATCGTTGATAACGAAAAGTTATCCCCAGAGGTATAATATTAAAGCAACCAGACCTTATACTCGTTATAGATCAGACTCTTCAGAAATTTCTGTATTCGGCAATGGCGAGAAAAGCCATCAGGCCTGCTTCTCAGCGTCCATTGGATCGTAGATATTTTTTAACAACATTCGATTTAGCTCATCCTTTACAAACTGCACCATGTCTCCCTTGATCATTAAATGGGAGTTGTCGAGCTCTTGTAGGACAATACCTCTGCTTGTGGAGTCAATTTGGAGAATCAATGCCCGGATAGATGGATCGCAGCGTACCAAGACACCTTTGCTGGCTGTAGGCATTCTATAGATGGGGAAAGTTTTCTGTTTCTAGAGGTGTATCGTAAACCATGGAAGTGCAACTCCCATTCACGAAGTGCTGATTGAGCCCACTGAGCACACCGACCGAGCATGTAAGTACAGGACCAGTTTTTGGAGTGCTTCAGAATATCAATTCATAGTCAAAGTTTTGTAAGTCAAATGCCAGCGAAATGACAGACCAGAAGTCGGGAAAAATTACTGGCTTAAATCTGATATCCCAAATACCGGACGAATCTTCTGAAGTGCCGACCTTGCCCGATACGCTACGAGATATGAGCTCAAACTATGGCTCAGGTGAACTGACTAATTCCAAACACGCTTCTCTGCTTGCCAATGTCAGGGATACTGAAAAAGCTGACCTGAGAAAGTCTTTGTCTGTCGAACTGAATAAAGATGATCCGAAATCTGACTCGGAGAAGCCGAATTCTATAGATCAAGATCCACGTATAGATTCAAGTAGTGGCACCGCGAACGGGATTGATAATCATGACATCGCAGAGAAGGAGAACTTACAGGAGATAAATGATGACGGCGAAGCTAAAAAAGACACCAAGAATAATGGTGGCGAGGAAGACGACGAGGAAGACGGCGATGAAGAAGATGAGGACGAGGATGAAGACGAGCCACCTCTTTTGAAGTATACTCGACTCAACCAATTGCCGCCGAACTTCTTCAAAAATGATCCGGTTTCGACTGCAACCTTTAGTGATCGAATTTTCATTTTTGGCACACATTCGGGGATCATACATTTGACAAAGCCAGACTTCACTACCATACGATCGTTTAAGGCACACAAGGCGTCTATTCTATCACTCTACACAGACGGCCAGTTTTTCGCCAGCGGTTCGATGGACGGAACTGTTGTCATTGGCTCAATATCAGACCCCAAAGATATCATCATGCTTGACTATAAAAGGCCCATACATGCTGTGGTTCTAGATAAAAATTATCAGAGAAGCCGGAGCTTCGTATGCGGAGGCATGGCTGGGCTCGTCACTTATTCTTCTAAGAATTGGCTCGATCAACGCGTAGACACGTATTTGGATAAGGACAATGGCCCCATCATTGCGATTCACGTTTTAGATGACCTCGTGTTCTGGATGAACGATAAGGGCATTACAATATACCACACGGCTGCAAGACAGGTCATTTCGGTTATATCAAAACCTTCCGATTCTTTCCGAAGCGACCTCTATTGGCCACGTATCTCATTTCCCGAAATTGATAGAGCACTCATAGCCTGGGGGAATTATATATGGTCGCTTCGTTTACACACCAAAGGCTACAATGGCCCTAATTCTGGCGCTGGTTCGTCAGTAAAAAGCAGGATATTGCCTAGTGCTGCTTCACTTTCCTTCAGATCAGTACCTGAGAGAAAGGTGGAGGTCGAACATGTTTTTAAAGTTGACTTCTTGATTGCGGGAATTGCCGGGTTTAATGACGATCAGTGGGCTGTGTTGGCGTATAATCAACCGGAAAAGGATGAAGCAACGGGGAAGTTGGTTTCACAATGTCCCGACCTCAAAATACTAAGTTCAGCCGATGGATCTACTGTATTCGAAGAAGAGTTGGCATTCAAAGGAATCGAAAACTTGGGTCTAAATGACTACCATATGTTTTCTCACATAGGTGCTTCTGCAACTAGATATATCATTTTGAGTGCGAGGGATGGTATAGTGGCACAGCAGGTGCAACTCGATGATCGCCTTGACTGGTACTTAGACAAGCGTTTGTTCGATAAAGCGTGGAACATGAGTCAGCACCTTGTTTCGCTGACTAAAAGACTTGAATTCGGTGTCAAACATTTGGACATGCTTGTAAAAGATAACAACTGGAAAGCGGCAGCTACTTGGCTTTCGGAAATTCTGTCGGTTGACACAAACTTTTTTCCTGTGGGTGATACTAAAAGCACACTTGCTACCAAAATGTCTACAAACCTGCAAATGGAAGAAACAGAGGCTTTTGTAAGAAATATCTTGCATGAGTGGAATCTGTGGGCCGGCATTTTTATAAAGTCGGGCCATGTACCGGAATTGACCGAGGTTATTCCGTCGGATTCTAGATGGAATTTGAAAAAGTCAATCTTTACCGATATTTTGATTTACTGGATGAAGGAAGAGGACGTCAATGACAAGTTTTATCAGTTGTTGGAAAAGTGGGATAACGATCTTTACGATGTGAAGAGTCTCACAAGTAACATTGAGCACTTGCTTGAAGTCAAACCCGCAAACGTGCGCTTGAGGCAACAGTTATGCAATATTTACGAGAGTTCGTTTGAGCCAAGTAAAGCTGTTCCACACATGTGTGCATTGAAAAACCCCAGAATAGTGGAATTCTTGGCAAAACACCATATCTTGACGTCCTTTGTTTCAGAGATACCCGAATTTCTCAAACTCCGCTTCCTCAAAAACTCAGACATTGAGATGCTCCCTATTCTGGAGATTGGAGAAAACTTGAGTCCAATCATCAATATCTTAGTTGAACGAAGGTATGAGATCTTTCCAAAAACAATCATAAAATTGATGACAACAAGTCACTTGGAGATTGTGAGCTTTTTATATTTGGAACGACTAGCCACAATCGATGAACTTTTGGTCAAAGGGTTTGAAAGTACTAGGATTGAGTTATTTTCCCAGTTTGATCGACCCAAGCTTTTGCCCTTTCTAGTATCTAATAATGACTACGATATTCCTAAGGCCATTGAAATTTGCGAAACCAATGCCTTTGTTGACGAGCTTGTTTACTTGCTTGGAGAGATTGGTGAGAATCAGCGGGCCATGTCTTTGATAACGGAGCAACTTGATGATCCTGTGAGGGCCATCAATTTTGCAAAGCTTCGAAACGATTCTGAAACTTGGAAAGTACTCTTGGACTACTCATTCAGTAAACCAAATTTTATTAAAGCATTGCTTGAAATGGCCGATGACCAGTCAAGCAAATTTTACAATCCCGTGATGATTTTGCAAAACATGACGACTGATGTGCATATCGATGGCTTGAAAAATTCAATATCAAAAGTATCCGAGGATCATGATATGAATGTCATTGTCAACCAGCTTCTACTAAAGATTGTCTATAAGAGGTCCGAGGAGATCAGCAAAAGATTCAAAGAAGAAAAACTCAACGGTTTTGAGGTATCAGTTGATGACCCCGGGTTGCAAGCAGTCACTAGATTCTATGAAACTATCGTGTTCATGCTGAGTCCCACGCTCGCGATGAAGCCACAAATTAAACTCATCAGTGATTTGCTAGGGACTGACAAGTATGCCACTGCGCTGCACACGACCATGGCCAACAAATTGAAGCATCTCCGTATTCTCGAGAACAGGTATGACAAAATCAAAGCAGATCAAGACAGTGTATCTTAGGTTGAAAGTTCTCAATTCGCATATACGAGATACTCTGAAAGTTGCTCAGGCAAAAGGATTGAGCCTTGAGAAGATGCCCGTGGTAGCTCGAGAAAATAAGTTGTTAGCCATGAGATTAGCTTTTCCGAACTTATCACACTTGGTAAAGGCGACTGCATTGGTCAAAGACAAAGAGATGCTAATGACAATCAAAATCAAATATAGAAGCTCGAACTTCAAAACTGCCATTATACCAAGCACCGCCCACGCGACGGGCTGAACGTACAAAAGAGTCCAGAACACTTTGGAGTCAATTGGGTTTATATAGCGGTTGGGATCAGCTGTTTCAAAAACCCAAACATTTTCGAACTCCGAGGAGCCTTCCTTAGGGCTTGTTTCATTCCACCATCTTAATCCCACCAAGAGTCTTCCGGAGATGTTCTTCAAGTTCCAGAAATCCGCAGAAATAAGAAGTATTAGCATGATGAAGTGAAGTATGAATCTACTTTCCTTGGTAATTAACGCAAGAAAAAGGTTTCCAAATAGATACATGAATATTGGAGCTATTCTAAAGAAAATGTAGAATATCAATGCACTTGGATGTGACGACTCCTTTAGTCTTTGAAGCAACGTCCTTTCGGTTTGAGGCTGTGATATCGGTCCGCCAGGAACAGTGGAGGCAGGCGCAACATTCCTAATCTCCGGAGCATTTATGATTGGAGCTTGAGGAACATCAGACTCAATTTGTGTGTAGCCAGACATTTTCGAAAGACGCTGTTAGTAGCTACATGCTTGAGTGCTCTTGTTTCGACTCGCGGTTAATGAGGTGGAGATCACTTGCAGGGTGTGGAGAGGGTCACGTGATCTCGAAAGATCTTAAATTTACATATGTTTGTTATTCATATTATGGCTCTGTTTTCTAGATAAAATTTGTTTCTTTGAAAATAAAAGAGAGAAGCCAAGAAAATCTATTTCTATGTTTTGAAAGAAGCATCAAAACTGTTGGGCATTATTAATGTGAACCTCTCATTGGCAGTTTGAAATCAATGGGAGGCCTTTCATCATAATGTAAACATGAAATTCGATAATATATATATATATATATATATATATTAGTTAGCTATTCTAGAGGGGAGATCACTATAATTATAACGGAAAAATTCCAGCTATCACAACGTTTCAACTTGGGAAATAATTTGAAGGATATTCGAATATGTCAATTGAATAGTAAAGAAAGAAGGACCTCGCCAAGAAAGAATTTCCATCAACTAGCAAGATTAATCTTACAGATCGGCTTCAAGAGCACTCCGATAGTTATCTGCTGTACCTAAAGACTGCAACAGACAGTTTCTCTACCAAAAAATGTTCTCTCATCAGTTCTTGGAGGTACGGGTGCCACACCATATAGACAGCTTAATCAGGCTAGCCACCTGAAATGAGGTTTGCGATCCTCCTTAGCCCAACACATACAAATGATTCCACTGTATCGAAGGTTCAGGGGAAATATCACAAGGACCCAGCTTGAAACCTTCAAGGTATGTTTAATTGTCAAAGATTCACACCACACTTTCTATGAGACTTGTTCGCTAACATAACAGTTCGGGTTCTATCTTCTCACTCCAATTCTAGTCATGTATTATGTTGGTATCGACACGGACAAAAAATTCAATTTACCGGGATTCTGGCCTGACCCTGTAACTCTTAATCAGATTCCAAAGGAGCCACATGAGATCCAAGCAGAAGTCGCCCGTATAAGGAGGGCTAGAACGGAGAAAAGAGAAAGGTTGGAGGCGAAGGCAAAGGAGCTAGGAATTACAGAGGACGACGTATAATCAAAGCACTGTCCTGGAGTACCTATTGCAATACTGTAAATAGAATTTTAAACGAAAAATGTTAAACATGAGCCCACATCCGTATGGTTTCATCGTGAACCTAGACAAATATTATTTCAGGCATCACGCTCCTTCCATGTCTTCATGTCATTTTTGTCTTGCATTCTCGACAATTCTAATTTAAGCTCGTTAAGCGCAAAATTGGAAAGCTTGAGGCCATTGTTGTTCGTGGCGTCGATCACTTTGGTAAGTACCGAGATTAGATCTTCCTCGTCGGTCATTCCTGGGACACCCACCAAACTTGAAGCTATTGAAGATCTTTCATTTAGGAATGGGTACGGGAATCTGTATGTTTCATTGGTTGGGGGTGCTTGGGCTAACAAGTTTGGATTTTCAATAGACGCCGTCATAGAATCTTCAAGAGATGCGCCATTCGAATACTTGTATCTCTTGTTGGTCCCCTCTGCAGCAACTTGTGTTTCAGTACCCATAAGCGCATCGTCATACACTAGGTCACGGGCCCGCTTCAGGCTATTAGGCAAGAGGGCCGGCGCAAAACTTTGAGACCTTATCTCATTTCGTATCGGCGGGCTGCCATAATTCATAGCGCTGGATGCGCTAGTAGCCCGTAATAGAGCATTCATGCTTGAAGTTCTATTTTCACTGAGAGAATACATATTTGAGGCTTTTTTGAGCTCCGGAGACTCCCTTTGTATTGCCGTGAGAGCCATTGTCATCGGAGGTAATTTTTCTTGGAACGATGAGAGTTGTTGCCTTGATCCAAAAGGAAGCGGTCTTGTATCATTTGCTTCAGGACGTGGTGACAGCAGAAAAGGCTTTGCAAAGCTAGCCTCTGCTAATAAACCTGCTCCCAGCGAGGACCAGGCTGCAATTTCTGGATCTATTTGTTCCTTTGCTGGCGATTCATCAAACCTTCTGTCAACTTGTCGGTCAACAATCTCGGTATGTTTCTCGCTCAGAGAACAACTATTAATCATCTCATCGATAGATGCATAGTTTAATGACACCTTTGCTCTTTCGTTCACGAGCCCTAAAAGCTCATTTATCTCCCATGGAATCACGACGTTAAGGTATCCCATGACGCTTTTTAGCTTATTAAAAGCAAGATTAGGATCAGACGTCCTTAAGTTTTCCACCAATGGTTGAAAGGCTCGAGCAGCCTCTTCCTGGACCCTTTTGTCTGAAGCTGGCCAAGCCTGTTTTGTATCTATAATATTGGCTTTCAACCACGATTGGTATATCTTTTGTGTGCCGATGGAATCCCATGACCTCTTAATCCACTCAATAGCCTTTATAAATGGGACCTGGTAGTCTTTCTCAGAAAGAATCTCACCGCAGTCGTTTTCCCGAACAGACAAGCTCTCAGATCGGGATATCGGCGACAGAGAGTGATCGATCATTACCTGATTATTTTGTTTGTTTATCATCTCCAAGTACTGTTGTAGGCGAAACACAATCTTGAACTCTTCCACTATACCAAAACTAGTGGGAATGAAATCAAATTTCACCTCGTTGAACAAGCCGTTGAATGGATTGTTATGCTTTGATGCGTTTTCCAAATAAATGAGTTTTATGTGTTTAAACTCAAGATTCATAAGCCTGTGTGTGGAACTATCATCTAGAAATATGGCGATGTTACGACCTTTCGAAACACTGCCTAGCTTGTGATCAAGCGTCAACAAATAGTCATGGAACGTGCTGGATGTGATCCATTTGTTATTGTTATACTTGTATGTGATCTTGTACGCCTCGTTTATCTTGTTCGCCAAATTATGGGAAGACAATTGAGAATAAGAGGGATTTGACCGAAAATTGGAGACAGTACTCTCGGAGAGATCGAAAGTGTCATGTTTCGAAACCACTAATGGGTTGAACTTCTCGGAGCCATCCATATTGCACCCTAGCATGATTGTGATGATAAAATCGGAGAAATTACTGGTCTGACTTAGACCTTTATCCACTGAGGATACATCAAAGATCTGATCTAGTGGTACACAGTAGAATAACAGAAATTCGTCCATTGTGAATAAGTCTTTTGGTGAGTAATTGTGCTTCGAAATTAGAGACCGCACGTATCTCTTAAGATCAACCTTCTCGTCTAGTTTCCATACCTTATTGAGAGGAAAGCCCATGTTGTCTTGAATTGATTCTGGGCTACCAACTAAATTGACATTAAGCTTTCTTACGAAATGATTACACCATTTATGGCTGAAAATACCATTACCATCTTTATCTTTAGCCGGGAGTTTGTTCCAAATAGCATTGGCAGTCAGCTGAATAATCGGGGTCGTTACTGGGATACGCTCCCAATGTGCTTGTGTCATCCATTCGGTTAGAACCAAACGAAGGAGCGAGTTTGAAACCTTCCGGCGACGTACAAGCAGAAACTCCGATTCTTTGGAACCGAGAATCTCGCTCTTGGAACTGAGAATTCGCGAGATTGTGGTCTGGGACGGAGGATTGTCTGAGCCATACTTTTCCATGGCCCAATTGGCCAAATCTGTCTGGGTCATCAGAGGGTTTGCATCTGACTGGAGACATATCTCAATTTTCTGCTTGATCGTATACCCCATTATCACTCTTTGCTTAATAACTTTTCACTTTGGATTACTCGATTAGTTTCAGCTAGTTCATGCAGATTTGTTGTGAATTCTCAAAACTAATAGATATATGGTTGAATTATCAATGTTTCATATGAAGATCTGAATGTACTCCTTGTTTTCAGAAGCAACTGGAGAACAGACGATGTCGTGATTGCCGATTAAGATCCTGAAAAAATACCGAAAGCACTCCAGTATTTTTGACTACCCATGCAGTACGCGGATTTAGATTCAGTGAAAGTTGAAAGATCTATAAGATTAAAGTCACTGATATAGCTAGAAGGGAAAATATTTGTGTTTAGTTTTCGAGTCCAGGAAATAATTAGCATTACTCAATATTTTTTTATTGACGTAAGCGTGCCTTCCAGATCGATTTTACCTATTATTTTCGTTTCAGGATTCTTCCGGACGGACTTCCCCCGTAAGAGCATAAAAAAAATCATGCGCTTGAGAGGCGTTAGCATGATCGGCTAAAGTGTAACAGTCGCGTTAACAAATCCCGAATGAACGACAAGTTATTATTTCGATTCCATCTTTGAGATTTTTTGAACTGTACTTCGTTAGAGTCATCAAAGCGGCAATGAGTATTTATTAGGCGGACTATTCATGGAATTCTAAGGAGTCGAGAGGCAGAGTTAGTGATTCCTACCAAAACCCAAGTACCATAGGTTAATGCGCGTTCAAAAACTTGACGACTTTATCGAAAACACCCTTTAGGATTTCATCTTTCTCGATGAAAAGAGAGTGCCTTCCATCATCAACAGAAACAAACTCTTTGTCGACACTCTGAGGTAAGAGTTCAAAAAATTTTCTACTACTCTTAATATCGTTGATATTGTCGTCGGCTCCATGCAACAAAAGCAATGGAATCGATGGCGAGTATTTGGCGGCGTACTTCTGCTGAAGCAATTTTTCACCTCGAATAAACATATCGTTAAACTGTCTCACCGAGCCAATCAACTTTCCATCATTGGACTTAATGTAGTTCTTCCATCCTTCATGTGATGTGATATAGTCGTAGTTAAGCTTAGAGTCAATAGTCAATTTAGGGAAGAGCACGTTGATGATAGGCTGCAACTTTCTCACGACAATGTTGACCTCTGTTTTAGGGTGCAACGTTACGAGTGGCCCACAAACGAAAATAGCTCTAATATCATCTTTGTACTTACCCTTTATAGCGTAATTGAGAACAATACCACCACCCATCGAGTGCCCTGCAAGGAAGAGCTTCTCTGTTTTGTTATCCCTGCTGTCGAGCGCTCTTTTTATCATGAAGTCTAAGTCGTTGAAAGTGTGGTGTTCATCGGTGATCCCCTGTAATTTCCCAGGAGACGTTTCACCAGCTCCTCTTTGATCGAAGAAAAAGATCTCATACCCTAACTGGCTCAACTTGTCGAAAAATTCTGTGTAAATATCCGAGTGTTCGGCAAACCCATGAACATAGACGATCTTACCCTTATACTCCACGCCCTGAGGAACCTTCCAAGTAACAGTCTTAAAATTGAGGCCATCAAATTTGACCAGCTCGACAATTGGGTCCCCGATTGGTTTATATGGAATAGGTGCGGTGCTTGGCATTCTAGTTATTAGTTTAAATCTAAAAAAATGACAAGGCGTGTTCTTTATTGGCGGCGGCGCTTCTTATACAAGAGCACATGAAGTTCGCGAAGTGTATCTGCGGACCGAGGTGACACACCGGCGGTGTGAACTGTGGTGGGCGAAACACTATACAGTTTGGCGTCTATAAGCAAGTTCTTCTGCTTCGAAAAGACCTAAATTTGGCTTCATTCTCTCGAAATTCGCAACTTTGCATTTTACACTTCAAACCCAATTTTTCGAAATGTATGTTAAAGAGTGGAAAGATGGTAGTTCATGATAAAACAACTAAATTTTTGTAAAAGTTCATTGCTAACAAGTGAATTATAAATAACATTACAATACAGCAAGAGCTCTTGAGAGCACACTTTTAGATTAGAAATTATCTTGTGTTCAGATTTGACCTGATAGTGCGTCATTTTCCCAAAGAATTCTTTGTGCTCGCCGCCACTCAAGAAACACGCTCGAGACATTTCACGTGCCCAGGTTCATGGATGGAACCATAAACCCGACAAGAATTATCCGGTTTGAAGGTCTCCGACCGCAAAAGTCTCAATCTTTTAGTGAGTATGTAATGATCAAGGTCTATGAGTGAAACTAGCGCAATGGTATGGTTTCGTTGTTTACAAAGACACCACAGTCTTTCACATTGATATGTAGACCAAGAACGCAGAACTCAACGAGGAAGGGCAAATAGACAGGTGCATTTTGGAAGATAAAATCGGTATCCAAAAAGTTAAAAATTCTCTCTTTGCACAATTTGATACTTTCGACCTTATCAATGTTGACATATGGTCTGGACTTCTCAATATCAAGGATACAGGGCGCCAATGCGTTTCTGACACTTTCTTCATTAAAGCTATCAGTTTGCCATTGCGAATTCCGAGAAGGATCAAGATCCCGCATAATCTGTTCTAAACCTTCCCATGAAATAGATCTGTCATCTATCCTGAGCTTCACAAGACTTTTCTGCTCGTTCAAGATTGCGCTCTCCAACATCCTTGAGTCGTACAATGTGCGGGGCTCAAATTTGATAGAGAATTGCCTCAACTGATTTTTTAAGTTATCTCTTAATGTTCGCCTGACCGCATCAGCCTGACATGTGAGACAGTTATCGGTGGGATTGATGGAAAGAGATCGAAGCAGGGGCGTCAATTGCGTGACCGCCTCCAAAAACGTGATCGTGGCATCACCATGAGCCTGCCCTGGATGTGAGTGTTCGGTTGTCTTTAGTTCTAGAGTAAGCAATTCCTCAAGATTAACACTTACAGCTATTAATTGAGCGAATTCTGCGCCCGAGTTTCCAAGAAACCCGTCAAGCCCAAGAGCCGTGAGATTCAACTTGATTCTTTTCAGGGCAAAAACACGAAAAAACCATAGCCAGGGAGCTTCTGCCCTAGCGAAATCCGCATGGTTAATGGAATTTAGCAGATGAAGATTTTTCACCTCAACATGTTCGAAGATCAACTTTTTCAAATTTTGATAACTGTTCAGTGTAGTCATTTTGATAGCGAGCGCTCCATACTTTCTAGGGTCCGTCAACTCGTCGTGATAATTGATTTTGAGCTCAGAAAGACTTGGAGCAAGCAAAGCGCCGGACCCTAGACAACATGTCAATTCACGTAGTGCCCGAACTGCATTTCGAGGAAAATCTAACGTTCCAGAGTAGTGAAAGGATCTCAAGCGGAGGTGCGTTAAAAGTTCGGGAACTAGAGAGACATCATTTGTACGAGTAATGACAATGTAATGGACCATGGCTGCAATTTCCATGTTCTTCTTCACGATACTCAACAAGCTTTCAATGCCGAAGGAGGTGATTACCGTGCATTTTTTCAGATTCCAGTTTCGTTTAGCATAGTTAATAGAAAATATGTCATCACTGATAATGATGTTTTGATACAAGCGATTAGCAGCGGGCAAATAAAAACTGTGGGAGGTCAAGCATAATTGAAGCAAGTCAGGTGTCTCGAGACAATCAAAAATTCTCTCCAAGATATCAATGGGAAGCAGCTCGAGAGAGATCTGTTGATTCTCAATTGA
Organism: Metschnikowia gelsemii; assembly: GCA_030561745.1. NCBI lineage: Eukaryota > Fungi > Ascomycota > Pichiomycetes > Serinales > Metschnikowiaceae > Metschnikowia > Metschnikowia gelsemii. The sequence goes on from JAKTYA010000127.1 coordinate 212,117, forward strand.
CAGGTGGCTTGGAAGAGCCCAATTATGTGGCCTGGGAAAAGACGACGTACGTCTCATAATTTTGTAGAGTTCCTGCTATATTTGTCCATTTCATAGAATGAATAATTGTCTTCGACAATCCTTATTTGCTCCAGCTCGGCAAAATTATATACCGGCCGATAAGCAGCCCGTGGCGGCGCACTGCACAGTTCGTGTCGTGATGGTCTGTCTAAGAATAGTCACACTATGACAATAAGGCTGGAACAAATTCAGAGTACTCGTTGGCTCATGAGATATAGAATGAGTCTCAAGTCTCTCAGAGCAAATTGTCTTCGAAACTGTGATTGTGGATCTAGCGGGGTTTGTTTATCTTGAACCCTATTCTCTTGATCTCAAGAGTTCGGATGATGAAACAAACCCTTCAGGTTGTTGAGCCATACATTTCAGGACAAAACGAGAATGGTGGAAAATCGACTCTTATGTTTAAGTACATTAAAGACTATGGCGACAGTTGTGCATGGCTCTGAGACCTAGGACCGTGATTTCAATGGGGTTGGAGGCTTACGAGGAGGAGCGAATGCGCAACCGACACCTCATTTGAAAAAGGTTGAGTACTGCCAGCTGACTTGTACTCGATTTTTTTATATCGAGCTCCTCACTGTTTCGTGATAGCAAACTTAAAGATAAAGCTACTCAAAGCCTTAAGAGGGCCACCTTATCTCATATTTTGTCTGGCCCTCAAAGTGCTCGTGAAATCACAGCAGGCTCGCACCATAACGAAGTTGGCAGTGCCTGGGTGGTCTCACGCAGTTCAAACACGCGATTCAGGAAGCTCTCTCCGCGCACACCATTGGGTGCAGCGACCACCATGGTTGGCAATAGCATGTGAAGCACTAAATGATAACACTCTAGATTTTTAGTGGCATAGACAGACGGGCACAAGATTTACCATATTTCAAAGGACTAGATGGGACTCAAGTTAACAAAATCCTCAAAAACAGGTGCAAACAGAAAGCCACTGAGCTTTGCTCATTACTCTCGCCAACATTCTTTACTTCCTCCTCCCCCGCCCTCGCTCTGATAATTATGTACTCTCTCACTCACGCGAATACTCTGCGGATCTCAATCTCTTTATAAAAAGTAACCATAGACATCAGGTAATTCCCGCTGAGCCCTCATCCAGCAAAAAACGGATTTAAAATCAAAGTTGACATGCTGGACTCACAAAAACCACTTTCTCCACAACCCGACCGCAGTAAGCCAGAAATTGCTACGAGCCCCAGTCACGAACTGCTGGACCCGTTCCAAGGGCTTTCGTTTCTGGTGGGCGTGGCCGAGAATAAAAATAGCGCCTACAGGCCCACCATGGAGGACGTCCATACATACGTGGCAAACTTTGCCGAGAGACTAGATTGGGGCTACTTTGCTATTTTCGACGGACATGCGGGGAAACAGACAGCCCGCTGGTGTGGCAACAACTTGCACGGCCTTTTAGAACAGGAAATCTTGGAAAAAGAAGTCGAGTCTTCTGCCTTTGATGCAACTCCCTCGAGCCTCTATGATATGAAAAAGATTTTGTGTGATGTATTCGTGAAGGCGGATGAAATTATAGATAAGGACGGCTCGGGGTCGTCAGGCAGCACGGCGGCGGTGGCTATCTTACGATGGGAGACGGATGATTCCCAAAAGCTAGAAAAAGGGTCTCCCACCAGCTTGAAACAGAATGTAGAAGGCACATCCTCAACGTTCGACTTTATACCGGGTAAGAACCACAAGAGAATGCTTTATACATCTAATGTGGGTGACCTGCGCATTGTCCTATGTCGTGGGGGAAAGCTGTACCGATTATCGTACGACCACAAGGCCTCTGATCCAAACGAAATTCAGAGGGTTCGTGATGAAGGAGGCCTTATTGTGAAGAATCGAGTCAACGGTGTTTTCGCAATTACTCGTGCATTGGGAGATTCTTACATCAAGAACTTGGTCACAGGAAGGCCATTCACCACAGCAACCGAAATAATAAGCGAAGACGAGTTTCTAATATTGGCCTGCGATGGCGTCTGGGATGTGATAACCGATCAGCAGGCATGCCGATTCGTCCAGGACTTCTTTAATTCTCAAAGAATCGAAAAGCAGCCCTATGATCCAGCATTGGCTGCCAAGAAACTTTGTGCCCTAGCTATTGAAAAAGCCACAACAGATAACATCACTGTGATGGTGGTGAGGCTTGATTCAAACGTTTTCGTATGAGCCAAGGACTAATGCGAGACAGTCTATTTATTAGCGCAAATAACTATAGATATATTCAAATCAGATGAATCTTAGCAGTTTGCTGAATTTCACTTATGGCTTGATCAAACTCGCCCGAACGAACTTTCGGCCTGTATAAGCGAAGCAATAAGCTGCTGGTGACAACACTCACGGAGGATGCAGCCATTGCAGCACTAGCCCAGACCGGGCTAAGTCTCAGATTTTTATATGGATAAATCACACCGGCAGCGATAGGCACACCAATCATGTTGTATATAAGGCTCCATGCAAAATTGAATTTCACCCTGCGGAAGACAACTTTTGCCAAATCAAATAGTGTAAACAAGGTAACAAGAGGATGTAATTTGCTTAGTAAGATGAAGTCGCTGGACGTCACCGCAATATCTGCTCCGGACGATAAAGCTATACCCACATCGGCTGAAGCCAAGGCAGGGGCATCGTTGATACCATCTCCCACCATCGCAACAACGCTGCCTTCATCCCTTAACATTTGAATCTTTGCTTGTTTTTCGCTGGGTAACACGCCGCTGATAATTTTAGCTGAATCGATTCCGATTTCTGCACCAATCGCAGCAGCAGTCAAATGATTGTCACCAGTAATCATCCAGCACTCAATTCCCATTTTCATGAGATGACTCACGACCATCTTAGACTCGGGCCTTATTTCATCCCGGCAGCCGAGCATGAATATCAAATGAAACTCAGAATCTGCGTAAATCCTAGTGCACTTTATAGCGACACTTACCACTGATTTCTTCTCAGACTGCCAGAGAGTGAGGTACTTTTTCTGCTGCTCGGTGAAGGTGACATTATGATCTAAGAGCATTGCTTCGTTGCCCAAAATTACCTCCTCGGGTGCAAATTGAGTCCAGATATCGTCATCGGACTGTTCAATTATTAGGCTCCCCTTCAATCCTTTTCCAGGCACCGTTTCGACCAGTGGTATCTTATTGGAGGTGAGTTCCACAATTCCCTCGAATCCAGAAGTCAAGAATTCCTTAACGGATGTGGCGATTGGGTGCTTGGATGCAAGTTCGAGATCTCGTGTGAGCTGTAAAGCAAAAGTCTTCAAAGTCTCAGTATGATGCTCATTCTTGATAAAAGCCACATCTGTGACCTTCATATTTCCATAAGTCAATGTACCTGTCTTGTCAAAACATACCAAATTGGTCTTAGCAGCATCTTGAAAAGCTGCACCGCCGCCCTTCGCGAGAATACCGTATTTTGCTGCTAGTCCAGAACCAACAAACAAAGCTGTGGGCGCAGCTAACCCAATCCCACAGGGACAAGCGATGACGAAAACGGCAATTGCGAATTCGAGAGACCAAACAGACCATCCACCGACATCTGTGTCAAGATAACTTTCGGGTAAGACACCCGAGTAAGCAAGCGATAGCCACACGATCCATGTCATGATGGCTACCACAACTATCATAGGAACAAAATACCCAGTTAAAACATCAGCGAGTCTTTGTATGGGGGCTTTTCTCATTTGGCCATCTCTCACCGTGATTACAATCTGGTCGATCAAAGATGCCCCATCGACATTTAAAATCTTCGCGATGACTGCAGTATTGCCAATGTTCACAGTACCAGAGAAAATCTGTTGGCCTGGTTTGTGTTTAATTGGATCAGACTCTCCTGTGAGCGCTGACTCATCAAAGCTTGATGTTCCTTCAACAAGAACACAATCCACTGCAGGGGATTCCCCAGTTGCAATCTTAATGTAATCTCCAGAATCGAGAAGCTTCACTTCAACAATCTCATCGTTGATGTAAGAAGAAATGTTGTCGTCTTCTGAGATTTCAATTTTCTCAACAACAGTTGCATTGGATGCCTTTAAAGAGCTCAAGTTAGCAACCGCATCCGCTGTTTTAGACTTTGACAAACTTTCAAGAAGCCTACCAATGAGCAAAAAAAATGTAAGGAAGACCACCGAATCGAAGTATGTGGTGTGAAATCCCATTCCAGACATAGGGTGTTGCCTTGAAGATAAAATGAGCAATACAATACTGGCAATGAACGCAACAGTTGTCCCGAGAGACATGAGAAGACTCATGGAGCCAAATTTGAGAAATCTTTTCTTGAAAGAGTTCCCATGAATCCATAAAGATCTCACTTCCTTAAGCGCTTTGATGTGAAAGATATCGGCGGCAAAGAAGTAGACTGGCGTACTCAAAAAAAGTAAAATCCACATCACTCGTGAGACGTTACCCGTCCATAAAGGCTCTTCAAGCCAGATTCGGAATTTGTTAGATTTCAGGATTAAAGACATTCCAACAATACCAAAAATAAATGATGGTACAGCAAAGACGGTTGCAATGATCAAGCGACGAAAAATGTTTCGAGTTTCCATTTTCAGTAGCTTGCGCAAGTGTTCATCAATTGAGATAGCCTCAATCAAGCTGCACTGAAATACACCTTGAGAATCTGGGCTCACGATGAAACCGTGCTCATTCTCCAGTGGCAAAAGATGGTTTAAATCAAACAAAAAGCGGCGCACGATGATTTTACGGTCAGAGTCAGGGACGTAAGTAAACTTAAGAAACGGCTGATCTAACGTGATAGGATTCTCGATGACAACGGCTTCACCGAAATTTTCGAGATAAGCCATGATTGTACTGGGGCAATTTTTGCAAAACATTCCATCGACCCTAATGTTGATTGATCTGGATTGTCGTTGCCCCGACGTGAAATTTATTTTCTCGGTTTTGATGAGATCAAAATCAAAACCACAGTTTTCGATTGTCTCTTGAAGTTTCTCTAAATTACTTTTTCCGTCTGCAGATTCCGAGCCTTCGAGAATGAACTGGCCTGATTTTGTCACCTCGTTGATACCACAGTCCAAGACGAATGGAAGATCATTGACCGCAGACACGACGGAATTCACACAGGCAGCGCATGTTATTCCGCCAATTAAAGCCCTCACCTTTTGATTAATTGATCTTTGAATGGGCAAGACTTCCAAAAGATGTGCGTTAAAGCCTGCATCCTCAATGATATCAATGATATGGTTTACCATTTGTTTATTAGGGACCAAAACAATGACAGACTGTTGGAGCAAATTAACTGAGAATTGTGGTTCATCTTCTTTCTCCTCGATGCCCTTTTCCTTGAAAAACGTTGAGATTGCTCCAGAAACAGATGACACACAAGAAGCACAAGACATACCGGTGACTGAAAAGACTGCTCTAAACTCTTGCTCTGTGTGATTCAAGAGTGTACTTCCTGATTCATCGGATAAGTTCGGGTTGGCCTCGGACTTGTGCCTCATGTCCTCATTTTCATTTTGTTTTTGAATTTGACAAAAGGTGCAGTTTTCCATATGATGTCTCGAATTTTGCTTCTTTTTATAAGCGCGCCAAAGGTTCTGAATCAGGAATCTAGTTTCTGGTTCAAGCTCATCATCGTGAACACCCGGTGCCTTAATTTCCGAAGAAAGAGAGACTTTTCCATCCCGATTATATTCCCAAGAAATTATCGTGAACCCCTTTCCTTTGAGGGATTGTATGATTGGTTTGATTGCGCCCTCTAATGGGCCCTGCTTTGAATCCGTATTCGAATTATAGTACAAGTTTATTAAACCATTCTTCAACTCATAAAAGACAATTTCCTTCGGCAAGTTTTCGGTGACAGTGGTATTTTTAGGCACATCCAAATCTTTGAAATACCTCTTCAATATTTCGTAAATTGTGGCCTCGCAGTCAGAGCAGTGGATGTTGCCGATTGTGATTTTGAGATCATGAAGCATTCGAAGTTTCAGTAGCTTAGTGCAGTCTCTAGTTCTGGTAAATGAGAATTCAACTTGAGCCGTTCTCGCAAGTTATTAGAATGAGGAGACAAAAATCAACTTTCAGAAACACAAATGGGAATGAGCTTTAATATAATTAAATTCAAAAGACTATCGCCTAGAAAATTTTTCATAGTAGCGTTCGAGGCGCTGCTCTTAATACCTTGTGAGACATTTGTGCGGACGCGGCAAAATTCACTCACTTATGCATGTTCACTGCAGGATCCGTTTATCTGAAAAAATCAGCTCGAAGGCTCATGACAAGATCTGAGTCACCCGTGCAATCAATTAATGAGACTGATGATAATGCGCATTGCATTCCATTTGGGCTCTTATCACTCGAATAATAATCAGCCAGATAACTAGTTAAAGAAAGATAAAAAAGCCAGAACATAGTCGAAGACGTTTAAGACAAAGGTAGGTGTAGCATATGTATGCCACCTTCCGCACGGCTTTCGCGAGGGGTCCTCGTGAATCATTCGAATTTTAGTGTGGCTCGCGAAATCTCATCAACTAGAGTACATCGAGTCAAACTGTAAAATCTTGTTCTGGAGATGCTTGTAAGTGACAGATCTTGTTTGAGAATAGCGAAACTCCAAGAGCGATAGGAATGCCCAATAGACCCAACGCCCTTTCCCAAACTGTGTGGAAGAAGATGGACGTTATGCAGAATTCAATTATCCATAGCGCTATAAGTGCACATGCGAGCTGTCTTACGTACTTTGCAGCCATTTGAGAGATATATTTTGAGACGAAATAAAGTTTTCCCGTCGTAGTTTCGTTTACCTCGGTAACAAGATTGCCCACAATAGTAGTCTTGTGGGAAATAGCATCTATAAGAATTAAGACCAGTGTGATGAGGAAGTAATAGTGGCCAGACAAGTCGAACCCATCAACCCACCTGGAAACCGGGTTATTTCGGCACTCGGACATGGACTGTATTAGATTTTGAGCATCGCTACAGTGACCTCCTGTTGCAACGTTGAGTCTTTCTACAATCAGTGGACCCAAAAACCACGCATTGAAGAACACTGCAAATGTCAAGTAGAGAATGAATTTCATCGATCTGTTGAGAATGAACTTCATCTTAAATTTGGGGAGCGACTGAAAAATACAAAGGGTGTGGCTCCAATATGCTCCGGATAGCCACAAAATACCGTAGTCAACGACGAAGATGGAGTTCAAGGCCTGGAAAAAGTCGCTGTTGATTATGTACGACCGGTGTTTTGACCCATAAAGACTGAATGGTATGGAAACGATAAAGATAGCCGGGAAAGCTAGCGAGGCTTTTACAAGGGCCCGATCCATCTCGGCATTCAGTGGTTCGCTATATCCCTCTCAAAACTTAAGAGTGAACTCGCTTGCTTGAGTACCCTGATTTCAACGTTGCAGTGAGTGTTCAAGGCCGACAACCACGACATATCGCAGGGCCAGATCGCGCATTTTTGAAATCCAGCTCGGCTTAAGTGGCAACCTGGAATCTCATCCTTCGAACTCGGGCTGATCAAACTACCACAAATATTTATTTCTTGATTTTGGAAAAGCAGGAAGTTTTGACTGACATTATTTTATTTACTAATGGATATTTTTCACCTTTTCGATAGATGATTTACATATTTCCTCCATCCCCAACCTCTTGATTATTAGTGACCTGCACAACGACATCCATATCTCACATTACCTTGTTACTAAAGCATTGATGGAAGCGCACGTGACCAGGGTGATTCACGATAACAACTTACGAGGGCAACCCACATCTCCCTACCGATACAACCAGATGTTTCTTATTCCGAAAACAAGGGGTGTGAGACAGTTGTCCAAATTTGGGTACCTGTATATTTCCAATGGTCTTCACTCTTCCACACGCTTAAGACAGGGATCTAATCCCCAACTAACTTTTCCATGCCTTGATCGCTTAGAGCAGAAAACTAAAGACTTGGCCAATGCTGCTGGTGCTGCAGAACCTTCTTCCGAAACATCAGCTTCATCTTCTGCTTGCAGGCCGGAAACAACGTCCTTGGAATCGGGACCTGAGCCTGCATACTCGCGGGTTTCTTCTGGCTTCGAGGTCTACAAGAACACGAACCCAACATATTTCGATAATGGGGGTTATCTACCGGAATATCAGATCGCATACGAGTATTGGGGCACTCTCTCGCCTGAGAAAGACAATCTTATTCTCATCCATACGGGTCTTTCCGCATCCTCGCATGCCAAATCACAACCTAAGAACACCAAAAAAGGCTGGTGGGAGAACTTCATTGGCTCGGGCAAGTACATTGATACTGACAATTATTTTGTGGTCTGCACGAATGTCTTAGGTGGATGTTATGGCTCTACAGGCCCATCCTCAAAGGATCCTGCTAATAATGACTATTATGGTACGAGGTTCCCTATCATCACCGTCAACGACATGGTACGCGCCCAAAGGGAGCTCGTGAAAGATGTCTTCGGTGTGAAAAGGTTACACGCGTCTGTGGGTGCATCAATGGGCGGAATGCAGTCACTTGCTTATGCCTGGGAGTTCCCCGACGAGGTCGAGAGAGTCATCAGCATAAGTGGATGTGCAAGATCCCATCCTTACTCGATTGCGCTACGTCATACACAACGACAGGTACTTATGAGTGATCCGAACTGGAACAGAGGTTTTTATTACGAGAAAATTCCGCCTCACATCGGCATGAAGCTAGCGCGAGAAATTGCCACGGTCACCTACCGGTCTGGGCCTGAGTGGGAATCGAGATTTGGAAGAATTAGGGCAGATGACAGTAAGCCTGTGGCTTTTTGTCCGGATTTCCTCGTAGAAACTTACTTGGATCATGCAGGCGAGAAATTTTGTTTGGAGTATGACGCCAACTCTCTTCTCTATGTTTCAAAAGCCATGGACATGTTTGACTTGGGCTTAACAAACCGCGCAAATGCCTCCAGAAAAAGGGCCCATGCTGAACGCGTATCTATTGAAAAGGAAGTCGAACATTCTGGAGAAAAAACTGTCGAGGCGAATGTGCCCGAGGAACCATATCGGGAGAAAGTCAGCTCGGCCAACGTCACAGCGGAAGATTCCATCAAAGACCTCGAGGATGGATTGAGTAAAATCTCCCACAAGAACATCTTAGTTGTTGGAGTGGAATCAGATATTCTCTTTCCGGTTTGGCAGCAGCGAGAGATTGCTAGTGTTCTTCGCGCCACCAGTCCTCGCAAGGACAATATCCAGTATTTTGAGTTGGGAACTGACGTTAGCAACTACGGGCATGATACTTTTTTGTTAAGCTTGGATGACTTCGGTCCACACGTGAAGAGTTTTCTTGCGAAGTAAATAGAGAACACTAAAATTACTCCTCTTGATCAGACAATAGTGCCGTATGTGGGATCCAACTCGTACCCTAACAGCCTAGCAATAGCATACACATACTCCCTGACTGTGCTCACGACCACCTTGGCTAAGCCGGTAGATTTCTTTTTTCCGTGGCCATCATTGTTTGAATCCACATGGTGCGGAAGCAAGTTATCGTGTGCACTCAAAGACACAAACAAGGCAAAAGGTATAAGCCACACGCACAAACCAAAAAATGAACATACCTCAGAGAACGATGGTATATGGGGTGGTTGGTAGTCCCCGCGTAATCGTTCTGCAATCGGCGGAATGTACGGATTATGGAAATGATTGAACCATAAGAAATGGTTGGCCACCACCAACACACACGAAAGAAGAAACATGGGCGACGTCAAGTGCACATAGGGAAACTTCACGAGATTTTGTAGGTACACAACATGCGAGAAAACCAGAAAAGCTGTGAGTTTGAAGGGAAATGAATCAAAGAGCCATAAGAGCACCGATACTGCAATTTCGGCGTAGATCAATTTCTTTAGTACGCGTTTCGTGGGCTCGGTGTGCTCCTCCACTACCTCGGAGATGTAGTAGAGGCCCAGGGCTATCGCCAACACTAGCAAGAAAAATCCGGCGATAACCCCGACGTAGGAAAGAAGTTGAATGAACATCGCGTTGACTCGGCAGAAGGAAATGAGTGAATTGTCTGCTAAAGGGACCCTGAGAATCAAAAGCGCTCCACCGTCAGCATTTTACTTCGGTCAATATGCAAGATCTGGAGCGCGGCGCACCTAGGATGCGAGAACATATCCACCAGACACATATGTATATCTGACAAAACAATGATGCAAGATTTTGTAGTAGATCAAAATCTCACCAAATAGAAGAGGAGAGATCTCTGGGTCCAAAATGGTCGATTCTACTTGAAATTTGATGCAATTAAACGTTTGGTATGACACCATGGATATCCTCAAAATGAGAGCATTCATGGATCAACTTAAACTAGTGTATCACAAGTTTCATATATTTTACTTTTGATGTATTCTAGTTCTATTCTATCATTAATGTCAACTTCATAGTTTTCATATATACATAGCATGCACTTGCACCGTCATTTTATCATATTAGATGCTCAGGATTTTGAGGTCATGGTCTCGGTTGACCTCAGTCGTAGATTTCGATCGGTGGGATCCTATCGGTATTGAAGAACCAGTTGCCGCCCTCTAATTCTCTTTCAAGCCAATCTACGGGGAAAAGAACGAGATGCCCATGAATTTCTTGAAGAATACGCTCGGCTGAGTCTCTCTCGAAAATCTTATCTCCCGCATGAAGCTTCCTTCTAGCACTGAATGTGCCTGCCCTTGTCTTTGCTCCTCCGCGCGAGTACGAGTTGTTGGCATCTTCGAAGTTCGGTTTAAACTTTTGGTCCTTTCCTGCCTCGCCCTTAAAGTTTTGCTTTTCGTTTCCGCCATTTCTCGCTTGTCTTCCCCTTCCATCCTCGAGCTTGACAAATTCTGCATCAACGCCTTCACCATTGTTCATCGGTGCCTCGCCATTATACTCTTTAGAACCCACGCTACAAGTTTCATCACCAACTTGCGTGTCTCCCACTTCACTTTCATTACTTTCGTTGATGGTCTCTTCCGGTTTAAAGCCGCGACGCGCCCCGCCATTCCTCGCTTGCTCGTCATCTGAATCATGTTTGGGAATCTCTCCAAGAATACCGTTCTCGTCCTGGTACTCGCTAATATTGATTGTTGCATGGCTGCTTCTTCTGAAGTGATCCTGAGGTCTTTCAGTGCTCTCAGAGTCGGGCTTCTCCCTTCTAACTTTCGCATCTCCATCTTGAGCAACCTTGAAAGCTTTGCTTAACTTCATAAAATGCATATATTCTTTCCAAGAAGGTACCGTATCATCGGGCTGGCAGTGAAAAATCAACCTGAAAATATCGGTATTTCTTCTAGCATTTTCGAACCAAATATCCTCATAGAATTCGGGATCTAATGGATCATCGAAAGAGAACGGATCAACGAACTTGGCAAAGTTCTCGACACCGGGCAGATTGATTTTTCTTATGGTATCTTTGTATCCTGCTTTGTCTAATGTAACAATTGGAATTTGTTCAGGGTTCATTTCATGAACTGGAGCTTCGGGGGCTTCTCTTTCTGGTGAAATGTCGAACTCTTCTCCAGGGCCGATATTGTTGTTCTTTACATTCACGGTACCTAACAAACCAAAATTTCCATTATCAGTTTCCAAAGGAGCTTCCTTCGTAGCCTCCAGTTGTGAAACTTTGGTCTCGAAACTGTTGATGACTGGCGTGAGTCCTGCTTTAACTCTTTTCACGGCCTCTTTCTCCGTTTGTTCTGCATCCCTGGCAGCAACAAGTTGCAAATATGCAATCTTTTTCAAGAGCATCCATCTCTCGAGGTTTCTTTGAAACAAAATCTCTTCGTCCTTTTTACCCAACTCTGATTTCAACTCTGAATCATCCAGGTTCAAAAATTCTTTTACGTCCTCAATGTTAGGAAGAAATGCTTTGTTAGGGAATTTTTCCAAGGCTTCCCGGGCAAGTTTTCTGAGGTACTTGGCACTGTCCAACCTGGCTCTTTTGCTCAGGTTGGCCCTGTATTTATCAGTACCCTCGCCGAAGACATCACGCTGATGATCGAGGTTAGTTTGAACTCGAGGGTCAAAGGAGTGTTTCTTGTTATCTCTTATACCAACATTCGCTTCATGTGGGCCAGTCCTGTTATTAAAAGAGAGTGGGAGCGACATTGGTGCGGGTGCCTCCTCGAACCGAATGTCTCTCGGTACCTCGAGAACTTCGGGTTTAGTGTTATTGGAGTGGCAAAAGGACCTCCAACGACTCGTGCCTTTAGTTTCTTGTAGGACAAGTCTCGATGCGAACTCCACGGCTGCGGACATCTCAGTCTTTTCAGGGCTAGAAAAATAATTCGTGGCAGCACTGATTCCATCTTCCGTTCTGGCAAACTTGAGAATTGCTTCGAAGCGTCTCTCAACAATGTCTAGAAGGTCAACTGCAACACCAAGGTGCTCTCTCATGAGCCTCAAACGTAAGGAGTGGACAAACTTCCCAACTTTGAATGGCTTGCCATTCATGGTCGAGTCAATTGTATCAGTGTCTCTAATCAACGCTGCTAATTCTGAGTCTCTTGAGCCCCTCATAGATCTCTCGTTTATATTAGCGCTACCAATAATAGCAGCACGGTCATCGGCTATCATCAACTTTGCATGTATGTAAAGCTGTTCTGTGACAAGTGTCCGATCAGGACCCACCGAGCCCCACTTTCTCAAAGAGAAAAATTGAATATAATCGTCAGGATCAATACCAGCTTTTCTCAACTTTGCAAAAAGAGAAGAGCTTCCTCTCGATATAGACATATATTCACATTGCATGACAACTCTCACTGATGACCCATCAATCTGATCAACCTGAGATTCGAAACCAGGAACCAACGGGATCAAAATAATAGCCTTCCAGACTGTTCCCTCCCTGTGTGCACGAATAATACGGTCAACAAGGGCATCGCCAACTCTATTCTTTATCTCAGTGCCATCTATAAAGCAAGATGTGACAAAGAATTGGTTCTCAATATAAATGAAGTGCTCGGATGTTTCGATAAGTTTTAAGTAAGCTTGTTGGATACTCTGCTCGTGCTCCTTCAAGCCAAGAGACCAGCTCCCAGAAGACCTCAAGACTTGAACTTCGCAAGTTCCGTTTAAATTCATTTCTTGAACCTGCTCTTCCGTCAAGTCGGGTGGTGGAGTGAGTAATGGCGTCACTCTGCTGGGGCGCTTCTGTCTCAATAAGTAATTCCATCTTTGTACGAAATGACGGGAAAGATCACGAGCGACTTCGCCGGATGTCATCATATGAACATCATGCCATGGCATTCTGGGAATCACGTTACGGTCGTACAAGCTTTCGTAAGGCTTGTTCAAATTGCTGAAGTCCTTGACACGAGTGTTAGAATAATCTTTACCCGGGAAAATTCTGAAATTGATAAGGTCCTCGGAAGTATGATTTTCAGGATCAAGAGTTGCAAAATCAATATTTGAATCGTCCGAGAGTACGTGGTCAGGAGTATCGTATCTTCCATAGCACAAATCAATACCTCCCATGAAGGCCACATTATAATCGATGACACATAGCTTTTCGTGATGTGCCCAGAAGTATGTATTTTGAAGAAGCTGGTTAGGAGATCTGATCACATGAATATTTTCTTGGTTGAGCGACAAAATGGAATGCTTCGAGTATAGAGAGTCAATTGGAATGGTTGTACCAACATTTCTGTATATAATAACAAAAATCTTGACGCCTTGTTGTGCTTTCCTTTGCAAAATTCTATCAATTCTGAATTGCTGATTGCCATTTGCAGGACGGCGAAGATACAACTCAGGGGATAACCACCAATCATGAATGAAAATTACATCCTTAGCCATTTCAAGAGCTGATGAAAGTGCCCAAAAGTAGTCCCTTGCATCCACCAACCACTGAGCATAGCAGTTTTTCCGGATGGGTGCGAAAGAGCCGAATCTATGTTTCTCTGCCCAGACGTTACTTCTGACCATCTCATTGAGAGATGCGATCCATAATTGTTGTTCAACCTGCGACTTAGGAATAATAACAAGCTTTCGTTCATTATTCTCCAACACAATTCGCAAGTGCTTGAATACCTTATTTTGAACTTTCGTCAACGCTTGACCGTCTGAACCCATTCTTTGCTCTAATTCCTCCTCAAAATCAGATTCGGTTTCCAAAGCTTTAACGTTGACTTTCTCATTATTCTCACGTTTGAATGTAAGCTTGAAGGATGAATCCACGATAAAGACTTCAATAGGAGTTGTGGAGTTGATATCAGAAACGTACATGACGTAAGATCCTCGAACTAAGAACCACTTCTCTGATCTTCTGTCAATCATCTCCTTGATATCATTAGCCTTGAAATGACCAACTCTCCAGCCTTGTGACTTCGCAGTTCCTCCCACATGTATCACTCCTTGTTTTCCAATGTATCCTGTCTCGTAGCTCAACAAAGAGGAGATTGGAGATAATTCAAAGAACTGGAATAGTCTATTCGATTGGGGCCGCATAGCCACAAGTACATTAAGATCCGTCAAATATTTTTCGATTTCCCGCACATAGTTTTGATTAACCTGAATTTGAGTTCTCAATTGCTCAGGCGATGTGGAGTGCAACGATGAGTCATCCGAATCGCTGCTGAAGTGTGCACGAAGAGCTGAGAGTCTATCGTGGAAACTCTGGCCGCTTAATATGGAGTTATTGTCATTTTGCTGAGATTCACCGGTAGGAAGATTATCCAAGGTGGCTGTCAATGGCAAATTGTCCCCTGCTGATTTGGTAGACCTAGCTGTTTTTTTCTCATGGCGTCTCAACAGAGGTGGCACGGGATATTTTGGTAAGTTGACAGACTTCAAAGAGCCTCTTAATGCAAGCCACTTGAACTTTGAGTGAAGATAAAGCAAATCCTTTGCGGTCTTCTCGACGGACCATTTCAACCTCTGAGGCCAAACCCCATACTCGAGATCGATTCTAAATTTCTTATTTTTCGTGAGAGGCGAGCGAGAAATATCAGTAACCTTAATACCAATCAAAGTCATCAAAAGAGGCGCTCTAGCGATTCCATATTCATCCTCACATAGACATGATGCAAGCAAATTAATTGCAGGGCTGCCTAAACTTAAAGAGTTGATGAGATCTTGAGCCCTTTCGCCAGTTTCTTGGTCTTCATTCACGGAATCCATGTCTGTCACATCAGCGATTCCCGGCCAGCGTTCCTTGTCCTTATTTTTCTTCCTGAATAATGTAAAAATCTTTCTCGGCTTCTTTGCATCATCCGAGACGCCCTCGGTGGTCTTCTGTGGTGTATTTTCCGGCTGGGACCCACCCCTGCCAAATAAAGTCGTGGGTCGTCTCAAAGCTGAAAAATGCTGGGATCCAAACAGTTTAGTGCCGTCCCTCAAGCCATTCGCATCTCCAAGATCAGATTCTTCGGCGACATGCGGCGGTACAGACAGCGAGCGACGGCCTAGTTCCGGCGGAATACTCCCAGTATCTCTTCTACCACGGCTCGGTCTTTTATCTACCTGCCCCTCCTCCAAACTTCTCATATCTGACTCCCTAAAGGGCATGTTGGTGTCGCCCTCATTCTGACGATCGTCACTGTTGTATCGGCTTTCTTTTGGGTCAGATTTCTTTGAGAAAAAACTAAAAGTATTTCCGAGCCCTTTCCGAGAATATTCCTGGTTCAGCTGGTATAATTCCTGTTGTTGCTGCTCTTGTGTATATGAACTTCTACGCAAGTTTCCTTGTGTTTTCGGTAGAGCAAGGTTTGGCGTAGCAAAGTCGTCGACCTCTAACTCGCCGTTTATCAGTGATTCCGGATTCAAGTTCTGCGCCATTTGATTTATTCGGGCGAACTTTGTCTTGTAGATTTATGTGTGCGATGCGTTGTCGATACCAATATTACTTGCTACTGAACTATGATGAGACGAAGGGTCAATTGTAAACGCTAACAAACCTGCATAATGTGTGGTGCGAGAATCCATTTCTAGCCAGCGGCCGGTACGAAGGGTTGGTTGTGTCAGTGCGTGTTGGTGTACGAGTAAGAGAACACCTAGATCTATTCAAACAATTAAGTTGACAATGATCGTCATATACTGCTGATTGAGGCATGTTGTAGTGATTTCACAGATCTGAGCTTGGTATCGCACTTTGTCGCTCACGAAAATCACGTCGCCCGGCTTTCATGCTGCTGTTTAAACGCGTCCCTTGCTATCACACGCCTTGTTTGAGCCTTGTTTCTGCGGTGGAAAAAGAAAGCAATCACGCAAATAATTAGCAATGAGGCTAGTTTACCCATTACTTATTCAGAATTTATTCCAATAGCGCCATGATTTACATAAATTCACATGCTCCCTGAATATTCACCTTTTACTATTTCATGGTGCCCGTTACATTCAGATGGTGCTGTGGTGCATATTTCTTCCTTCAAGCGCACTCCGAAGTTGCCGCGACACTTCGGCAAATACCTGATTGAGATCGTGAAAACTTATTTCAACCCACGTCACACTCCTGAGTCGAAGACGCTGAATATTCTGATTCAAAGAAGATATGAAACAAGCAATGAATAGCACATAGCTTGCTGTGAGTTTGAATGAAGCATAAGTTCGACAGCGATCTGCTTTATTTTCTATTCAGAAACGTGTTTCTTCCTAGAAAAACTCGGAACGCGTAAGCCGCAGCAGTGAGGCGCCTTTCTTGCGTGGGGGCACCTCATTTCGAAACCACATGTGCATGTCAGGGTCTAGCGACAATTAAAGTAACATCTTAGCAAATAAAAAATGATATTTCAAGCTTGATTAATTATTCATATATTCACTCTTTAGTATGTATAAGCACTTTTAGCCCTTTATAAAAAATCAACAATAAGGTGTTGCTTGTGGCCTAACCAGATCGCGTAGTCCGTGTGGTCGATCACCAGACCAGAACTCGTATGTGGGTGGATCAACACCGATAGTTTACCATGGTTTAATTGGTAAAGTGCCAACACTCTACCGAAAAGCTCAGGGTCGTATTTTCCTGCAGTATCGAGCTCCCACATGTGGATTGGGTGTGGGCCGATAGGTTTGTCCCATAGCTTGTGAACTCGAAGACGTCCTTCTTCGATTTCTTTGGCAAAGTTCTTAGCCACTTTGTCTCTAAAGTCTGCGCAAAACGTTTTTTCCTCGGTGTGGCTCTCACGCCAGTAAGTGTGAAAATCGTAACTCTGGATCTCAACAGTCATGTTTGGCTTGGAATACAGCTGTCATTAAAAAACATACTATGGGGTACAGTGGCCTGAATATATACCACGCGTGGCATGCAGGACTGACTAAGATTTGCAATCGCCACAGCGGAATGACTAAGTGCTTGCAGTCTTGCAGTGGAGCATCCGAGTCACACGCAGGATCCGGTGGGTTTAAGCACCCTCTCTCCCCAAACTATTATATAAGTCTCGGGGTTACGGAGCCTTGGAACAAAAGAAGTCAAGACGTTCGCATACATGCTTACCTGACTCTGCTTGAACATTTAATGCTAATTAATGGAAGGTCGAACGAAAAACATACTCGCTATGTGACCAGAACACACTAAATAACCTACCTATAAATGCGTCTCGAAACAGGGTCTAACGCCTCGAGAAAGAGAGCATCACTTTGTTGCTCTCTTCGTGTAGATTGATTTTCTTTCGTCTCTTTTTCGCCTTCTTTCGCGTTGAATCCGACAAAATGCGCTTTGATTGTTCTCCAGAACCGTCATTTTTTTGCATGATTGATTTTTTCGATAAGCGTCAGAACACGTCCATCGAAGGTGCAGGCGTCGCTGCATTACCAAAGCCGTATTAATGCGCGGCATGAGACCACCTCCCATGTTTATGTTTGAACGTCCCACCAGACATTTCAAAACTCGTGATAAAAGCATACTAGTCTTCTATCATAAACTATAAGAAGTTCATCCTCAAAAACCAAAAGGAACGTGCCGCAATCATAACCCGAAGGCTCCAATATAATAGTATGATTCCTCAGCTCGTCCATTCGCGTGTGCTCGAAAATGGGTGTGCATCTCAACATGATATTCAAGGATCATAGTCTTCGTTCCTTTAATATTCGCTATTGGTGAAGTAAGTGAGATTCTTGATCAATAGCATCCTATAACTCGATGATTCTGTAAAAAAGAAGCAAATCGATGAAGAGACGGGCACATGGACAGTTATCTCATGGAGCGAGTATCCAAGCTCTCGCTTCCGGCGACACCAAGGGTAATCGTATGTCATTTTCTGATTTCCTCTACCTCGCTCATTCTCACATTGACAAACCCGTCAATATCAGTCTCCTCGTCCCTATTCGTTGAATCCTCGCCCGTTTGTGGCCTTCTTCGTGTACTAAACTGGTGAGAAATAAAGCATAGCGCCAACGCCAAAGCGCTGCCATGAACGTTGTAAACTATGTCCATGTAATCAAATTTTCGGTCTGGATTGACGAGATTTTGTGCATATTCCAGCGTAATGCTTGCTCCGAAGGTCATCATCACGAGGGTGATCTTCCATGGCCGGTGTATCTCCCAGAGAAAATAGAATTCCGCAGTCAAAATGAAAAAAGTGACAAAATGTATAGCTTTATCATGGCCTAAAGATATCAGAGAAAATCCCAAGTATGCGGCAAATGCTAGGGAAATGCAGAACACTAATTTGTTAGTTGATAACGAGCTACTCAGGGGTATGTGACGATGTGATGACCATGATTTTTGACCTAGGGATCGTGAACATACAAATAAGCACCACAAATCTGACCATTTCCAGAAAAGCCCTCTGTTTGGACTGATTTGGGGACACAGTAGTGAATATAGGCGAGAAGACGATGTGAGATTAGACGAGTATCTCCACCTGACCTAGTTAAGTGGGCAGTCCGCGAAGTCTGTGAGCACTGACTGAGCACTGTGCTGCGAGGCACTTCCACAGTGCGATGGGGAGGAGCAAATTGCATCATCTGGAAAAACCAGGCAAAATAGGCCATTGTATTTGTTTCTCTAAAAAAGAGACGATCGTTCGGCTTATGTTCAGCTCAAATTTAGTTTGATACCTGAAAGCTTGTGTAAATGTTGTGGACTAATTCTTACTCAATTCTTAGTCTTCATTTCCCCCTCTCACTAAAACTCATTTTCAGTGTAAATTACACCTCACCACATACACCGCCGATACTCTCCAACCCACATCCATGCCACGCAAGTCGATACTGATATTATATACTCGACTCTATTCGTCTGTCAACTACCTTGTATCTTCAATCCCAAAAAGCCCAGTGGTGCCTATTCCAAAACCTGAGGGTCCCCGAATACCCCGCTCTGCAAATATACCTTCGGAAAAGGTTGCCCAATACATATATACTCCCAAGGATTTGAATGAATACTTCCGAGACAATTCGTATGCCCATCCTCTGCCTGCTCAAATCACACGTGCTGATGCTTTATTCTTTAATTCCCAAATCAAGCACGAATGGACATGTGCAAATTTTCTGGACATTCCCGACATAAAAGTAGAGAGGCTTTCTGCTGAACAAAAAGAGAAATTCTCGTCAATCGAAGCTTATAACCGCACAGAATACCATGATAACATCTTGAATTCAAGATCGTCCTTTGGTGTTTCTCCGCAACTTTTGAAGCCACTTCCAGAAGTTCTTCTTTTGGGCCATACTAATGCCGGTAAGTCTACTTTAATTAACAGTCTATTTCTCAATAAACACCAAGCGAGCACCTCTAATGCTACTACTGAATATGCATATGTTTCGAGAAGAGCGGGGTATACTAAATGTTCAAACTGCTATAATGTCGGAAACAAACTCCGGGTCGTCGACAGCCCTGGCTATGGGCAATTTGGAGAAGAATCTCAGGGCCAAGTGGTGCTAGACTACATCCAAAGGAGAAAGCAACTACGCAGAACGTTTATGATAATTGATAGCACTCGTGGAATCCGCGAGGAGGATGCTGTACTCGTAGAATATCTCGTTGATAACGGAGCACTGTTCGAATTCATATTCACCAAGGTGGATGTTCTCATGCAAAAACAGTTTCCTAAGATGGATGTGAAGCCAAGCAAATCTGATATCCAGGGCCGTATTAAAGCATACGAGCTCGTTAAAGAGGGAAACAGCAAGGTTGTT
Organism: Metschnikowia gelsemii; assembly: GCA_030561745.1. NCBI lineage: Eukaryota > Fungi > Ascomycota > Pichiomycetes > Serinales > Metschnikowiaceae > Metschnikowia > Metschnikowia gelsemii. Next base: position 232,225 of record JAKTYA010000127.1, read on the forward strand.
CTGTACTTTCAGAAAGTTATTGATGAAGCCGGGCTCCGAAAGCTCGCCACTTTGCCCAGATTTATTTTCAATAACTCGCATACAAGTAAGATTTTGACCAAAAGACATGGTTTCAGGGACGTACGTTTTGCCATTGCTGAAAGTTGCGGCCTTGTGGAGTCGCCTGATCAGAAACAATCAACACTTCTTGATGAAACGAAGGTGGGATCGGGCAGAAAAGTGAGGAAAGCTACGCGCAGACCAAGGACTAGAGCTGAACTCTAGTGACGAAAATCCCAAATACTTAGTTTTATGGATAGAATATATCATACATGCAATCAAAAATGGTCTAGAACCGGCCACGACCGCCACGAGCACCGCCACGAGAACCACCAAATCCGCCTCTAGAACCTCCTCTAGCACCACCGAAACCTCCTCTGGAACCTCCAAACCCGCCTCTTGAGCCTCCGAATCCACCTCTAGATCCACCACGGCCACCAAATCCACCACGACTGCCACCACGGCCGCCGAATCCGCCTCTAGCGCCACCACGGGAAGCGCCTCCAGCAGATTTTCTCTTTGGCTTCGGACCGTGATCTTTGGGCTTAGGTAAGAATCTCTCCAAGGGAAGCAACTTGTCTGGGGAAATGTAAAACTTGTCACCGTCCTTAAAAGAGGCAGCTTGCACACCTTCAGAAGGCTTGATTGTGAAAAAGACTTCGTTCAATGGACCCAAAATCTCGTCAACCTTGCCGACTTGCGTCTTGTTCTCTAAATATATTGGGGCATTAAAGTAAGGGATCTTGACGTTAATAGAGCGACAGACGATGTCACCCTCACACGAGTGCAAGAAGGAGCCCATTTCCAAAACAGATTCTGGAGGACCCATTGGGGCTGAAAACCCACCACGGCCGCCTCCGCGTCCGCCTCTAAAGCCGCCTCTACCTCTGTTCATATTGTCTTTGACTGCTTTTAGATTATGGGTTGAAGGGGAAGTTTTTTCAGTGCGATGAGAACCATGTTAATGTTCTGGTGCACGGGTGCAACGGGATGAGTTGAGTTAAGTCGAGTTGAAGCATCAAGTGCGTGAGAAATCGAAATGCACTGAGTGAGAAGTGGAGACGTGATCAAACAAGCGACTTCTTCTGTGATGATTACACCAGGCGACCAATGGCATATGTGAAGCGAGTTCGGATGCATCTCAAAGCTCCATTAAATCGATAAGATTAAGTTCATATAAAATTTGCAAGATCGAAAGTCGAGAGAAAAAAAACTATCCATTTCATTATTCAGGACTGAATTGGACCTAGTCTAGAAGTCCCACTCTGCTGAAATGAGGGTGAAGTAAGCGGCGCTCACATGCTGAACATGGCACTTTTGCTGATCACGATGATTCTATAACACTTTGAACATTACGAAAGTCTTTTTATTCGTACTTTATGTGCCGTCAATAAGATAAAATGACATCCGACTTTCGAATGGGGTAGGCCTGACAATCTGCAACCGGGGCCGCAGCCAAGACACACAAGCGAGCGATTTTAATCCTTTCGTGTGTCTCGGGCTCTATTTCTTACCAATTAGTAGCCCAGTGAATGGTACTGGTTTTCTTAAGTCTTATTAGAGGCCTCAATAATGTTAATGTAGCAACTATTGCCACGTTAAAATAGCCCTTCAGTATTACGTAATGTAAAGTAGAGGCGAGTCGTCGATTTCCACACCAAGATCCAATTGCGGCTTCCTGGCTTGCTCGGCGCGCACACATTCCAAAGGCTATAGCACCCCGCCCCTCCGGGATCGCAAACGATATGGGTAGTGACACCATTTAAGGACTGTATATCTCAACGCCCACAAGTTCCCCGAACCTCCCGCGATAGGGGAAGCTCGCGTAATAATCTCTCATCCTTTTACACGTCCACTAACCACTTCCAGAACCTCAATTTAATAAAATCGTATTGGATGAGCGGTATGTACCGAATCCAAGTCTTTCTTTTGCTCGTTACCAATCTTGCAGCATTTTACTAACATTGATGCAGCCACAGAGAACACCTCTTTTCGAGTAGGGCTCACGCAGGAGGAGAGGGAACTCTACTCCCGTCTTTTCAAGGCTTTAGACCCCGAGAGCAGTGGAATTGTTACCGGGGAAAAGGCCAGAACCACCTTTGAAAAGTCCGGGTTGCCTGCAAACATCCTCGGGGAGATCTGGCAATTGGCCGATAGCAAGAACTTGGGCTTTTTAACGCAGTTCGGGTTCTGCCACGCCATGCGTTTGATCGGGTATACTCAAGCGGGTCACTTCCCCACGGCCCAGCTTGCAGAAACCCCGGGTCCTTTGCCCAAATTTGCCGATACTCCAGTGTCAACCCAGCCTTTAAGGTCTCAGTCCACTAGCAGCTCCTTGTTACAAGCGCAGCCTTCTTCTTTGATACCACAGAATACTGCTACACAACAGACTTCGCCACAGGCGCCAATTTCTCCAGTTTCTCGAGTCGACTATGACAAATTTGCGCAGATTTATGTGAAGACTACCGGCTCCAAAATGGCTTCCTTAGACGGCAATACCGCTAAACTGATCTTGATGAAGGCAAAATTGCCCACAGTTACCTTAGGCCAAGTTTGGAGCTTGGTGGACGTGAAAAACCGCGGGTTTTTGGACTTACCCTCATTTGTCATGGCCATGCACTTGATTCATGGTTTATTGAGTGGCACCTTGAAGCAGTTGCCTCCTTTTTTGCCCGAATATGTGTGGAAGTCCGTTGACATACCAACCAATGGTTCATCGCAAGGTGACCGCCAAACGTCTTACTCGTCAATCAATTCCCAGCTGTCTACTATCAGACACCCACCTGCTCAGCAGCCACTGCGCACAGCTTCCTCTGCAAGCGTTAATCCACAGGCCTCCATCAACTCTGAATGGCAAGTGGCTCCGCTTCAAAAGCAGCAATTTGATTCTATTTTCAATAGCTTGGACAAATCAAAGTCAGGGACTTTGGCTGCAGACCAGGTGGCATCTTTTTTGATGACTTCGCGTTTGGACCAGCAAGACCTCGCCACAATCTGGGATTTGGCCGATATTCAAAACACTGGGATCTTCAGCAAACTCGAATTTGGCATCGCCTTATTCTTGATCAACATGAGACGTTCCGGTATCAATTTGCCAGATGTCGTTCCTGAGGAATTGATTGTTTCGCTTCTGCAAAGCTCACAAGGCTCCACATCAGTTGCTCAACCACTGCAATCTAATCCTGCACCAGTAGCAAAAGCTGATCCTCCAGCGCAACAAAAATCATCAATGGATGAATTGGCAGACATCTTTGGTTCCCCTAGCCCAGCCCCTGTGGGTAATACTTCTCTTACCCAAAGCTCACCTCAAAATACAGGCATTCAACCCAGGGCGAGTAGCAGCGACTTGTCTCATTCACACGAGCCTCCCAAAATAAGACAGCAATTGACGTCTTCCTTCAAACCTTCTTCTTCTTTTGGACAATCTCTAGTCGCCAGTAATCGCACGCAAGTTGCAAACGAGCCTGCCGATTTAATTGGTGAAGATGTCTCGCTCAGCAAACACGCTGAACGCGAGGATAATGTGCGTCCTTCAAGCTCTCATGCCCCACAGACTTTGCCTATCAATACCGCCCATGACGAGGTCGGAAGCAAGCAAAGAACTGTCGATTACGAGGCGTTACGCTCAGTACCAGCGCCTCCTCAAACTAGAGCTGTAAATCCACTGTCCTTGTCACCGGTTCAAACGGCTTCTGAGACAAACCACAGTAATCCTCAGTCGAGCACAAGTATTCCTCGGGCTCTTTCTTCGCAAGACAACGATGATTTGTTGGCAGACTCAGAGGTATCTGGAAAGTTGTCTGAGGCCACTTCGGATATTGCAAATTTTTCGAACCAGATAAAATCTTTATCGACCCAAACATCAAACCTTCATGAGAAGAAAGTGCGTGCGGAGAAGGAATTGGCCCGGATATTGACTGTCAAGGAGGAAATTAACTCGAAATTGAAGATCTTGAGAACTTCTTACGCAAGCGAAGTTAAACAAGTTGAGCAAGTAGAGATGAATTTAGCTAATGCTAAGGAGGAACTTGAAGCTTTGAGATCGGAGGCCTCCATCGCTGAGGCGAAACTCAACAGTATCTCAAATGAATTTCACGAGAAGCAATTGGCCGTCGAAGATAATCAAAAGATCAATTCTTCCTTGCGAGAAAAGCTAGGAAATTTGAATGCTGAGATTGCAGCTTTAGATAGCGAGCACCAGAGTAAAGCCGCGGAAAATCTCAGATTGTCAAATGAAGCTAGTGTGAAAAAATCACAAGCGCAGGTGGCGCTTGTCAAGTTAGACGAACTAAAGAACAAAATCGTTGAGGCTGAAGTTTCTCATAAGCATTTTACCAGCCAAATTCAAGAATTCGAAAATCAAAGGAAAAATGCCGAGTTGCAAACAGGCGAATTGCAGAACAAACATGATGGAATCACCCGTGACTTAAACGAAATCAAGCTGAAACATCTGCTTCTTGCTGGAGGTATAGGCTCTGTAGCTGGTGTTGCCCTCGGCGCTGGTGTACATTCATTGGTACATGCAAGCTCTAATAATGAGAAAGATGCTGAGCAAGTTAATGGTAAGCCTATTGAAGAAGATGATACAACTAAGGCGCTAAGAGCACCTAATCATTCACATGTCTTTGTTAGTGAAAACGCTGAAAATGTGGCTTCAGAAGATTTTGATAAGGTGACCAGCTCGACCTTCAAGAGTAAAGATATCAATCCACAGGCTGGCTCAACTCCCTTTAACGTTCAGGGTATGGTTGACGAAGTCAAACAAAATCCTGCTGAAGACTTGACAGGACTCGACAATGTGAAGACCGTTGAGCGCAAAGGCTTACGGTTTGATGAGGAAGACTCGGAAAGTTTAGAGCAAAGATTCCCTCAGATGCCTGCTAATTATGAAAAGTCAGAAAGCCCTTCTAATGATTTCAATCCGACAAATTTCGAAGATGCCTCGAAACGCGCGTCCACATCCTCTGCGGCCACAGATTATTATAAGCAAACAGACGGAGGTGAAGCTGGAGAGACTCCAATCACGACTCCTTCGAATTCTGAGTATAGGTTTCAATCTTCTAATGCTGGTGTTGTGGGTGGAATGGTTGGGATGCCTGGGGTCTTGGTTGGTGTCCAACGTACGGAGTCATTGACTTCAAGTGTTCAAAACAACGCATCTTTGTCGGTTCGTGATGACAACATCGATGAAGTCAGTGATCGTGACACATTGGAGGATACTGCTGCGTTTTCTGAACACCCTTCTAGAGAGCTCAAACACTCTGATGGTCGCTTTGAGGAGTCAAGTGAGGGAGAAAGGCTCTCATCTGGCGTTGAACTGTTTGAAATCGTTAATGCTGATGAAGCCAAGGGAATTGAAGGAACAAGAAGCCCATTAAAGGTACCTGATGGGCCCGTTCATCCATTGGCGCAGAGTTACAGAGCTTCTGAATTGTCTAGCGGATCTGGTAGTCAGCAAGTTGAAGAGTTTCCTGCTCCAAGAGAGCTCGACTATGATGAGAGTTCTTCCGATGAATCGGAGAAGAATTTAGCGGATGAATTTGATGACGCAAATGACATGTTCACGAATCAAGCACAAAACCCACCCCCATATGACTCTGGCAATGAATTCGATGATCTTAAACCAGCTGTCATTGAAAAGGGTACAGTCAATGGTCAGGATGAGTTTTTTGAAGAGGATTTCGATGACTTAAAATTGGCCGATGAAGACTATGACCACCAAGATGAAGTTGATGTAAATGAAGTCTCAATGGATGATCACTTTACCGGAGTCAATAGTTTTGACGGCTTTGCAAACCAAGGAGCAGTTCCTGACTTCACGAGTCCTGCAACTGTTCGCCAGGGTGAAAACGATGAATGGGAGCAGTTGTTTGCTGGCTTTGGCAATGCGACTCCAGCCGCAAAATTGCCCGATTCTGAATATGTTGGTGGAAACGATTCTCATGAGTCGGCCATACAGGAGTTGATCGCAATGGGGTTCGAAAGGAGTACCGTCATTCAGGCTCTAGAAAGGGAGAATTATGATGTAGAAGCTGCTACAAACTACTTGTTAGATCACGCTTGAACTTATGATATTTTAAATTTTGTTTTGGTTATTTAATTATTTTGTTTACCAATTTAATCAGCGCTTTGAGCCGTCCACTCATAAGAATCTCGATTAGATTAAGTCACCAAACTCAGGTTTTGGTTTGTTCAAGTCTTCCAACAGAGCAGTCGGCCTTTCCGCTTGAGGAGTGACCCTAACGGCGTGCCTCGAAACGGGGGCATCCCAGTCAACAATTGCCGAGTGAACAGTTCTTCTATTGTCCCAAACGACAACGGTCTTAGGCTCCCAGCTTGCTCTTAACTGCAAGTCGTGTGCCAATTCAATGTGTCTGTAGAGGAATTTAAGGAGATGTTCGGACTCCTCGTCCTTTAACTCTATAATTCTTTTGGTAAATGGCTTGTTCACGTAAAGAGCTTTCTCTTTTGTCACAGGATGAATACGCACCAATGGATGGATATGCTCGGCTGGGCTTCTTCTCTCAATACCTCCTTGGGTCACTGCATTTCTTGATTGGTTGAAGGAGGAGTGCAAGACGTGTAATCCTTCCAATCGTTTCTGAAACTCGGGGGACAATCTCTTGTATGCCTCAACGGTGTCAGCAAAAATAGTATCACCACCTGCCTCTGGGCCTTCGAGAACGGCAAAGAATGTAGTTCCGGGTGGCTGCAGCTCGTACGAAACATCAGAGTGCCATTCCACGTTATTTGTCTTTTGAGCAAAAGTTCTCTCGAACTCCTTTTCATCGGGCCGACGGTAGGTAATGTGCAACTCAGGGAAGCCCTTGGGTGCTCCAGAGGTTGGATGGATGTGAAGCTTACCGAAGTGACGGCCAAACTCGGTGATGAATTCTGGGCCCCTGCTAGCCCAGTCTTGGTCCCTGAATACAACCACTCCCCGGCGAGCGACAAACAAGGCCAATTCATCCTTGCCTTCCTCGCTCAATTCGGAAAGTTGAATCCCCGTGACTTCCGTACCCAACTTGGGAGTAATGTTCTTCAATTTCTCGCCAGTCTTTGGAAAGAGTTTTGACAAGGATGGGTCTGCTCTCAAGCCAGGATCCTTGTGCTCATGAAATTTGACCTTTGCAAACTTTTGCTTTGGGTCCCATTCAGGAAGAAAAGCAGGGTAGTGGGCTTCCTTCGCACCCTCACGGTTGACAATAAAGACACCACTGGAGTCGACTTCATCCGTCTCGTCATGGAAATGAATGTCAGAGATTGTGAATCTGCTTTTGTCGTACTTGTCACTCAAAGAAGGCATCTTAATTAATTCGGTAATTCAGTTCTGGTGAACAGAATCTTCATCCAAGGTGAAATCTTGGATGACTATATAAGCTATTTGGAATTATTGCAGCCACAGTAAATTTTGGCCCAAAATTTGCAATCGGTCACGTGATGAACCACAGTATTACAGATTAGGGTGAAATGTCTTGGCTTGCTGATAGCGGTCTGATCTTGCTATCATTTTAGGGTAAGTGGGCTCTGCATGTTTAGTTTGGATTACATATACGAGCAGACACCGAACACATGTGCCACGAGAAGTTGTGAATTTTTCAGGAAGGCTGCTGCGAGTCCCTTCACTAACTTTGGGCCAGGATATCAGCGTCTGTTTATAGCTGGCCTGATAAAGTAAAAATTGACCTCTTATACCGAGTTTACCAGGGCAAAATTTAAAAAAAAAATTAAAAAACATAGTAAAAAAGTCAAAATATTGAGAAGTACCAAATAATTCGAATTAACATCAGGTGTGCTAAGAATTTTGTTGAGCCAAGACTCAAGCACACGCAATTGCCAAGCATGTTTTGTCAGCAGTGACTGATATCAACATCATCATATTTGTAAACCTCGGGCTAGTCCCCTATAATCAATTCTAGATTCTTCTTTAAGGTCCTAGAGGAGTTTAATTGAAGTCGCTTACTCCAACTTACATTGTAATGCTAATGTGGGTAAATAGGGGTTTTGAAGCTGCCAATATGGACTGACCATTGTCACCATACTAGAGGTTTTCATTGACCAAGCTGTGGCCCATTAATCTGTAATGTAGAGATTCCACTTACCTCTAATGTCTCACTCGATACCACACGCAGTAACTACAATTTTGTGATATAAAAAGACTCCGAATATTTTTAGCTATTTACCTGTGTAATTCTACTTTTAATTTCATTTCATCTCACCGTAACTTAGAGTTCCAGACTCCCAATATTTATCCCAACTTTTCAAAAGCCTCCAAGACATCACCTGCATCAACCTCGTGCTTATTGAGGTCTGCCAAGTCCTCAACAGGTCTCTCGGCTTGAGGGGTAATTCTAAAAGCGTGTCTGGAGACTGGAGTATCCCAGTCAATAACTGCAGAGTGCACAACTCTTCTGTTATCCCAGACAACAACAGTCTTTGGCTCCCAGCTTGCTCTTAATTGTAAGTCGTGGGAGAGCTCAATATGGCTATACAAAAAGTTCAACAAGTAGTCAGATTCCTCCTCCTTCAACTCCACAATACGTCTTGCAAATGGCTTGTTCAAAAAGATGTTCTTTCTTCCAGTGACTGGGTGTGTTCTAATCAATGGGTGTATGTTCGACACAGGTGCCCGTCTTTCAATCCCCCCTTGGGTTCTAGAGTTCAGAGCTTGCTCATCTGAGGAATGTAAAACATTCAAACCTTGTAATCTCTTTTGGAACTCAGGAGATAAACGGTTGTAGGCTTCCTCGGTATCGGCAAAGATTGTATCACCTCCGGAGTCGGGACCTTCGAGAACAGAGAAGAATGTCACTCCTGGGGGCTGAAGTTCATAGGAAACATCTGAGTGCCACGAGATAGCGTTCGTTCTTTGAGAGAAAACTCTGTCAAACTCATTTGGATCTGCCCTTCTGTAAGTGATGTGCAATTCTGGGTGGTTCAAAGGAGCTCCGGATGTTGGATGAATGTGGAGTCTTCCAAAATGCTTGCCGTAGTCAACTGCAAATTGGGGGCCTTTGAAACCAAAATCTTGGTCTCTGAATATCACAACACCTCTCTCAGCCACCAAGAGAGCCAACTCGTCCTTTCCTTTGTCATCCAATTGAGAAATCTGCAAGCCTCTCACTTCAGTCCCCAACTTTGGTGTTACTCTCTTAACTTTGTGCTCCCCATCTTTTGGGAAAAGATTTGGGAACGATGGATCAGCCCTGGCACCTGGGTCCTCGTGCTTGAAAAACTTTAAAGGACGGTACTTTTCATTGGGGTTCCAAGTTGGCAAGAATTCTGGAAATTCTGAAAGCTTTCTGTTGTGCTCGTTGACTGTAAGAATGCCATCAGAAGTGATCTGGTCGGTCGCCTTGTTAAAGTGGGTGTCGAAGTCCCCGTTGTGTGCGGATTTAATCTCTGCCATTGCCTTGATAAGTAAACTGTTTCAAATGGGACTGAATTCGTAAAATGGCTGAGTGGTTGCCTAGACGCTATGATAAAAAGACGAAGTATGAATAGCTAAAGAAAGGGTAGAGGCTACCAAAGCAATGGCCATTTATATATATATAAATTCCCTAATTTGGGCGAGTTCACATGATCAATACAACTGAAGCCACAGTCTCGTGAGCTGCGAAATATGCTGCAATGGCCCTGTCCCTGGCCTGTAGGTAAGAAAGATAGCAGGTGCCACACTTTTTTCAGCACTTGATAACAAAGTCTAGCCTTCATTTTCTAATGTGGAATCCTCGTATCATGTCGCTCTCCGGATCGGCTTTCCTTTTATGTATAAGTAAGAAAAGAGAGTAAGTTTACGAGTGAAGTGCCTTAACGGCGGCGAGAGCTGGTTCCATTGATGGACGCCTTGGCCCTCTTTCCATATCCGCTCCGGAATTGAGAGATCACCTTAGACCGACTTGAAAAGCTCGTGAGAGTTATATCTCTTGCTTAGCAGCCACAAGGTCTGGCCTATTTTGTTCATAAAGTCCCACTTGCTGTTGCTCTCTGACATTCTTTTGAGTTTTTCAGTCACGTGATATTGGGAAAATTCCATGCTTCATTGCAGAAACTGTGGCTCACACAGGAGCAACCGAGATCGCGCAGAAGTAATGCGTCGCATGATGCGGCACGACCTAAGATTTCATCCCCAAATTTTGTCGACAATGCACATTTGACTGAAGTTGAATCGCTGTAATGACGAACCTTAGAATTTGTATATATGTCGTTTTCATGTCTAAACTATATCATAATTTTGAGGCTTGTGATAAACACGTAGAGAAGTGAAAATATAAAGAAAATGAATAGAATCCATTGCCGGTTGACTGTCGAACTACAATCAGAAAAATAAGGGTGCTTTGTTTCATGACGTATTCTGACTCCATACCTCTAAATCGGACCACCGCGCCTCGGTCTAAGACCTTTCAAACCTGCGAGTTTTCTGGCACGGTACATGGCAATATGCTTTTATCGGGTCTTTTGAGCCAGATCCTCTCGGGATTAACCCTCCTTCATATTGATTATTTGGCTGGTTTCAGCAGCCAAAAATTGATATGAGGCCAGAAATAGCTTACATTATGATTCGTAGCGCAGGGGCAGTAGCGCTCTGCAAATTTTTCTTATTAATGAAACTGAAATTATGATCACAAGCACATATATCAAAGAGTATGACTATCAAGTAACATAATTTTTGACAAGAGGGAATGCTCGTGGTTTCTTGGTGATGAATGAATCAAGCACATCGTTTACGGTATCATTTCCTTTTTTTAAATACGAAAACGTTTCTCAAACATCCTTTTCACGTCGTCAATTGGCTCCTAGTTGACTCAAATATTTATTTGGGAATTAGCTGGCTGGCTTTCGATCACTTAAAATTGACTTCGCCTTTTCTTTCCCATCATTAGCCACCACCCTATACTCACGCCAGCTTGACTATCTATTCCTAATGGAGGGATTGGTTTCATTAAAGTTGACTGGCGTGAGCTAATGATTGTGAAAATAAGAGAGGAGACCAACTCGAAAGCTCTTTGAATTGAAGAAATGAAATGCACTCAACATTAAATGTATAAAATCATTATTAAAATATACTATAGCCAATACCCAATTTTGCTAGACCCGCTAGCCCTGACCCAAATCCTAAAACCCATCCGATCCGCCCTATTTTATCTGACAAAGAGCATTCTTTTTATCGAATGAAGTCACTATGAACGCAGATTTAGAGCTGCTGACGGCTTTCTTCTTTTGGCATTTCTGGACCTTCATCTGTATAGGTGGTAGGACAAACGATTGTACTGTCTTCGGTTCTTCAACTGGTAAAGCTTTGGGGGACGAGATTGGAGATGGGTATGCACTAGCACCCTTTGGGGCAGCGGGCTTTGTAGTCTTTACATCTAGAATCGGACTCTTCGCCGCAATTTCTTTCTCAGTAACCACAGGCAAATGAGAGCTCTCAGATGTTTTAGAAGACTTAGCTCCAGGCCAGCAGCAGTCTAAGAAGTTACGAATGCAAGCCTGGCACTTTCCGCCCTCAGTAGCCTCGTCACACTTCTTTTTCCTGCTTCTGCAAGTCAAGCACCCCGACTTTGTTCTTCTCTTTGGAACTAAGGAGTTTCCAGATTGCACTGGCCTCACTTTAGGCGAGCTTTTCTTGCCTGACAAATCCAAGACCTGTTGATAGCTTTTGTAGTTCATGATGTGAATATCAAAGAAAGAGAAACAACAACAACAAAAGAAGGATTTAGTTTGCTGCTACATCATTTTCTTACATCAAAATTTGTTTTGCTAATTGAGTCCAAACTAAACGGGCTCTGCTGTGAGTCTAAGTCCCCAGAGGGCAACCCACACAGATAGCCGCGCCGTTTACGACAGGTAAAGGCGAAATGTGGAAGGATCCCACAGAAGTATCGCCTTCGCATTCTCTTTTCGAAGCGCGAGACACTTATGTCAGACCTATACGGCATCTGTCCCCGACAAGCGCGGCATGAGAAATTGCCTAGTAGGGAAGGCAAACGCAGTGACTGTCATCAAATGGATTCTGGGGAAGCATCGTAAATTATGCGACGAAGGGAATAGAAGAGGCAAATGCTAGACGATGTGCTGAAAATAATATAGATCATAATAGTAATTAGAAAGAAAAACGCAACAGAAGGTGACGAAAAATCACTTTTATGGATGAGCTGCTCGGAGATGGTTTAATATTTTTTTCTCATGATTCTAATGTTCTACTAAATGCTGGAGTAGTAAACCCTACTTAAATATTGAGAAGTTACATCAATCTTTGGAAATTGCAGGCGGGAAAACCAAACGTAATCCTTCTGATAAATTACAAGATTTTTCCTGCAAACTTACAATACTTCTGACGAAAGGTTGAATGGCGCTTGTATCTTAGAATTCTTGGGAAGTGATTCCCGCTTTATAGCCATTGTCTCAGTATTAGTTGATATCACGCTTCAGGTCTATACTAATTCTCTTTATCTATTTCTGGGTATTTGAAATAAAAAAAAAGCTTGTCGTGAAACGGTGCGTTGTTTTCGAGCGCATAGAGTGTTTTAAAAAGCTATTTCTTATCACTTTCGGGAATCAGCCTCTTTAATCATCCGATAATGATCGAACATTCTGCGGTCATGTTAGTGAGGTTGAAGGCGAGGGCATTTGTTGATTCATCATCTCGGATATGAGACTGGTCGACAAATTTAAGAGTTTATCGAGCTCTCTTGCAACCATGAGAATCTTTCTGGTGAAATTGATTGAGGTATTACTCGAATATTCTATAGATGACCATGACCTGATTTCATTTCATGGACTGGCTAAGTTGGTGGATTGCTTTATTATTTCTTCAGAAGAAAAGTGAAAAATCTCTCAGTTGTGACTCTCTTGAGCTATCCTGTGATTGAAAATGAAAGAGGACCTGCCTAATTTTAGGTTCAGAGACAAATCCGGTAGCTACCTACATCTGGCAGTCCATCTCAAGACGCCGGCAACCTCAAGACAGCTAAGCGTCTCTCAGTACAAACAAAAAAAATATCCCGATTATATTTACATGCAATGCTTTCCAGCCTATATTCTGTGTCTATCTTCCTTGGCCTCGTGGAATGGAGACCAAACACCTCTCACCGACTCGTTTTCTGACTTCACTTTATGATTAAATTTGAATAGGTCATTTCCTACTCTCTTGATATATTCGTCTAGCGTTTTCACGATTTCACTAGGAACCAAGTTTCTCACATCGACAGCGTCTTTCTTCCCAGTGCTATAATGAAAGGTTAATTTGGGGTGTCCACTGTGTTTTACAATTTCAAACATCGTGTCCTTGTTGGAAGTTGTCAATTTCTGGAACGGCTTCTTTGGATCGACTAACAAGTCCCTCACCCCCTGAGAGGAACCACCCCAATTACAGAACTGGACTGTGACTCTATGACAGGGTTTAACAAAAGCTCCGACACCATTCCTCGCCACGGATAATTTCTGCACGGCTTTGACGGGCATCTTGGATTCAAAAGTAAAACGTCTTAGAGGTAATAGCGTTCCTTGTTCAAGAGTCTCGCGTAACTCCTATGACTTTTTTCTCGATTTTTTTTGCCTTTTCGCACTACGAAGTTTGAATTAAGCTGGTGCACGAGTACCACAAAGTTGGAAACAATGAACCACTAACCAAAACATTGGGCAATTGACAAAGATTCGTCTCGAGTATTTCTAGTAGTCGGTGTTTTTATCCTAGTCATTCAACGGGTAGAAATTTGTCAGAAAATCTTTAATTTCTTCAATCTCAATCTTTCACCAAGAAGATTTAGACTTTCAATGTTCGCAATTTCATCAACTGAAGGTTTACGTCGAGCTGGAACAAGCTGAGAAAAAAATCCCTTTCCTGTTATGTATATTAAATGCTTGATATCTATAATGTACAACGCTACTCGTTCAATATAGCGTCTTCGTTAATCGCCTCCTCGGCGAACTTATCTGGGTCGACACCGTGAGGAACCTGAAGGAATTTGTTTCTCCAGAAACCGTCACTACCCAAGACTTCCTTAACAACTAAGGTGTATCCGCCAATACGAGGCAAAACCTTAGTCCAAACAACCCAGTAAATGGCGCCGACAGCGAAAATACCCCAAGTCACAACGGGATGGATCCAGTAAGGCAAGCTGCTGTAGACACTTTGACCAGCCGATGGCGGAATGTATGGCGCAACAATCAAATACAAGGAGCTGAGAGCAAAAAACGCCACGACGAAGAATGGTGTTTTGATTGGAGGGTTCCAGGTTTTCTCGCCCTTGTAGTTCTTCCATTTCAAGTACAACAATCCAATGGCGACAAAGGTGTTCACGACGTTCAATGGATAGGAAATTAAGTTCAAAATGAAGTCGTAAGCATCACCTGGTGGTGGTGCAATAATGGTAACAACACAGACAACCCAGTGCTGGAACAAACCAACAAATGGAGACTTAAAAGGTCTTGAGGTAGCAAAGAATCTAGAAAAAGGTAAACTTCCCTCGCGTCCGAGCTGTTGAATGATTCTTCCCTGCGAGAAGATGACAGATAACACGTTACCCAAGGTGGACAATGCAACAAAAACAGACGATGCCTTTTCCGCCTTTGGGCCGAAGGCGTATCTAAAGAATGCACCCACAACAATTCTGCCAGAGCTACGGATTTCGTCAGCAGGAACAACGGCGAAGTAAGCGATGTTCACAAAAATGTAAAGAATGGTGATGACGAACAAAGCGGAAGGCGCAGCGATCTTCAACACTCTGACAGGATTTTTGATTTCACCCAACGCGTAGTTGGCATTGGAGTACCCAACGTAAGACCAAATGATGTTGTACAAAGCGTTTACAACACCAAACCCAGTTGGTGAGGTACCATGGAACGAGTCAACAAAGTTCTTAGGGTCCTGGAAGTTATTTGTCTTGATACCACCACCGAGAGCGACCCATCCGGTAATGGATATGAATATGATGATGGCAACCTTGAATACACCAAGAGCGTTTGCCAAGAACAAGCCTGATTTCACATGGAGACCGTTGATCAAAAATGCAAAAGTGATAACACCGAGTCCGATGGCTCTAGAATTCCATTGAGTAACCTCCACGCCTGCGGCATTCAACAAGTACTCACCAGTAACGATGGAGTTACCTGAGGCCCAACCCAAAAAGAAAATGTATGACGCATACATGGCTGTCACGAAGAACTTTGGCTTCGTGTAAATGTACTCCAAGTAGTTCTTCTCTCCTCCATTTCTGGGAATTGCTGAGCCTAATTCCATGTATGTTAGAAGACCAGTGAAGGCGATAATAGAGCCGACGACCCATAAGATCATTGAGGTTCCAACCGAGCCTGAAAGCTTAAGAATGCTGCTTGCCGTTGCGAAAACACCGGCACCGATGATTCTATTCGTGACCAAGAAAATGGCAGAAAAAACCCCTATGTCCTTCTTGTTTTGGTCGATGTTGACCACGGCGTTGGTCTCAAAGTCTTCCACATGAGTGAAAGCATTTGAAGAATTGTCGGATTTCTTCTCTTCCAATTGCGACATGACAGCTGTGAATAAGAGCAAGCAATGGAATATATCCGAAGATTTTAAAAAAAGACAGTGTGTTAGAATGCGAAAGTGAGTCTGAATTTCAGAGCAAGTTTACGAACAATGAGAAGATCCTGATTTTAAATAAGAAAAGGACCTGTACCGGTTGCAAAACGCCAAGCGAACAATAGCGCGATGGCCGAGATGCAGCTCTGGGCATTTCATCCTTGCCGCCGTCCTCGGTTTTCCATGAGCCCCATACAAAAAGATTGACCACTGTGGCTTTTGCCCTCGGAAATTCCTTTTTTGAAAAATTTATGCACAGGCCACGGCGTTCTGGGCGTCAGCGAGAAGGCATTCCTTGTCTGCCACAATTATTCGACTTAAGTACACACCACGATAAAGATGACATGCATTTTTTTTTTCCAATAATGAATGATTACGTTTTGATTATGGATTCTCTTAGAGGAATTTGGACTTCGGATTCTCATTTCTGGTGGATAGCCCATGGAGAATTCTTGTATTTCTTTTTACGCTTACATCAAAGCCGCAGGTCACCTCGCCTTCTTTACATAAATAAATTTCTTTTTCATTTTCAGTTTCTTTTTTATTTAGTTCGAAAAAATCTTTTATCTTCACGGTCGTGTGATCTCACGTGACTATTTAGTTTTGCACCCGCGGCGTCGCTTCAACAGGAGCACTGCCTTTGGCGCCTTTGGCATGCAGTGGTTCACGTCAACGCTACGAAACGGGACTTGGCTTCAGTCGCTCAAAGAGCCTTCAACAATTGCTCCTTGGCTTTTTGCAAACTCTCCTCTGTGCCAACCAAGTATATAAAATGGTTGTACTTCTCGTTAATGCGGGGCACAGTTATGAAAGCACCACTCTCCTGTCTAATCTTATTAATCTTAGAACCTTGTGGGCCAACAATCTTGGGGAAGTGCGCACCGGGGTTTTTTGAATAAAACCATCCTGCAGTAGTTGCAAGCTTGGCTTTTGCCAACTGATTTTCGATAATCTTGGCGGCTTTAGCGGTAGCTTCTGGCTCTCCGATTAATCTCCATGGAATGACTAATTCTTCATCGCTGGTTTTCTCGACCTCTTTACTCACGAAATTGGTGGCGGAGTCATCCACGGGTTCAGAATTATCTGGTGGAGCGGGGATAGACGCATTCGACAACGAGGAAGCTTTTCTGTTTAAGTTGCCATGAGACACTTCTACGTTGAGCTCGAGTCTCAACGTCTTAATGATAGCACCTCTGTCAGAAACCATAGCATGGTATGCGACCGGAATGTCAATGCTTTCATTCCAGTTGTCCTTAGTCAACTCATCCAATTTGGCCTTCAATTTCTCAATTTTCTCGGGTAACCCGGACAAAGTAATAACAGTAGACTTATCGTTTGGCTTAGGAATGTTGATTTGGACACCAAATTCATCTTGTAAAGAGTGACGTATAAATCCACCAGGTCCAACAATAAGCTTGTGTTTCTCTTTTGCTAAATCGTAGTCATCTGTGATCGAAGCTTCTTTCTCAGAAACAATCTTTTTGATCTGCTCCACAATTTTATTGACAACCATCTTGTTACCCGTGCACACAACCTGATCAGATTTGTCTCCCTCGTTAGGAATTGTGAGCAATCTAGAGTACTCTTGTCTGGATAAATCGTCTCCGCCAGCATTACTAATGATATCCCTTAACACAGATCCACTAGGGCCAACTAACTCACGGTGATACTTAGGGTCCACAGTAATAGTCACCGTAACAGAGTTTTCAACAAAGTCGACAATTTCTTGGATCTTCTGCGTAGCTTCTTTCAAGGCTGACTTAGATCCAGTCAATTCTACTTCGACAAACCCATTCTCCTCCTCGAGTTGCTTATCTCTGTTGAACTTGTAGTCAACGCCAGTGCCATCAGAAATATCGTTAATAGTTGCTCCGTTTTTTCCAATCACTCTAGCCATGGCCTTTGACGGAATTTTGATCGATGATTTGTGTCCGTTTTCCTTTTCAAAATTGTACAATTGCTTCAACTCGTCTTCAGCCCTGCTCACATTCTTGGATGGCCCTCTGATAGTAACTTCATTTTCATTGTTAGGAGCGTCAGCAAAATTGTTGCTGTTCTCAGAAGGAAACCTAATCTTGACATTATACCTGTCCTGCAATCTGTTGATGTAGGTAAAGTTGGGACCAATTATTTTTCTGTGATATTGGCTCTCGATTCTTAATCTGACCAAAGTATCATCAGCTAATTTCAGGGCCAATTTTTTGATAGCATTCTTGGCACCTTCTGCATTTCTCTTGATACCATTCAATGTTATCTCAGTTTTGAGAGACTTGTCAGCAGTTTCACTGTCTTTTGCATCTCCTTCAATATCAATTCTGACACCGAACTCGTCTCTGATGGAGTTCAAGTTAGAACCACCCTTTCCGATGACTCTTGACAAGACAAAAGTTGGAACTTCAAGCGTAGTGCTGTAACCTCCACTCGCGCTGTACTCTTTTGCTTCCTCCACAATTTCCAAAATGTCTTTCTCAACCTTACTAGTCTCAGGCTTGAGACCCTTTATCAAAATCTCGTTTTGAGAATTCCCGGAAGCGTTTGAATGCAACTTGATGACTACAGATCCTGATTCCGTGGATGCCAAAATTGCTCTCAAAGTTGACCCATTAGGACCCGAAATATGTGTTTGGTCAGCAGAAGGAACTTTCAACACAATAGTGGATAAGGCACTCTGCAAAGATTTCACACTCTCAAGAGCCTTTTCACATTCCGACAAAACCGCTGACGAACTGTCCTCGAAATCTTCGAAATCCTCACTCTGGTTCGAGGAAGAGTAGTCAAAAAGGACAAGTTTATTGTCATCGAGAATGACGTATTTCGCGCCTTCAACACTGTCGAGAACACCGGGAATTCTTGGATAGAAAAATGGATCAATATCTGAAATTGTCAATGTTTGATCAGGAGTCACACTGTTCACGGCAGTGACAATCGCTCTTCGAGCATTCTTCGTATTCTCAACGTCCTCTGCCTTCACAATTATTTCAATAGGAATAGAGTTGTCCTCCGAAATTTTCAAGACGGGAGAGTTGATCTTCACACCGTACTCTGAAGCAATGGTATCAAAAACGCCATACTTAGTAAACATTGCCGCGACAGCTTTAACATGAGGAATGTTGCCCTTGTGAGCCTTAGACATATCCATGACCTCAGTCTTGAATTGGGAAACAATCTTCTTCGCCTTGGATTGAGCCTGTGAAATGTGAGACTTTTCGCCAATGAATTTAACAGGGGAATCTTCTCCTTCGGGTAACTCGACTAAAACATTGTCCTCCTCCAAGATTTGGGAGATTGGAATGAAGGCATGTTTGGTTTTTGGAATATTAACCAACTCAACGACGAGGGTCGTGAGCAACTTGGAGATGGCTTGCCTCACTTCGTCTCTAGCAGCAAGAGAATCTTGCCTATCGCCCAGGATAATGATGGACTTGGAAGATGATCCATAGAGAGGAAAAGTGAAATCAAGGTCTGCATACTTGGAAACAACGTTGCTCAATGCTTTGCCGACGAATGGCTTGACGAACTCATCAACAACAACTTTCACCTGAGAGTTCTTGAGTTCCTCGTTAACAATTGCCAAAATTTGTGCCTTGGAATGCTTGCAACCCTCGACATCACCCTCAATTGTGACCTTAACTGTTTGCGCATATACATCATCTTCGTCCTCTTCGGGAGATGGCGAAGCGGATTCGTCAAGGTGACCAATGTCAATCTTGACCTCATTTTCCTGGATAATGGGTTTCAAGATTCTACCTTGAGCGCCAATAACTTTGGCTCTGACCTTGGCAGGGATCGTGAAAGAAGCAACAACTGGTTTAGTCAACTTCTTGATTATGAGTCTTTTTGCCTGTTTAGCCTGTTCAGGCTTACCCGAAATCAAGAAAGTTCTCTTCTTCGTGTGCTGGGAGGTTGTACACTCGATACTTGCAGACGTGGTCGTCTTTATCGAGTTCATGATTTTGATGAACTCTGGTTTAGCAACATTCAATTGGTCCTCTGCATCCAAAGAAAAAGCCAACTGAATGGACGTGGACTTGAATTTGGAGCCCGAGGTAGATGAGGTCGTCTTAGAAGGAGCGCTTAATGATGGAGCAGCAAAGGTAACAGGCAATTTCCCATTGGCCAGAGGTCCCCAGGAAGGGGCCGCAGAAGACCCAACCAGGGAGCGAGAGCCACCACCTAAGACAGGAAACGCAGACTCGTCCGAGAGTGTAGGAGTTTCCTCAGTGGAAGATGCAGCCGAAGAGGAGGCTTTCGACGATACCTGCTCGTTTTGCGCGTCGGCGACGTAGGTACCGTTGACACGAGCGGCGATAATTTCAGCAGGAGTAGCCATGATGGTAAGTGGGCAAAAGACAGGGTGTATTTCAGGGGCAATGCTTTGATTCTGGGAACTATTCTTTCACTTTCTTTTTGGAGTGGAGAGAAACTAGCTCAGACGGATTGACAAAGCAGCGGGTAGTTGAACTTAGAACTAAAACTCGGATTTCTGAAACGATACGAATTGTTTCTATATTCCTTTCAAGATATTTTTATCAAAGTAGTTCTTCAACGAGAAAGCCGGAATGGCTGTTTTGAGACTGGTTAGACGAAGGAAAAGAACGTGGTATTACGATATTCGTTTGCCCAGGTGCTCCGATTCTTTTTGACAGCTGTTCAAAATTGGACGAGCCTGCCCAAAGTGAAAAACAGAGATCGTCAACTACGAGGTGTGCATATAATCTCTGGGCCCGGCGTAATTTCCCTCGCTTCTATGGTAGCGTACATGAACTGCGTGGTCTGATCTTGCATGTAAGACCGCCATAGTGGTCTGCCGACGCCAACTCCTAACATTGGTTGCTCCATACCGCAACCAATTATTTAGTATTTAATTATTTCAGTAATGGTCAAAATTCCACAGATAGACTTCAAAAGGTCTCATGTAGAACCTCCTTCAAGCGGTAATCTTCATTGACCTCCTCAATGAACTCCCAGTTCCCGATGAAATCATCCCCCCTCACCACACCTGGTAAAGTTCTGCCCAGGGCATACCGCCTCCATAACTTTTTAGCTTCTTCATCAGTGCCCAAATCTTTATGTTCGAACTTGATCCCGTTTGCCTGTAAAATAGTAGCTAGCCTGTTTGTACGCGTAATTATCTGCATTCCACCTGCGAGGGAAGTATAAATGTAGACTGGGAGGCTTTCCAAGTGCTTGCGCAATTCCTCAGGCGAGACCTCGAAGTCGTCCTCTTCTTGAGCCAGAATCGCTTTGCTTTTTCCTTCACAGTTCTGCACCTTAGAGCTCAGCTCTGGTAGGGCGATATTGGCAGATGCATTTGATGGCTTCTCGGCGGCCTCAATCTGTTTATCAGCTGAAATGCCAGAGTTGTCTTTGGGGCCTTTGTGCTCTTGTTTTGTCTGTGAAATCATTGGTGAATTTCTTTCGTCATTCTTCAGAGATTCGCTAACATGTGCCCCTTTTTGCTTCAAAGATGTGCTGGCTTCAGTGTCAGCTAGTTTCGTGCTAATATCCGCGGCCGTAAGAGCCGGCGCATTATCAGTTCTACGCTGCTGCTCGGCTTCTTTGATTTTTTCCTCAGCTGGTGTTTCTGCAATGAAAGGTTCGGGTTCCAAAATTACAGGTTCCGTATTCTTCGAAATATTTTCATCTTTGAAATTTGAGCTTTCACTCAAAGAATTAGGAGAAGCCCCAAGCGTCAGTCGAGGAATATGAATGTCATTTGCAGACACAGTAGGGGCACTATCTGCTTTAAGTTGATCGCGAGTCTCAGTATCTTTCTCTTCCGCAGACACGTCACTCACCTGGATCCCTCCTACCTCTTCTGTGGAAGATGTTTTGCCCTCAAAGTTTTCTGCATCCTGATTATTCACATGAATGTTGTCAGTGGTAACAGAAGCAGGATTTTCAATCTTTAACTCTTTCTCTGACTCGATGGCTTTCTTCCCCGCGGAAACTTTCTTCATATCTGAATTATTCTTCACTTGAGAAGTCTCGGTTTCCATTTGCCCTTCATCTTCAAGGTCCTTGGGACTTTTACTTTTTTGCACCTTGGCCTTTGAACTTTCGGATGTTGAGAATTCAGTTCCTTCGTCTCCAGTCAGTACTTTATCAGCAAGCGCATCAGTAGAAATCGTTGTAGTAAGTTTGCTTACATGAATATCATTGGCGGATACAGTGGGAGTTTTCTCTGCCATGAGTTGATCGCGTGTCTCGATTTCCTTCTCTTCCGCAGACACGTCATTAACGTGGCACCCTCTAACCTTTTCAGTAGAGGTAGCTTTGTCGTCTGAATAGTTAGTTCGTCCAGCCACATGAATGTCGCCGGCAGAGACGATAGGAACCATTTCAGTCTTCGACTGTTCCTTTGTTTCGATGGTTTTCTCTTCCGCAGAAATGTCGTTTACCTCAGCCTTCGGGTTTGCAGAAGCTTTTTCTTTGTCTGTTAGTTTTTCTTCCGTTTTTTTCTTGCGATTCTCGAGCGAGGCTTTCGAATCTTCTGCATCATTCAAGTGTGAGCTCAGTTTGGAATCCTTCGCCCCCTTATTTGGCTGATCTTCTAGGGTTTTTTCATCCTCTTCAACTTCGATATCCTTAGCGGTTTCTGTGGGTATTTCTCCAGTTTTTGACTGCTTATTTGTTTCAGCAATCCTTACTTCTGCAGAAACATCATTGACCGAGCTTTTTGCCTTGCGGGCGGACTTCTCCGCAGAACCCTTCAAAACTTTCTTCATCATGTTATCTAAATCGTCAACTTGAGAATAAGGATCATCAGAGACCAATGCTCCTTCTCTTTCTAACTCTTCAGGATTGGCGTCATTTTTCTCGTTTAAAGATGAGTGCGAACCCATCTCATGAGCAGGCTTTCTGCTTCGAGATCTTGAAATGGATCTTAAGTAATTCGTTGATGATTCAGAGCGCAACGAGTACAAGTTTGACCCTTTCAATACATGATCGCTGCCGTCGGCATTGAAGTTTGTATAGTCCCCACTTGTCACCAAAGAAGGGTCTCTCGTCACTGATTCATTGTCGGATCCCAGCTTACCAGCCTCGGCGGCAGCTATCGAGTCACTCAATTTTGGCTTAGACTGTCTCGATCTCCTGTCATCAGGCTCTTCTTCGTCCTCCTGGACCTTCATACCAGCAGGAAGCTCATATTTAGAAGGAGTATCATCATGTGTGTTTTTATACGAGTCGCCACGTGCTAAATGCGGGGTCATCGCCGATTTGGATCTAGACCTAGAGCGATCGTTGCTTCTGTCACGGAATGCAACCCTTGATCTGGATCTCGAGGTTGATCTTTCGTCACTGGGGAAAAATGGAGTATGCAAAGAATCAGTCTCTGAAACCTGAGCATTCTGCCCCATTCCTAGTTTACTTGTACCAATTCCAGAGTTGCTACGCAAGTTGCTTGGCCGAGCTAACATGGTAGAACTTTCAACAGGAGGGTACACTGCATTTGTCTTAGATCTAGACTCATTGTCGTCGGACGTAGGCAATTTTGACAAGTCATACGATTTCACAGAATTCAATAATTGGGAATGGTCAGAGATTTGGTGACCGATCTGATACTCAGACAAGTTTGGAGTCGAATAGTTGTCGAGTTCAGACAAGGTCTTCGTCTCGCTTATACCGAGCTGCGAAACATCACTTGCGGTAGAATTGATGGGCGACAACACAGCAGCATCATCATTGATCAATGTTGATATCTCAGTATTCTTCAAAGACGAACTTTCGATAGGCTTGAAAGTATCAGCAGCCTTGTCAGGAAACTTTTTGTCGGACTTCTCCTTTGAGAACTTAGCGCCAGAAAGCACGTTTCCCTTATCATCTAGAAAACGGTCAAAGTCCTCGTCGGATCCTAAAAGCGCACCTTCGCTGATCAAATCATCCAAAGACGCGCCAATAGATGAATTTAAAATGGATCTCTTCCCCGGCTTAGTTCTACTCGCGCCAGTGTACTTTTCAGGGTGAATATAATTGTTGTGTGGGGAGTCGTCGGCAGATTTCACTGATGCTCCGACCAAGGAGGGATAGGGTGACTTTTCTGCTTTTTCCAATTGCTCCTCAATATCCATCTTGTACTAAGTTTTTGCAAATGAAGAATTCTTGTTTGCCAGATTCTTGCTGGGGATACAAATTTCTACACCTCGACCCTGTTTCCAGGTTATCGAGGCATGTAGAGGTGGGGGTGCGGCGACAATACAGGACTGAAAGTCAGCAGTCACGTGTTACGATAGGGGTGGTGCAGCTTCGACAAATGGCCTTGATAGCAATAACTCTTATAATAAGCTACGATTTATCATAAGTCGCCTGATATTGGTAGCTTGTGATTATTCTACTAATTTCCTGGCTGTGTTATGTCTTCGAAACATGTAAAGATTTAAATGTCATGACACGAAGACAAGTCGCAACAAAGCAAGGATGTTGGCCCAAAGATAAGGGGGACTCTGTGTGCATGCGTTTGACGCGTCCATGTGATCTTTTACGCGGAGCGGTTGCAAGCGAATTTCAAGCTTTTGAAAATTGGGATGTTTGGTTGCGAATCATAAGCGGAGTTTTTATTCTTTACCTATAGCCCTATTCTTAACGTCAAAACTGTTTGTGAATCCATTGAAGCATCTCGAAAACCAAGATTCTCTTGTTTCAGTGGTCGTATTTACTTCCCCTCTCTACAGCCCAATATCTCAGAAACAGACGCAAACGCAGTATGGCATCCAGACAGGCAAAGAAGACCAAGCGAGAAGTCTAACGCGATACCGCCTGACGAGATTACAGAAGAATGCATTATGGGATCTGATACCCTACTGCTTTGAAGTATTTTTTTGTTGCAAAAGGCATTAACACGCTACTTTGGTTTGTCTTCTCAAGGGAACTTTATCAAAATCAACTTTCTTTATCGCTCAAACAGTGCGACATTGGGGTTATCATGATTTCTATGGGCTCCGGATGTTTTGCCTCTCACTATGAGCTGGATTTTCATCTTGTAAGTTTTAGCGTGTATCAATTGCAGCTTTAGATGACAATACAAGTATAAGAAACGAAAAGCAACATGTTTGGGCCCTCCCTGTTAGGAAATACTACGGAAAAACAAAACGCCGTTTGGCGCTCTCGACTGTGGCAATTTTGGTGATAGCGGTCCGCGGCTCGGCTTCCCTCGGGCCCTCTGAAAATCACTTATATTTTTTGCAGCGGCCGCTTCCTTTGATAAAAGGGCGCAATGTTGTCTTCGGTTGGCTGACAATTAGTTGATTACAATTCAACAAAACTGAGTAACGCAGTCACGTTTGTCGTCTCATCTTTTCTCAAATTCCAATAATAAATTTGTGAGTTTTTTTTGCTTTGTTGGCCGAGTTTCGTATTGTGTTTGATTCCATTATGCTCTCGTGTCCCAGCCCAATCATTCGTAACCATGGCGCGAACGAGGGAAACCCGACAAAAATTAATTGTAATCAATAGCCTTTTAGAAAAAAAAGAAACCACATCTGTCTTCCGCTGACGCACAAATCATCACTGGGCGCACTCCCCACTCACTCCAACCATGCCACGCCGCTGCTTTTCCACCCTTTTCTTTTCTTTGATTATAAAATAACATCTAAACAGCAGCCCTTTAAACACTTGAATATTTCCTTTCACTAGGCTCTCTGTTCCTGATTGTCTCGAAAAGAAATCCCCAATTCACAAGCTCTCGGTTCTGTCTTAGAAAGAGAAAAAGCGAAGCAAATTGTTTAGAAAGGAAGCGCACACACATATTCACGTACAACCTGTACCATAACTCTTTTTGTGGTTTGTCGTTTGCTTTAACCGCCGTATTCAGCCAAAAAGTCTATAAATAATGAGTTCTAAATCAGCAGCAGCCATTCTCCAGCGGCAGTTCAAGGACCTCACAGATCCGAAAAAGGGTATTCCTTACCTTAATATTGAACTTGACAACGATAACATCTTTTATTGGAAAATTGGCATCATGGTACTCAACAAAGAGTCGCTTTACTACGGCGGATACTTTAAGGGTCGGATGAGATTTCCCGCTGATTACCCGTTCTCGCCGCCAGGCTTCTGTTTCACGCCTCCGATCTTCCATCCGAACGTTTACAAAGACGGCAGGTTATGCATCTCTATACTTCATGAGGGCGGCGATCCCATCTCAGGAATGGACGATGCTGAGACGTGGTCCCCAGCGCAGACCGCCGAATCGGTCCTCATTTCAATCATTTCGCTTCTAGAAGACCCGAACTTAGGCTCGCCTGCTAACATGGACGCCTGCTGGTTGTTCAGAAAGAATTTCGACTCATATAAGGAAAAAGTTTTAGAGGGAGTCGAGAGATCAAAAAACGATATACCCAAGGGATTTGTCATCCCAGAATCCGATGAAAACGCATCATGGAACTCCGGTGCAAACAAAGAGCTCGAGCAAGAGCATTACGACGAAGAGTTCTGGTACGATAGTGAAGAGGAGAGTTTCGATGAGGAAAGCCTCATGGATGATATTAATGACGAGGAGGATGATGACGTAGAGGAGGATGGTGAGAGCGAGGTTGATATGGTGAAGTAGTTCGAGTTCTCATCTCTCATTTACCATCGCTTAGAGCAAGGATACAATGCTGCTTGCAAGCCACTAGCTCTGATATATATCAGTGTCTTGCGCGCATTGAACCTGGATGGTCTCTACGATCAAAACTACCATGAGTACATATTGCTTTAAAGCCCGATAATGAGGGTTATACATACATCGTTGTATTATCTACTTCTGGTTTATTTCAGTTTTCTGTACTTTATAGCAATATGACGCGGAAATTCCATAAAACAGCTACCATTTACCGTTGTTAAAAGGCCGCCTCATTTTTCTGCTTCGTGTCGTAATGATTTTAACTGGAACGATACCCGCTCATTCCAGCAGCCAACACATCAGTAAGCAGATCCAATCTCACTTTGACCTGAGTGCCAGGATAATCCAGGGAGTAGAATATTATGGTATAGAAGGTGTCTTGAGGTTCGTTTTCACCAGGCGAAGTCGTACTAAACTTGCGCATCGCCGCCTTCAAAGACTTATCCAAGTCCAAAATTGCCCAGTTATCCAAGGTCTCGTCCCCGGTCTTCTGCTGTTGCCTGAAAAAATTAGTTGCCATGAGCGAGAACATACGGAGGCTGTCCGGGGATAAATTGTGACCGGGTATTTGTGAGTCTGGGGATCCGACGGTTATAAGGGGCAAGCCTCGGGAAGAGAGTAAAGACGCGAAGAGCACTGAGCCTGTGCTAGCTTCAGAAGCATCTGAAATCTCCACGACTTGGCCTAAAAGTTTTGAGATCTCCTTTTGCTGAAGCATGGCGTTTTCACCTAAGGGGTAGGGTAGATGTTCGAAAGATAGCCGCGAGTTCTAGTGTAGCGTATTGATGCAAAGAGGTGCGGGAATGAGAGCACAAGTCATGAAAAAATGTGTGTGAAAAGCCAAACTGATCAACAATGTATTGTTTATTTTACGATAGATTCCCATTTATTTCGAAAAAAGGTCATCATTAAAAGTCGATCAAATAATTTTTTCACTCTGAACTTCCACTTTTCATTATCTCGAAGAGACCTTCCTCGAAATTGCAGCAGATATCTCTAAATCATGTCGCTATCAAGCAATTGTCGGGGTATCTCGCTGGTCACCACGATCTCTTGTCTCACAGAGAGTCTCTCCCTGCATCAGCTGCTGTGTATGTACCACCTAACTCCAGCCTAAGCTCGCTTTAGTTCTTTAATCTAGTATCTTAAAGAAATATAGAGGAGTCTGGCCTTCTTTTCAATCGAGAAGGTTATATAATTCTGTGCATGAAAGGCAAGGTCTTGTGTTGACTTTGAATCACTATTTATTACTCTCGATTCCCAACAAGTTCTTTTTTATGTTCAATACAACTGTTTCTATCTTAGAACAGACTTTTCATGGGGACTTGCTCACGTGATAACAAAAGTTTAGCCCCTGGGTGGTGCCTGTTGTATTGCAGCAAGCATGAACGTAAAAGTGAGTTCAAGAGAGAACAGACAGTAGCAAAAAGTGTCAATGAAGACCTGCTAGATGCTGCATTGAGCGTTTACATTCTAACTTTTATTGTTATCCTCGTTTGTAACCGTCTTGATCCCAAATTACAATCCTTCCTAAGGCCAGTAACTTCTAGTAGGGCAAATATTTGAAATTTTCTTCACCAAACCATAAAGAAAGTCTTGGAGGATGAATCTATTTCTTGAATAGCTTAGAAAGCCTTTGGTGGCAAGATCTAAGAAATATATGCCGATTTGGATTTTTACCAATTGGTTTTGATATTTTCAATTTCGTACTTCGTGGATTACTTAAGTCATATTCTACAACTGGTGGTCAAGAATTGAGAGTAAAACAAACTGCAAAATTATAAGAAGAAATATCTCTCGAATTATTGACTTTCTTCGAGCTCTTGATACAAAGCGGCCTCTTTATACTAATATAGGGCTAGATTGCTCCATAAAGCAAATAAGATTGAAATCTAGGGCAGTATCCTTTCTGAATTTATTAAGCTCAGTAGCGCTCTTTAAGCACATCCCCACACATTGCAAGTGCACTCTACTTCCATCGCGCTGCCGGGCCATTCTCTGCGAGCAAAAGAAAACATTGCGTTCCACCTGGCGTCTCAGAGGGCAGTGATAGTTTACTTGATTTTTTGATTATTTTACAATTCACGCACGTATGAAGTACTACGATAGCAGGTAGAATTCTCAATACTTTATATTCTCATTGCTTTGCTAGCTATTTCTGGTGGGCTTATCTCAGAGCGTCCAAGAATTTAAGCTCATGTCGCACCGCGCTTCGCTGTTTTAATTTTGATGTTTGCGTGTCTGACACCTTAAACCTGCGACGCGAATCTGCTCTTCCCATTTGGCTACCCGCGACCTGCTTGTCTACCTGCCTGACCTGCTTTTCCACCCGGCGCCTGCTACTGTCATCATCTTGTCAAAAGAATTGAGTTCCCTTTGCCATTGAATTTTAAGTTCTGGTGGATATATTCTGAATCGCTCTTTGAAAATTTCAGCTAGTCTTTACTTTGAAAAAAGAAACCTAAAATAAAAAGCAAACTCTTGATATAGAGAGAGTAAACAACCGGCACTATTGAACAACACCACAACCGATTGATTCATAATGGATCAAAACAACAAAAAAAGGTCGAATCCAGTTAAAATTTCCACAAAAAGAGTGCCGTTGGCAGAAACATCGGGAAATGTGCATGTGCCACTGCTCAAGAAGCAGAAAACGAGACCAGCGGCTGTCACAAGAAACGCGCTGAAATTGATGAAAGAAAATGTCAATAATCAAGTTGATTTGGCGGCAAAACTACATGTGAGTAACACTGGAGACAAAATATCTACCGCTTCCGTCACATCCGCTGCATCTATGGCACCAAAATCTTCTAGACTTGTCGGAGATGAACTAAAAAGTTGGCAGACATCTTGGAAGAAAATAATGCGCGAGTCAGTTGTATACTTTGACACTCAGGGGTGCGATTCCAATAATGCTACACAACAGCAGGAACAGAAGAGGGCTCAGCGGGCATTGAAGCTGGTGGGTTGTGAAATCGTACCGTTCTACGACCGCGACGTCACAATCATCGTCAGCAGGCGCAGTTTCTCGGGCGGTAAAGCTTACCCAGTTAATGACATCTTCCACGACGTGTCAGCATTAAAAACCAAGGTTTGGGATTTTGATAAGGTCTTTCGTTTCTTGAAAAACTTGGGTGTTTCAGAATCTGGAACTCAAGAGCGCATAGGAAACCTATCTCATCTTTTGAAAGAAGAAAAAATATTTGGGTCCACTGACAGGGATCCCAACGCGAGGCGCGATGATTTGTATTATCTCGAGAAAAACTTCATATATGTTTATGATCTTTCTCAAGCCGTTCGCCCAATCATAGTGAGGGAGTGGCCAAACAATGTATGTCCCTCATTTCATCTCACACTCGACGGAAAATGCCCCTTTATTAGTGATCCGTCGGAAAACCTGGAGAGAAAAAAATTGCGCCGCTTACAGAAACTCGAAGCCACAAAGGAGTACAGAGATCTTCTAAAGAAAGCTTCGTTCATGATAGCATCAGTGAAGGGCAAGCAATTCATGACAGAGGCGGACTTTGCTGGAACTAGTACAAGCACGGACACATGCGAGAAGGAAGCTAACGGCACCAGAAGTGAAAGCTCAACCGCCAATGATACGCTTGTGGAAGAAACCGAAGCACCGAAAGATGATGATATGCTTGGAGAGTTAGCGAAAGTTTCATTTTTTAGACCCCCGCTGTTGCTTTCGAGAAACTCATCCATAATCCAGCCTTTCCAAAATAGCGCCTCCAAATCTAAGTTTTACGATGTTGCGGCTTCAGGGTATAATGGTGCTTCCAATGCTATGCAATTCTCGATGGATTCCGCTTTGAATAGCGTTGCTGTTCTGAATGCGCAACAAGGCAATGGGCTTGGACCCACAATCTCTCAAGTTCCCTCCAGGAACTTAAATAATTTGAAAAGACGTATTTTCATGAAACGTCAAATGCATAAGACTGAAGATTTGAAAAGAGAGGCGGAATTAAGACCAGGGTATTGTGAGAATTGCAGGGTCAAGTATGATAATTTTGATGATCATATTGCTTCCAATAGACACCGCAATTTTGCATGCGACGACAAACATTTCAAGGACATAGATGAGTTAATCGCTACTCTAAATGAAAGCAAGTCCATGGGTTATGTTTCGTCAAATGGAGATTTTAGCTTTACAAGTTGATATTAGATGTCGTGCCGGAAAAGCAGTTCGTGAGAATAAGGGCAGTTAGGCCATCAAGATGCTAAAGCATTATTCGAGACGTCATTCACTCATTGATCTCCAGTAGTGATATTATCTTAATAGAAAAACCCAAGAAATAAATAGAGCATGAGTGAACTGGAATTGGGTGAAATACCTCAGTATTTCGATAGATGATCATACATAAAACTTGCGGCCCTTAGGCTATAGACGGTGTGCGCGTTATTTTGAGCCTCCTCACAATTTTTCACGTTGAAAACTTTAGGAGCATCACAGAGATAATTCTATCCATGATTAGTCTAAGGAGTTTGACGTACGCAAGATTCGCTAGATGTATTTATTATCAGCGAGCTCATCTACTGACGTTCAAAGATCTCCCGAAAGTCGGACCCACTCACAGAGATGGAGCAAGCCCATCCAAGAAGCCCAACAGATTTGCTGATTTGTACCTGAAAAAGGGCGGTCCAAATGATAAAAATACTAGGCATAAAACTTCCTTCGACAAGGAAAATAATAGAGCACAAAGTAGCCAGCGAAACCAAGCCTGGCAACGGAACAATACTTCTACCCAGGAGAAACTGTTTCAGGAGTACAATCGGATCAGACAGAAGCTCAATGATAACCACAAGCAGCAGCAGCAGCAAAAGTCTGCGCCAGATGGACAAATGGCATCGGTGGCTAAATCCTCAAAAGGCGCAAATCGTAAGAACCATCAAAAATTGCAACCGGAAAGAGAAAAGATCAAGATCACGATTCCAACGTTCGTTACTGTCTCAAACTTGGCAACCATTATGAGCGTACCATTATCACGGTTATTGACAAAATTAAAAGAGCTTGGGTTTGAAAAAATGACACATAATTATATTTTAGATAAGGAAAATGCTTCACTTATTGCCGACGAGTATGGCTTTGATGTTACTATGAGCGACGAAGGTGCCGGCTTGGATTTATTTCCTCCTCCCGAGAAACCAGAAAAGCTAAAGGCTAGACCTCCTGTTGTCACTATAATGGGCCACGTTGACCATGGTAAGACTACAATTCTTGATTACTTGCGTAAATCTGCCATTGTTCAAGGAGAATTCGGCGGCATAACACAGCACATTGGTGCATTTTCTGTCACTACGCCGATTTCTAAGAAAAAAATAACTTTTTTGGATACCCCAGGCCATGCAGCATTCTTAAGTATGCGTGAGAGAGGAGCCATTGTTACTGATATTGTCATTTTGGTTGTCGCGGCAGACGATTCGGTCATGCCGCAAACTATCGAGGCGGTGAAGCACGCTAAGAAGTCCGGCGTTCCGATGATAGTTGCCATCAATAAGTGCGATAAGCCAGGGATCAAAATCGAAAAAGTATTGAGTGATCTCGCTAGGTACGAGGTTGATATCGAGGACTACGGTGGAGAAACTCAAACAGTACAGGTGAGTGGGAAAACAGGATTGAACATGGACAAGCTCGAGGAGGCTGTTATCACTCTTTCGGAGCTCAGTGACTTTAAAGCAGAGTACGACGGCGTTCCCGGTGTGGGCTGGGTAATTGAGTCTGAAGTCGTCAAAGGCCTAGGAAATGTAGCCACAGTATTGGTTAGAAGAGGCACCGTGAAGCCAGGGACATTTTTGGTTGCAGGTAACACCTATTGTAAAGTTAGAGGCATGAAAGACGAACACGGAAAGACAGTCAAAAATGCAGGACCATCGACTCCGGTACAAATCTGGGGGTGGAAGGAGCTCCCTCACTCCGGACTGATGATCCTCGAGGCCAAACTGGAGCAGACGTGCAAGCGAGTTGTGCTGAACCGCGAGAGTCGCGAGAAGCAAATCCAGGCTGCCAGAGATATTGATCTGATCAACGAAAAGCGGCAGCAAGAATTGAAGGAATTGGAAAGACAGGAGAAGGTCAATGAGCTTAAATTGGCTGGGTTAGATGCAAGCGAATTTCTAGAGGTCGAAGAAGGTCAAGCAAAGGTTCTCAAGTATATTGTGAAATCTGACGTTTTTGGTTCGGCAGAGGCTATTAAAGAAAGTCTTGATGGCCTAGGTAACGACGAGGTTCGTGCGCAAGTTATCTCACACGAGGCTGGCATCCCTACAGAGTCAGATTTGGATATGGCGGATGCGTTAAATGCACAAATTCTTTGTTTTAACGTGAAGGTACCAAAGTCAATCCTGTCAAAAGCTGACAGCTTGGGCGTCACTATTCATGAGCAAAATGTGATTTACAGATTGATTGAAGAAGTGACAGCCGAATTAACTTCTAAGTTGAAGCCTCATATCGAGATAAAAGTTCTTGCTGAGATTGAGCTTCGAAATGTTTTCAACATCAGTGGTAAGAATAAAACGAACACGAAGGTCGCTGGCTGCAAGGTTAACAGCGGCACATTGAAAAGGGCGGCAAAAGTACGTGTGGTCAGAAAAGGAGAAATTGTTTATTCAGGGACTTTGTCGTCGCTCAAACATGTCAAACAAGATATAAGCGAGGCCTCGAAGGGGTCAGAGTGTGGCCTTTCTTTCCTGAATTGGGAAAAGTTCGAGGAAGGGGACAAGGTGGAAGCTTACGAGGAAATTGAGATTCCTCGATTCTTGTAAGCACAAAAAGATTACCTTTCTATATGTCGCGGGCTTAAGAAGGCACATACTGGGCCGTTTGTACATAGAGACCCAATTGTCTTACACTTGTACATAGATCATTTAATATATTGGGCGGGCAAAAGAAGTTCTTTGAGGGTGACATATTTTTCTTTACTTTTGAGATATGGAAAAGCAGAATACAATACTTATGAGTTCGAGTCATAGTTCTTTTTTAATAAAATTAAATAGTAAAATGAATACTTTCTTTAAAGGCTCAAGAATCTGAAGCGTTTTTTCCTTTTCTGGGCTATCTTTTTTCACTTCGCGGGGCTTCTTGCCTTGAGAGGCAGCACTGCTTCGAGGGCTCGGCTCATCGCATCTCACACCAGCAAGAGCGCAAGCTAGAATGTCAAGCCACGATGAATATTCCTCCGACGACGAGGACTTGTTCGATGAAAATTCAGACGTGATCCTTGGATTCACTGATCTCGCTTTTGATGAGGATGATGAGAAGCCTACAATCGAAGATACGTTCATAGGCGGGCAACCAATTTGGCTTCACCCAAGCTCGAAACCCCCTCCCGAGGTATTGCAATGTGGAAATTGCAAGAAAAATATGGCTTTACTTCTTCAGGCATTTGCGCCTTTTCTGAACCAGCCATATGATAGAGTGATTTACATCTTTGCCTGCAAAGACTCTAGGCAGTGCTCAAGAAAGAAAGGGTCAGTTAAGGCCATTCGAGGTGTGTGTAAAGATCCCAAAAAGATAGCTGAAATAGAGAACGATCAAGCGAGAGAAGCACAGGAGCTTTTAGATGCTAAGTTGAAGCTCGAGGAGAAGAAAAAAATGCACGTCGAATTGACCAAAGACTTGTTTGATGTGACAAAGCCTTCTGCCGAGACAATAAATCCTTTTGGCGGCAACTCTTTTGGCGAGAACCCGTTCAGTAACTCCAAAAATCCATTCGGTAATAGCTCCCTGAATCAGTCTGACAAAGTAAAAAAGCCGCATAATGAGGAAGCAAAGGCCAAGAAGCTGAATTCTCATAAACAGACTTACGCTTCTATTTCCGAGACTGGTAAATTTGAAATGCAAGAAGAGACTAGAGAAATACTCGAAGTCAACCTCCCTGAATTCCCAGGATACTTTGTTTACACAGAGCCAGAAAAATTTAAGAAAGTGACTCTGGAGCCAGAGTTGGAGAAGTACAAAGATCTCATCGATAAGTCTGAGCCCGGCGTATCCAAGAAAGAAAGAAGTATGTCTGTTTCCTCTGCCACGTCATCTTCAGCAGCCTTGAATCCAGAGAATAGCAAAATTGCTAACATGTTGAACGACAAGTATTTCGAAAACTTCTCCGGTACGGTTGGACACAACCCTTCGCAAGTTCTTCGATACAATTTGGGAGGAAAACCGTTATTGTATAGCGGAAAAGATGATGTTGCTAGGACATTTTTTTCAGCTACAATTCCTGATCCTTCATACAATCCTTCTTCAAACCGTCAATTTGAACTTCAGTTGATGCCAAAGGCAATCATTGATCTCGAAAAAGATAGCTATGGCCTGGTAGCAGATATTTTGAGCGGAATGTCGTGGGGCACAATTATGGTGGCCACTGATACGCTGGACTTTATGCCATCGTTGGATGAGAATTACGTCGGATACGTTGTGGAGTACTGTGGAGTACAGTGGGAGGAGAGTGTTTGAGACATTTTCGACTGTTAGATAAACAGGGAGTAATTTGATATAATTCACAACTTGCTGAAAAAAATGAGGGCTCCATAATTGTGTGAATTACTCTTCCCATTCTTGAAAGCATTTTTTGAGTTTTGCAACAATGCACTTCATTAAAACCTACTCTACTTCGTTCGAAGACACCGGACGTGCGTTGATATATCCATAAAGCACGTCTGTCGTTGATATAGAGAGATTTACTTCATTTTGTCTCCTATGTGCGAGCAGAACACGAGATCAAGGCCATTTTTTGGTTTGAAGGATCAGATGAGGATAAGAAAGTAGTTAGCCCCGAGAAAGCGTGCCTGGCTACATAAGAATGTCTTGGCAAAGCGTGGGATAAGGCAAGACAAGAACGCAAGTGAATTAGTCACTCCGAAAATCATATTAAGTAAGCTAGTAGCAAATCTAAATATGTAAGAGCTGAAGAGACTGTTTGTAGATGAAAAAACAGATAATTTCCTTCTTGACAGAGGCTTCAGGCATGAAAATTAGCCTTCAAAACTAAGGTGCCCACTGTGCGGTTTCATACATATGACGTCAGGATACAGTTAGGTCAGGTCTGCAGGGCTTTCGCAACGTGCCTGTGAAGTTTGACAATGAGAATGAGAATGAGCCTTTGAAACGGAGATCGTGGAGAGTCTAGATATGCCGCAAAAAAAGAAAAAGGAGAGAGCAGAAAATAACACATAAGTTGGGCACGCGAAGATATGATGAATTTGAAAATAGCGGTAGCGAAATCACCAAGAGTTTTCATTCCGTAGAAGAAAATCGTGGATATACCTTGGCTTTACTTAGCGAAGTGCTCTAATATGTCACACCTCAACACCTGAATCAGCACGGCCGCGCTCCGCGGTGAGTCCGCCAGAACAGCAAGTTTCTAAAAATATGACGCAAGATTTCGCTCCCAACCTACATAGATGCGGGATCAACCGGGGGATATGAGCTCTGCGAGGAGGCACAGTTGACCGTCCGTTCCATAAATGGAACTAATCTTTTAGACACTTCTTAGCACCTTTGTTTTCCTCATTGACAGACAACTCCCTTTTCAAAAAGCTTTGTTATAGATTGAACCTTTTGCTTTCATTTCGGCCTTTGGTCTACCATACACATTTATTTATTTTACATCTCTAGCGGCAAACAGGATTTGTATCGTTAAAAGATGACGAGCCGCTATTCCTCTTCTTCCGATGAGGACCAAAATTATCGATCAAATCTCAATTTGCCCTCAGTGAATTTGGCTAACCTTCGAAAGAAAGATCCTAAGGTTACTGCCAAATCAAATCTTGCGAAGGCAAAGAAAAAGTTGACCCCAAATCAGAAGACAGTTCGTTTTCCAGATAGCAGCACCACGAACTACGGAGATACGGTGTTGAGCACATCAAGAGCCGATGCAGACTCGGATCTGGATGTCTCTTTCAGACAGGATACCCCCATCGAAGCACCTGCGAACCTTCCAAACTTCATGTTCGAGCTTCCGGTGGGCAATGAAGGCAGTCTCTCGGACGACAACTCTGACGAGTCTGATGAGTCTGATGCACTTGAATTGGCGAATCCTGTCAATGAATACAACGATGATTCCTCCGATGAAGAGGTGGAGGGAGTTTCTCATAGATCAGAAATGGATATTACAGATATCAGACCGCTGCGGTCGTCTCAGTCTTCCAGAGAGAGTCCCGCTAAAAAAAATGCTTTGAGTGGAATCTTTAGACACATGTCTTTGTCTGAAAAAGCCGCCGAGGGGTCAGATGCATCTATGCCTTCGAGATCTGATACTTTTTTGGGCAAAGTGCTAAATTTCACTGGGAGCGGTTCAATGAGTGGCGGGGGAATGACCCCTGGGGCTCAAACTAAAAACGAAGAGTCGCTCGATGAAGAGAAGGAGATTGGAATGGACCCAGACCAACCTATAGAAATGCGAAACCTCAACTTTGCCGAGCTTGGGGAAGAGGCCCAAAACTTGATATACGCACATGCCCCTGATCTTCAACTTGAAAGGGAAAGACTTTATGACCATTCAGACTCCGATATAAGAACGGATTCCACTGCATTTTTGATGGACAATGAAAAGCCTCCTGGAAGATCCAGTCCTGGAGGCTCAAACCCAGAAGGTGGTAGATCTTTCTACCAACCAAACCCTGATCTATTTCATGACGATCTTGAAGATGATTTACACGACCAGGATCTTTTTGAGAATGATGGGTACGTTGCGCCTCCAAAGCAAGTTCATGCTGGTGTGTTATCATCCTTGTTGAAATTATATCAGAATGGCGGGGAAAACAAGTCTACGTCTACACTTGGTACTTCCCTAGGTGGTAACTTAGCAGACGAACAATTCATTTCCGGTGAAGGTACTAAGTCGGTCCACAACCATCATCTCAGGGAAAAGATGAAGCTAGGCCCCAAGAAACTAGTTGGAAAGATGAAAGGAGGCAAAAACAAATCTATCTTGACTCCCGAGATATACACTTCGGATGAAGAGGGTAAGGAGCGCTTAGACGGTGATGCAGCAAAGCTTCCATCTTTTCAGAACGCTCGGCCAAAAGCGCCAAAGATTAATAAACCTGATCCCAGAAAAATGGGCAAAAAATTCAAAAAGAAGGATCAAAAATTGCGAATTACAGTCCACATTGCAGACATTTTACAGAGACAGCGCTTCATTATCAGAATGTGTAGGGCTTTAATGTTGTTTGGCGCCCCAACACATAGGTTGGAAGAATATATGGTCATGACTAGTCGTGTTCTCGAGATTGATGGACAATTTGTCTATTTCCCGGGTACTATGATTGTCGCTTTTGGTGATGCAGCAACAAGGACCTCGGAAGTTCATTTGGTGAGATGTGCACAGGGTCTCAATTTGTCCAAATTGTCCGACACTCACAAAATTTATAAAGATGTTATTCATGATTTGACAGGTGTGGAGGAAGCTGGATCTAAACTTGAGGAGCTTTTGAAGAGCAAAAACATTTACTCTCCTTGGATTTGTGTTCTTCTATTCGGACTCGGCTCTGCCTCTGTATGTACTTGGGGCTTTGGTGGTGGTTGGTATGATGTTCCAATCGCATTTGGAATCGGCATTGTCGTCGGTTACATGCAATTTTTCATGTCATCAAAGTCGCACTTATATTCATCCGTTTTTGAAGTCACCGCATCAATTGTTGTCTCCTTTATTGCTCGTGGAATAGGCTCAATTCAAAACGGGAAACATTTTTGTTTTGGTGCGATAGCCCAGGGTTCATTGGCGTTGATCCTTCCAGGGTACATTATCTTATGTGGTTCTCTTGAGCTTCAAGCCAAGAATCTTGTTGCTGGTTCCGTTCGAATGTTCTATGCTATTATTTACTCGCTATTTTTGGGATTTGGTATCACGTTAGGGGCCGCGTTGTACGGATGGGTTGATCATAATGCTACCGATGCAGCAACTTGTGCTACGGGACATGGAGTCGACGATAAATGGAGAATATTGTTAGTACCGTTATTCTCTGTATGCTTAGGCTTGATAAACCAGGCCCGCTGGAACCAATTGCCTGTTATGACACTTATCACTGCAGTATCTTACGTGGGGACCTATTTCTCGGGAAAACATTTCACGAATGTGACAGAATTTACTGCCGCTATCGGTGCCTTCATTATTGGTATTTTGGGTAATATGTATTCTCGTGTTGGTAGAGGAATGGCCGTGAGTGCGATGTTACCCGCTATTTTTGTGCAAGTGCCTTCCGGTATCGCTTCAAAAAGTACCTTGTTAGCTGGTGTACAGACGGCGAACCAGATAACTAATTCTTCGACGTCTAGTACTGAAACAACAGATTTGAGCTCTTTGAGTTTTGGTGCTACGATGGTTGAGGTTTCCATCGGTATTAGTGTGGGTTTATTCGCAGCCGCACTTGTGGTCTATCCGTTTGGTAAAAAGAGATCTGGACTTTTTACTTTGTAGAATTCTGGGGGTTAGATTGCCTGGACTATTTAAATAGATGCTTTATAAACATTTCTTACTTTAGACTGCTGATGAAATGACTTACTCACCTTAGCTATAGCAAAATGTTTCGAGGAGACATCGGCATGTGGAAGTGCAGTTTTTTTTATTCTATGTGGCGCCAGAAAGCCGCTAGGAGTGAAGTGTAAATTTTGTATAAGCACATGATCTCGTTGCTGGTCTGGGCTAGAGGCATACAGATGTTTCTTTCATAATAAAAAGGAAAGTTGATGAGACCTGTGATTTTCATGCATTCTAAGGGACCCTTGTGAGCCAGAAGGCACGAAAGTTTCAGTGAGATGTAACTATTTATCCCTCTTCTTCTCCAGAGGGCCCAGACGACTTTGTTTCTATTATTGGCGATCGAATTCTGGCTTAATCTAGGAGCGAAAAAGTCTATATGGTTAAGATACTTTAAATTAGGTTGCGAAATTCAAACCCTTTATTAAAAGAAACATCAAATTACAGAATACTATATCCTTTTTAAAGAAAAAACTTTTACTTCATTAAGCTACTAAGAGTGAAGAGAGAGCAAAAGCTATAAACTATAGAGAAAAAACCTGCAGCACGTTTGGATAGAATACTGAGCAATGAAGAGCCACGACTTTTCCAAGCGTTAACTCCTCCTCCTTAATCCATCCGCTGCTTATGCTACATCAATCTATCAGCCCCATTCTAGAATCCAACGCTCGCATTGATTTAAATTCCAGGAGAAGTTGAAGGGTTTCACACCAACTCCTCCCTGCGTTTTTGTTTTGGCCTGATACATCTGATTAAAGGTATTGAGAGTGACCAGTCATCCGTAATAGAACTGTCTGGACAATTAAAATTGGATGAAGGTTTTTAGATAACAATATAGGTCCCTCTTTTTTTTAAAAAGAAACAAATCATATTACAGGATGATAATAAGTGTAGTATAAACGGCCCGGGGGTCCGTCAAGGCCAAGGCTGTGAGGTAGTGGACCCTCAATCCAGCCAAAGGCCTTTCTCATTCAAACGACTCGGGAGTCGTCCAACCAAAGGCTGTGAAAGCCTGCAGGGAAGCTCGGAGAAGCTCAAGGGCTTTCTACAGATTGTCAGACTTTTTATAGATGGTTCGGTTTGCGCAAGTAGCGGGGCGCTAAACCTACGTCCATCTTTTGTGTATTAAAAGCTTAACCCCTTTACTACAGTAAGGCGGGGATTCCTTGTCCTTATATAATTCTTCCAGCGGCGCGCTCACATCACGTGCTCTGAAAGTCACGTGCGCACGGATGACCCTCTTTTTTTTTTTTATAGATACATGTGTATTGAAGGATGCCCCTGGGCTCAGCCCAGTGACGAAAACTATATACAACTATAGAAAGCCTAACAGTACACCTTTGATTCCCACGCTCCTACCGTTCTTAGGCGCGGAACGCCTCACGCTGAACTTCAGCACGCTGCCTGTCTGGGAACATCCGTACATCCGCGTACGGGTCTGGGAAGCGTCCAGACCTTTATATGACAATAAGCCAAGTCTTGAGTACCGCATAAAACAATAACTATTTGTAGAACTTAAATTAATCAATCAAACTAAAAATTGGTACTCTGGCCGAGTGGTCTAAGGCGCCAGGGTAAGGTTACTACTTACCATACTTTCCTGGTCTCTTCGGAGGCACGAGTTCGAACCTCGTGGGTATCAACATGTTTTTATTAGTTTCGTGAACCCTCGGCACGATTGTGCGACCCCACAAAAAGTCACCGGACCGTTCAAGATAAAGATTTGAGAGAGCATAACTACTTTTGAGGTCCAAAGATGTTCACAAAATTTAGCTCCCGATTTTTGCTTTCAAGAAGAAAAATATTGCTGCGTCGGAGTCTTAGTCTCATATCTTCTGACAATAACCAAATCACCGTGAGGTTCGAAGGGAACAGCGACTCCGCAGAGCCCCACAAACAAAACGCCAATGTCTCCTTCAGTACCGTGTTCCTCAGGGACGCCTGTGAAGCACCAGAATCAGTTGATATCACAACCAAGCAAAAAACTTTCACCACGGCGCATGTAGCCAGAGGTCTCAAGGTCTGCAGATCGCCTTCGGTACTTACTAGAAACGACCAGGACTTCTTAGAAGTACAATGGAAAAATCATGATGGAACGACTCAAATATCTTCATACAGTGAGCAATTCTTGAGAAAATCAAGTAGCTTTTCTAGTAGAATGAAAGGAAAATTCTTTTCGGAGGCGAGGGTCCATTGGGTAGAGAAGGATCTCATCAAGGACATGAAGCTGTTAAATTTCAGTTACCATGCTTATCTCGAAGGAGAAACAACATTCACCAATGCATTGAAAGCTTTAAACCGATACGGAATATGCTTTATAAACCACATTGAGGATCCATTGCAAAATCCAAAAACACAAGACCTTTCTGAGAGCAATTCACTCTTATGGCCCGTGGCTAAGTTGGCCAAGAGATTTGGCTACATCAAATCGACATTCTACGGAATGCTATTTGATGTTAAAAACGACAAGAATGCTAAAAACATCGCAAATACAGACGCATTTCTTCCCTTGCATATGGATTTGTGTTATTATGAGTCTCCCCCAGGGCTTCAGTTATTACACTTCATTAAAAACTCGACTGTCGGGGGTGAAAACATCTTTGCAGATTCGTTTACAGCTGCTTGCCGCGTTAGAAGCAATGACCCCGAAGCATATCATGCATTGAAGACCGTTCCCATTACATTTCATTACAATAATAACGATGAATACTACTACTATCTTCGGCCTTTGATTATCGAGGATCCCTATCTTAAAGATATTGATACCGGTGAGCCATTAATTAAGGAAGTAAACTATTCCCCTCCCTTTCAAGGTCCTTTCGAAATGAACATCACCAAGGACGAAGATCCAAAGCTTTTTGATGATTTTATTAGAGGCATGATCGCCTTCGAAGATGCCATAAATGATAGATCCAACCAATATATTGTAAAATCCCCAGAAAATAGCTGCGTTATTTTTGATAACCGAAGAGTACTTCATTCTAGATTAGGATTTTCAGATAAAAATGGAGGGGACCGTTGGTTAATGGGATGCTACGTTGATGGAGACAGCTACCGCTCAAAATTGCGGACCCACTTATGAGTAACATTTCAGGTTCACATTGCACTCAATTACTGGATCGTTTGTTATTTAATTTTATTGATATCATTACAAAGTTAACGTTTTGGTATGAAAGTCATCGACAAGTTCAATGCCTTCAGTAGTTATGACCCGGTCTTGCAGACCTTGTCTTGTCACTCACGAGAGACTTGAATGTTTGTTTGAAACCGTTACAAAGTCTCATCATATTAGGATAAGAGAACCCTTTCAAAACGAAACCATTCACCTCAGTCTTCACATGCCAAGTTGTGATGGGAGTGTTCACGTTGACTTTGAATAGAAGCAAAAACCAGCCAGGGGCTTTGTGATCGAAACAAAATACGTAAGCGCTGTTTTTTGGATTTGCTCTTGTATATGACTCCAACCACTCATGCACTTCAGCCAATGCGCCTTCCCGGAATTTGGGATGGCGGCACATTTCAGTGACATGTTTTGCAATAGCTTGAACATGTTGGAAGATTAACTGATCCAAGTCCGCGTATTTTTTACGGTCAACGACATATTCTCTGCCAGTATTGTGAGAGATCTCTTCGACGCTCAAATGTTGAAACAAATTGTTGGCAACTTTCCAGGTGATAGTGAGAAAATTAACACCTCTAGAAGATGGTCTGATGACACAATCACCAACAGATTGAGGAGCCAAGTACTCTTCGGCCTGCTTATGATTGAAGCTATGAAACAACGGATGTTGGACATTTCTGGTCTTTGCCAATTTAGCATATTCCTTCGCCCTTTCTTTTTCTTTGTCCGCATTTTCTGATACGAAGTCCCACTTACTTGGGTCCTTGAAAAACTTAGCGACAGATGCCTTTTGAAGATCTTCAGGAAGAGTACTAAAGGTTGCAGTCAACTGTTCATAGCTCACATCCAAAACAACAACCTGGATAACCTGTCCCTGGTCGAAATTTGCTTTGCGAACAATGTGGCCTTCTTCTACCGTACCTGTGATATTAGACGCCGTGGATACTTTCAAAAATTTGATATGGCCGTTCTCCTCACGGTAATTTTTGCCGACCCTGTTGATGGTCACCGGGGCTATAGAACCTCTGGTAAAGCTCTCCAGTGTCTCTCCTGTCAACATGCGGAATATTTCTGAATTCTCCAACAAATGAAAAGATCTCCTAAGCTCTTCATAATTATTGACTAGCTCCTCTTTTATACTTTGAAGCGTGGCGTACTTCTTTTTGTTGAATGTTGACTCTAGCTCTTTTCCAAAAGCGGTCAAGTTAAGATCATCAACCTTGCTAACTCCTTCCTGCATCAACTGATAAATGATACCTCCTTGCTCTTCTATGTGAGCCATATCTTCTTCGTCCAAATCAAGTGCATCTGCTGCCATTTTTCGAGCCAAGCTGTAATCCTCGGGATGTATTCTAGTAGCATCTAATAACTCGATCGATGAATCCCTCACGGTAACTCCCTCATCGAATGGAATGTTCAAGAAAGACGAGCAGTTGAAAAAGATATTAGCAGTGGAGAGTTCGTTTTCAATTAGATCGCTCCTCGTAAGCAAAGTTCCTAATTTGGCTGCGATATTCCTGAGTAGTCCTGATGCCTTTCTTGGACCCAAACCGGAGACGTACTGCAACAATTGAGCTGTGTAAGTGTCGCGAAGAGCTTCGTTAATCTCAACACCTACCATATTCACAATGTCGACGAAAACAGTCTCGTAAACATCCTTAACGACATCGTTAGAAATATATTTCTGATGCTCGTAAAAAACGAGTGACAAGATATCATCACCCAATGAAACATATTCCAACAAGGGGCTTTGAACATATCGAGCCAACCCAACACAGTATTTGATCAAGGTTGGTTTGTCGGAGAGTTCAATCAATGCTCTTTCAGAATTTTGATAGAGACGAGCCGTTTCATCTTGCCCCATAATAACTGGTATCAACTGAGGGGCTGTGTCTTCGGGCAAATCATCGACACTTGCGTATAACTTATTCTTTGCCACAAAATTTCTCACGATATCAAGAAGCCGCTTCGTGTTTGCGCTGAACCCAGAGACTACAATCACATCTGGCTTGTTGTTCCGGAGATTCCGCTCAATGAAAACCTTTAATTGTCCGGCAAAATTCTCCTCACTCTCTCTATCCCTAGAAGGATTGTTGTCTGATTTGAAAAACTCGCTTATCTTACCGGTATCCCTCACAAATGCACCAACCACAGCGCTATCAAAATCACCTTTACCAAACGACAATGCCAAGACGTTGGGTTTAGTTCCATTATCATAACCGTAAGGCGTGAATGGCGCTTGATCAACTTTGGCTAAGAATCTGGCCCTGAGCTCTACGGCAATCAACCTTTCGCATTCACGGCGCAAGTCTTCCTTGATATTGAGTGCAACCATGTTGGTAAGTCTTTTGAACGCAAGATTTAAAGCAAACTCCCTTTCCTTATTCCATAACTCTGCGATCTCAGAAGTACCATCGGATTTCAAACAGTTGAAAATAGACTGAAACCAATGTTCGCTGTCATTTGTGTTGACGTTGACAATCACAAGGCCCTTACCCTCTGCCTCCAACATTCTCAAAAACATATCGGGAGTTGCAACCAAATCAGCAGGAAGACGATTCATCGCATACTTGATATCGGCATAGACGCTATTGTTGTCAATCAAGTTGCGGCCTTTATCAGTGAGAGTTATGCTAACAGAAGCAAACTTTTTATAAACTTGTCTTACTTCGTGCCTTATCTTCGGATTGTGGAAGATCTCTTCGGCATATGTTTTCCGGACAGCATTCAAGCCATTCTTAGGGTCCTTGAATAGAATCTCGTCGTCCTCGATAAGTCTTCCAAGCATATCCTCTGGCGACTCCAATGGGTCGTCTGTCGCGTGAATGCGGTAGGGAACCTCGTAGTTCTTTGTCGATTGATCTTGAACGTTTTCACCGAACTCCTTTGCGGTGATACCGAAAGCTTGAATGGCATCATAGAGTACATTATCCCTGATTCTTTCAAAGATGGCGTATTTTGAATGCTTTTTCATGGATCTTTTCTCATCTTCGCCTTCATCTGCAGAATCGTTCTCTTTAGATTCGTTGAGTTTTCTTAACTCGGCTGAATATGTGAAGTTGATATAATCCTGTAGATCCTGAACAG
This sequence comes from Metschnikowia gelsemii, assembly GCA_030561745.1. Classification (NCBI taxonomy): domain Eukaryota; kingdom Fungi; phylum Ascomycota; class Pichiomycetes; order Serinales; family Metschnikowiaceae; genus Metschnikowia; species Metschnikowia gelsemii. The sequence continues at coordinate 277,116 of JAKTYA010000127.1, forward strand.
AAACCATTGATTCTAGCAAGGCAACATCTTTCAAGAGATCGTCATCCACGTTCAATTGCGCGACTGTGTTTTCGGTATTTAACTTCTTTTCATAAAGTGAATGATACTCTATGTCGAGCTGGACAATTCTCCACAAGTCATCTTCAAACAAAAGTTTGTGCACGTTGTTTCTGGATGTACCGTCTGGGTTAATTACTTCTTCGGTGTAGATGAGGAAATCACGACGGTGCGTCCAAATGAAAGGAACCTCCCAGTTGTTTTTGGAAATGAATTCAATAACTTTTCCCACGGATTCCACAAAGGGTGCCCTCAAAGACTCATCTAACGAGCCTTTTTTCTCAGAGTAGAGAATATTGCTGATCCAAGCCTTTTCTCTCTGGAGTTCCGCTCCGTCCAAGTCCAAATAATTCAAAGAGGCACGGAACTTTTGAAATCTTTCGGGTATATCGATGATACGGATCATGTTGTCCTCCTCGGTAAGCATCCGGTCTTTCAATTCAGCGTGCTCGAAAACCTCATCCAATGCTGTTGGCTCTTCATTGTTGTTTCCTTCGTCTTCGATTTCTTGCGCCTCTAAAGCCCACTCATACTCGGCACCGTTGCCGAATACCTCGAACAATTGCTGCAAACTTTCCCGATCAACGCTAGATAACTTAGAAGTGTCTAGTTTGGGACCCTTCAGTTTAGCCTTTTCACGGCGCTGCTGCGCTTTGTGCGCGCGAGCCTCTTCCTCATCGGAGAATTCATCTTCTTCTATGAAATCTTCAAACTCGTCCAAGATATTGCGTTCTTCGGCAGGTTCTTTGTTATCCTCAAGAATGTCTTCTTCTCCTTGTGGTTCATCGTCTGAAAAAAAGTCATTGAGGCCGCCTTGTGGCCTCCGCGCCGAACTACTCTCCTCTTCATCACCGGAACTCTCAAGCTCCCCTGGCAGAGCACGCTTGAGTCGCTTGAATTTAGAGCTGCTCGAAGACCGAGGTGCCGCCCCCGAATTTTCTCGCAAAAGTTCCAAGTCGTCTTCGTCTAATTCGTCGTCGATGTCGTTCTCTTGGGTTCTCTCACGGTCTTTTCTCTTCTTATGCTTTCTCCTGCTTTTCTTTGAAGAGATCGCATTATCATCCTCATCATCGTCGACAATAAATCCTTCTCTCACCTTTTTGATTGCTTCCGCGTCGTTATCCTCGTCTTCATCCTCCTCCGAAGAATCTTCCATAACATCGTCTCCACCTTCAGAAGAATTGCTTTCTTGATCTGATGTAACTCCCATCCGGATCTCTTCCTCCTGAATTTCCTTTGACATGTTTGTGCTAAGTTCAGAAGTAGCGGGTAATGGCAACGGCTTCTGGTGGACGAAAGCTAGGCACCTCTGACTTCTAAAGTTGGCTTCCGAAAAAAATGGTAGCGTTGTTTTCACTCGCTTGATAGTGAGGGTGTGGTGCACGGATTCTGTGTGAGCGCGCAAGGCCCATGATTTTTCTTCCTCCTGGTGCGGAGGAGCCTTTTGTATTATAGAACACGGCTCTTCAACATTTTCCTTTTCACTGATCTCTTTCATTTTTTTATAATAATCCCTAATATTTTATTATAATAAAGCTAAGGCACTATACTCTTGAACTTTCAATATTATATGGGATCATAATTTGTTACTTACGATTATACTTTTAGATTTTCTCTGAGAACCAATCCGATGCTGGTTCTCGAACTCAATTGTATTTCTAATTCCATATAAGGACGCATACGCGTCCGGTCCCCCCAGCTCAATACCGCTGGACCTGATATTTCACCAACACATTTAGGTATAGAAGCTGGAGCAACTTGTCCCATAGTAATTTCCGTAGTTTGCCTCTACCAGACACCCTGCATTATCAATATCGACAAGCATTTCCTGGTCTGCCCCAGCACTCACCACCACGAAACCATCCGCGTCATACTCATCCATGTCAATATCTCCGGCAAGCGCAGAAACCCGATCCCAGTAATTATAGCTAGTTTCGCGAGCGATTTCCTCCTCGTCTTTGATTTCTTGTAACTTCTCTTTGTCGAGTTTCTTGTCTTTCTTTAACAGTAGTCGTTGTGACTCAAGGAAATTTTCTTCGAGCACGATGTTTAATAAATCATCGAATGTGAAGGCCAGATTTGCGTCTCTAGTCAACGCGATAATTCTGGCAAAACTCTTGAATGGCTTCATGCTTCGTATTCCCCTATTCAGCTCATTGTACTTCCGCACAAAAAAGTTGAAAAGTCTCTTGACCCACAACTGAAAATGCCTGATCAAAATTGCGAACGGATGGGCGTAGTGTATTAGCGCAAGTCCCCGCAATATGTGATTTTTGTATACCTCTGCCATTCTATTTGCAATCAAAGAATCCAAATCAGCAACTCTTCGTTTCTTGGCTTGGAGTTTGGGCGACTCTAGTAGTGGATTTATTTGAAAGTTTGTATTATGTTGTTTCTCAGGGTCGCCCAGGAGAGAGAGCTTTTCGAGCATAGACTCTAGTCTTACTCTTTTTGATGACCTTGGCGGCACATCTTCATCCGAATGTAGTTTATGTTTTCGTCCTTGAACGGTAGATGTAAATGTGTCCATAATTGATTGATTGTGATGTTATGTGACTCGCTAGGGTTATATGCCTCTCACTAGAGATCCTTCTGGAACCTCCCTCGTGCAGGCACAACCCGATACCAATAACTCCAGAATTGACACCTACAGAGATAAACATCATTTATTCAAATGGATTTATTTTAGAACTACAAATTGTGTTTCAAGCAATTTATACAGCTTCATACCGAAACTAATGTAAAGTGACTAATCGTGAAACAAAAGTTCAGATTTATCACGAATTCTTTCCCTATGAAAAAATAGTTAGAATAAATGAGCTTTGTATTGACCAGCTTGAAAATAACTGAGGAGGATAAATATATGCTGTAAATAATATTTAATGGTTAAGCCAAACGTCTCATTGAGGGATACTTGGCAGCTTCTGGAGCTTACTGAGTTTTGTCTCCACCTAAAGAAGAGGAAGTGCTGGACACCTCTTTCGCATTTCCGGGAAGAAATTCGTTGCTCGTTTTCAGGCCCGTTTTCAATGATAAGACCTCCGAGCACAACTGATCATAGTATGTTTTCAAGGTTTTTAAGTCATTGATAGTCATAGAATCAAAATCTGTAAAATGATATTTTGTTAGTTCCCCGAATGAAGCGCTGAATAGAGATCCTTCATTGTAGTTGGAATCCAGTGAGTTAAACCGATTTGATGAAATACTGGTGTTCGACCTGTGCCTTGTGGAAGCATTAACAGGTGGATTTTCGGGTTCTGGTATGTTACAAAACCATCTTTCCATTGTTTGCAAACTAGACGAGCGAGGACCCAAAGGTTCCCTTCGCCCATAACTTGAATCCTCAAATGGATCTTCAATTGAATGGACCGAGGACAGAGAATTTTGAGCCGCGGTTGAAGAATTCTCAGACGTCGTAACATTAATGGAAGATCCCGCAGCTGTATTTGCAGCAGAACTCAATTTGGTCATAAGTTCGGTTACACCAGTAGAAAACTTGCTCGTTAATGTTGCCCTTCTCAAAGATGCATTATGGCCATTCCAAAGGTTTTCGAGAGATCCAGACCTTACTCTGTTCAGACTAGGAGATAACCTATCGAAAAGAGAATGTGTTCGTTTCACGTTATTCGATTCAGGTGTGCGTTCGAGAATTTCCACTGTGTCTTCCAGACCTTCATTTTCGGAATCTAGAGTCTTGAGGTGCAAGTGAGACACCAGGCCAATTTTATCAAAAATATTTCTCATTCGATTTAAGCCATTCGGTTCGCTGGCTCCATCATATTGTTTAAGGGAACTTTCGAAATCTGATACTTGTGAAAGAGCTTCTTTGCTTGGAAAGTATTCGCTCATTTTGGCGGCGGAGTTGGACCTCGACCTATTTACCGACTGCGAAACTGCACTAGAAATGGTGTTGAATAAAGAGCTTGAGCGCGATCTGCTTGTGTCTTCGAGCTCTTCTTCAAGTAACTTATCAAGATCTTTGGAGCCAGTCGCAACCGGGGTGTCTTCTTTTTTGTGGATGATCTCATTTAGAGAAAGCCTGATTAAATCGTTGGCGAGAACTTTCTCGGGAATGGTGACGTTTCGAGGAACGATCTCAATGATTGGGGTATTCAGAAGAAAGTAAAGTATTGCCTCACAGTTAGTGAGGCAGAATTGCAACTCCCCATAGTTTAGGTATTTGCTCTCGATGAAATTTATCAACGACTGGTCTGATGAAAACTCTGGCACACCCTGAAAGCATTTCCTTTTATCAGTTGATGCATTTGAATCCTCTTCCAAGTTTATCAAGTTGGCGAGGGTTTTTCTTTGGTTGTGTTTTGGCAGAATACTTCTTTTATCCATAGGGTTATATGAAGATAGGGAACTGGTGAGTGTAAATCTCGATGTGTTGATGTTATGGAGATCCAATGGCATCCAGAAGTTTTTTACGAATGTGATATGGAGATAAAGATCAAAAAGCTCACCCTCAATATCAAGAGGCGAATAATTGATTATGACGTAAATGAAAACAGGTAGTAAGATATCGTTGCTAATCTTCGAGGTGTCATTTTTGTAGCATGAAGCACAAAGTCGCAAAATCAACTTCTGGAGGTCAACGATGTGGTTTAATTTGGATGCAGGGGTTTGAGCCAGTGTAAGGCGGGTAAATGCTGCTTTTATGTCAGCCAAGTCAGTATTGTTACTAGTTTCAAGGGACAGCAATACCTTTTCGAGTACCGATGATTGTGTTGGGTCTTCTGACTCGAGAAAGCATTGCACCGGTAAATTAAATTGACGAAGAATTTTTATCTTTTCTAATAATAACCCGTGGATTTCAATGTCTCGCTGATCAAACCTGAAGACTTTTTCATATAAGGGAGCTGAATCGGGTAAATTTGAAAATGAGTATAGCTTCGAGTGAGCGAGCTCGATTGATTTCAAGATGACGATAAATTTGTAAAACCCAAAAACACGGAGTTGATACAATGCTTCTGGATCTGATCTTTTCGAGAGCTTGACCGAAGAAGAAGAATAATTGGCTATAGCGTTCAAGTAATCGAATGTTTTTGGGTCCAGTTTGAACACTTGTGATTTTTGAAGAAGTTGCCTTTTATTGGTGTTCAGCTGTGTGTAAATGTGGAACACGAGGGAGTTCAAGTCTTCGTAAAACGCATCGAAAAGCTCTTTCAATTCGGTTAAAGTCAAAGGATTCTGGTATCGGGGCTCCTTCAAGTAGTTAAGGAAAGCAGTCACCAAGGCATCTACTTTCGGATGAAGGTCCTTTTCTGTAAACTCGTTTACTTCTGTCACCAAATCATGGAGCAATGTAGACAGGGGCATATTGACCGATCTTCAAGCTAAAACTCGGGAACACCAATTCCTTGAATTTGAAAAGGGGTCGAAACTTTGGCTTTTGTGGACGCGGCGGGAAATTTCCAGTGGACAAAGTCAACACCTTCCAAGTAGTCTGATAGCACAAGTGATGCGCAGTAAGAGGTCAGGTGTTTGGAACAGCTGATCAAAGGATCGAAGTAGTTGAGTGCATACAAAATTCAGACGTAAAGAGGAACTTCTGAAGCGAGTTCTGGAATAGGCGAATAAAATCAAGAAAACCAAAAAGATTAATGTGGTCTAAACCTTGTGAAGTCCTTTGGATTAGCCCCGTGCGTTTTGATGGATAGCCCGGATGTGATACACACAGTACTGACGTCTGGGCATGCAGCGCTATGCGACAGGGGCGATCTGAAGTGTGCCGCCATTGATACTTCCGGGCTGTAAAAGGTCCAGGGGATCCCGCGCCAGGGGTCACTGCGAGAGAAGTATCTTGAAAGGAATTGAAAACCAAGGGAAGAGGAGCCTGAATTTTCTATAATTTGCACTGGCTGTGTGATGATATCATTCTGGGTGTTATATATTCCTTGTTGAATTGCTACCAAGCTCAAGAAATTATCATAGCAATTTGTAACAAAGAGGCTGGTTAAGTTATTTTTCGCGAAGCAGCAGTCGCACATGAAAATACTGAACCTGTGAATCATAAAAAAGGGATATTTGCTTTGAAACATAGCAGGCGAATGACCCATAGATACTTTTGATTGTGAATTTCCAGAAGATACAGTTAAAAAATTATCTACGATTTATAATTAGCCTGAGTATGTTTCTAGCTTTCAATGCAGCTTCCATTTCTTCTGTGGCTTGGGCCAGTTAAAACTTCTTGATTTCCTTGTGGGTTATGATAATTTACTGGATCGAATTTCCTATTGGCATTTTGAGTTAGGTCATCTGTATCATAAAATTTTGGTAAAGCTGTCTGGTATACTAATATTAGGAAGCTTTGGGTTCACAGCACCGACATAATCGCGCAATGTTTTCTTAGCTTTCGGTTGTTGCCTGTTCGGTTGTTGCCTGTTCGGTTGTTGCCTGTTCGTTCCTGTTTATTCCAGAGGACCCCTCAACAGAATTAATTTCTTCAATACGGCATTCCGTCAGCTCCAATGCCCCTAACAGATTCTCATGAGCCGTATTGCCAGCTCTGTTTTCCTCTTCATTATTTTGCTGCATTTGTGCATGTCTCTCGCGAATCCTCTGCTCTTGCAGTAATCTTCTGGTGATAAAAAAGTACCAAGGCGGTGTTACTAGATATCTGTAGAAGTTTGGCATGTCCAACCACGTTGAGCAATTTCTCTTGAAGGATAAATTGGCTTTACTCCATTCCTTCTGGTGAGTTGTCGATAATTCATCGTAAACATGATTTAAGTAAAAGAATTGAAGATACCACCACATGTGACCAATAGTGAAGACCAAAAAAGTTTGGCGAAAAATGTTTGATACCACAAAGGAGCGAATAGCCAAGTAAACATCCTGGCGCAAAATAGGTAGGAGATCACGAACCTCTTCAGAGAATAGAAATTCAAGAAATTGCGTGAGAAATGGTGCATACTTAGCCTTAATACTTATGCCCATCAAATCGAAATACTCCGTTGGGGTATTCCGGCAAATAATATAGAGCATGATCTTTTCAAGAGCAGGGCCCAAAAGAAAAAAAGTAAGTGTTATGTCATACCAGCGTGATAACACAACGATGGTGGCAATTATTGATATTCCTATCCTTCCCATGAAATGTGCAAAGTCTGAAGTCTTTTTCGCCTCCATCTCACCACGAAGCTGTGATTGCAGCTCCTCATCAAGCTCACATATCCACCCATGGGGCATATAATCCATTCGGTAGATATATTGGCCTTCTAAAGAGTTATTTGTCTTCGCGATGATAACAATGTACTGTATTAGTGGAAGTTGTAGCTTTCCAAAATAGCAGAAGCTTGTAATGAGACGCCATGGTTCTAGAAAGATTCTTGAGGGGAAGAAAAAGAATTTGGTTTGACTTACTAGGTCCATTGACGTCACTGCAGCCAAGGTCACAATAGCACACACCCACGCTTTGGTGACGGGGAAAAGAGGAATAGCTAGAGGATTTAGCCTTTCCATTTCGATTTATGAGCTGTCTTAACGGGTACACGGAAATGACGGTTTTATTTCGAGCGCTGAAATAGTGACAAGCAAAGACTCCAGGATAGGGTTTCCTCCGTTTAGTCCGACGAAAATGGAAGATAATGACTCGAGCTTGCCTTACCTGTGATATAATAGCTCGTCGATGGTTTTTAAACTCGAGATGCTTACTTTGTTTAACTTGCGGTGCACCTGATTTTATTATTGATGATATTCTCCAGGTTACCCTTACGTCTGCCTTTGCGTGGCAGATCGTTTGATTAGGCCCGATTTCGCGGAGATCTTGTGAGTAGCTGATGACAAGCTCAAGCTGCTCAATTCCATCTAGATTTTACAATGAAGTGGATCGTGAAAAAGTAAATTTGATTTGCAGTGATCTATCTAAAAAGCCAAGAATAATTTCCTGCGAATCAATTAATAAAGCCCGTCTTTGGTGATACTTTTCTTGGATATAAATGTCCCACGGTGGGTGATTTTGAGCAAGGAACGACTCGGCAACTTGTGCGCGTGTCGGATGTGAAAGTCGACTCCTCACCAACAACACCAACGGACGTCGAAATATACAGATGAGCAAGCAGGGTAAATGATATTATGCCAAAATGGTTATTGCATGAACCATTTCACTCTGTAGCCTGTGTTAGGGCATTTCGTAAATTCGTATACCCCGTTCTCCACTTTTCCGTCCCTGGAACGCGAGTCTTCCCGACCGCTTTGAATCAAGAACAATACGACTCTACAACAATGTGTTTTCGTTTGATTTACATCCTCTCAAAAGGAAACTGGAGCCTTCCAACGGATGAAAAAGGTTGTTGTTTTTGGGCATACTTAATATTCCCGTAGCTTTGATCCCTTCGCAAGGATTTTTCTACGAACCAATAAACAATTAAAATGCTTTCAGAGCCATTTCTTTGGGGTCCACTTTTTGCGGGTCTCCTGTTATTTCCTATTGTCATCATTTTCTCTTCGGTCCTCAGTTTAAAGCTCAGCCGTTTCTTGAAGTCGCGTGATCCTGTGTGAATGTCAAGACTGGATGCACATGGTAAAGATGCATGCGGATGCATAAGTTGAATGGAACCCCAAATTTCTTCATGTCACCTGTTTGAGAAATCAGCAGATCTTATTTTACTTCTAATATAAAGCCTTTATCAAAGTTCTAGTCTCCATAGTTGCACTTACTCAATTCGCGCGATTCGGCCTCAGCTCAGAAAGACAATATGTCTATGAACGATGTACAGAGCACGAAAAATTCTCCTGATATAGATCGTGTTCTTTCCCAAAAAACAATTCACATACCTGAAAATACCCTTACTGCGCCATTTGATTATCTTCACCTGCTTCCTAGCAATAATAATGGTGTCAGAAGCCAATTCCTTGCCGGCTTCAATGAGAGGTTCTTTCAAATCTCCGACGATAGATTAATCACTGAGGTTGGCATTATAATCGAGATCTTCCATGAAGCATCCCTCCTTATTGATGATATTGAGGACGATTCTACTCTTCGTAGAGGAAGTCCCTGTGCCCATATCAACTATGGTTTACCCGCAACATTGAATTCCGGAAATTTAATGTACTTTGTCGCGATACAGCGTGCGTTTTCGTCACTCCCGTTGTTCCATACAAACAGCACCCCCAACAATGAAGCTGGGCTTGCTGCTATCAGGAACCTGTTGCTGGTAATTCTAATAGAGGAAATGGTCAATTTACATATCGGACAAGGCTTCGATATTTACTGGAGAGACAATCTCCTGGAAGTCATGCATGTGGGGCTACCTAGCATCGAGCAATACTTACAAGTTGCCATGCACAAGACAGGTGGGCTTTTCCGCTTGGCTGTGCGAACGTTAAGTCTCTTTTCTGATGACGCATCAGACCCGGACTCTTCAAACTCAACAGAGCTAATCAAACTTGCAAATCTTCTCGGCATCATATACCAGGTCAGAGACGACTATTTGAATTTAGTAGATGAACGATATGCTGAGATGAAAGGATTCTCTGGAGAGGACTTAATTGAAGGGAAATTGTCACTACCAATCCTTTATACTTTTCTTAATGCAAGAAGCGACTCGATTCTACATCAATTATATGCCGAGTCGAAGTCGCCTAAGGAACGAAGAACCAATTTGAAGCGATTAGAGGAAGTAAAGAGCTTTATAGCACAATCTGGTGCATTAGAGTTTTCCTACGCGCTCTTGCAAGAGTATATCGAGAAAGCAAAAATGCTCATTTGTTCAGTGGATGGGAGATCTTCCCACATATTAACTTCTCTTTTAACAAAATTAGCCCAAGTTAAAACACCATGAGAATTCACCGTTGTGCCCGTCTCTTCTGAAAATCTTAGGTTTATAGCTATCTAAATCAAGGGGACATTTTGAGCATGCAGTTCGGGAGTTGTCTGGGCCAATTGTCTAAAGTAATAGTCAATATCTCCACTTATTAGTGACCCAGATTGATGAGCCATGAGAAGCCGGTCAGCTTGATATGCGAAATGAAATCTTTGCCTTTCTTTATCTAGATTTTTAGGGAGTACTTTCAACAGTAGACCAAAATCAATCTTCTCGGCATTTTCACGAACAACGTTGATCATCTCGTCATAGGTTGAATGGACAAGAACCTTCTGTTCGAAGGTTATAGCCCGATTCGAAAGATTAGCAGTGTTTGGGGAGGACTTATCGTGTTTAGTTTTTGGGTTGTTTTGAGTCTCATTTTTGGTGGAATCGCCATTGCGTGCGCTTTCTTGAAGCCGAGGTGCCGTGATTTGGGGCCTCCTCCCCACAAATGGGGGCTTTTGAGAAAAGATCTTGCTTTTAAGAAAATCTATTGTTTTTTTGTTTGGCTGAACCAGATTTTCAATGCTACGCTTTGTTATAACAGTTTGTTTCTTGAACTTCGTTGATCGCCTCAGTTTGGAGGGCTTAATGTGGCGGGTAGGGAAATCATCCACGTTATGTAGTTCTCGAACGATGGTGTTGTATTTTGAGATATCCTCAAGTATGTGTTTTTCTGGTCTTAAGCGGACTGGCATACTGCTAAAATGTCGGGTCCGGGGATATGTTGAAACCGACGAAAAGCCACTTTAAGAAAGGACTCGTATGACTGCGTGCAATGCTCATCGGTCGCGTCTGGAAATATACACCCAGATTTTGGGGGCCTGCGATCGCGAAGCCAAGTGGTTTATTCCGGTAGAGCAAGGTACACATTTTTTGGTGAACGCTTACCATCAATTCATCATGTTGTATTTGATTGGTCTTGGTCTTTCCCATGAGACTGATATCACAGTCCGTGGCCTTGAGACGGTGAAAAGATGCAAGAGAGTCTACCTCGAGGCCTATACATCTATACTCATGGCTGCTAACGTGGAGAGTCTAGAAAAATTCTATGGGAAGGAGGTTATTATCGCTGATAGAGAACTTGTGGAAACAGGAGCAGACAAAATTTTGGAGGGAGCAGATACGGACGATGTGGCCTTTTTGGTCGTGGGTGACGTGTTTGGTGCTACCACGCATACAGACTTGGTGCTCAGAGCAAAAGAATTGGGCATTGCATACGAATCCATTCATAATGCTAGTGTCATGAATGCTGTCGGAGCATGTGGCTTACAGTTGTATCAGTTTGGGCAAACAGTATCTCTCGTATTCTTCACTGATTCCTGGAAGCCAGATTCGTTCTACACGAAGGTCATGGAGAACCGTAAGATAGGTTTACATACTTTGCTTCTTTTAGACATCAAGGTTAAGGAGCAGAGCATCGAGAATATGGCTCGCGGAAGATTAATTTACGAGCCCCCAAGATACATGGATATCGCTACCGCAGCCCTGCAGCTTTTGGAGATTGAAGAGAGCAGACAGGAGAAAGCCTACACTCCAAACACTCCTTGTGTTGCAGTATCCCGTCTAGGATCACCATCGCAAACTTTTAAGGCAGGATCATTACAGGAAATGGCAAGTTACGACGCAGGTGAGCCATTGCACTCGTTGATTCTATTGGGCAGACAAGTCCATGACCTTGAATTGGACTATTTGTACCAATTTGTTGACGACAAGGAAAAATTTAAAAAATTGGTTGCGGCTGATCAAGAGTTTTTCAAGCCACCAACATGGGTCCCTCAGAACGACGAGAGTCTTAGCGATTGAATCATTTCCTTTGATTTATATTAAACAATTGTAATCTAATTTGAGCCTTCTTGGAGGTTCCATCGTTTTCTTTTTCAATAGTTTCGTACTTGTGTCTAATCCTTACTCGTAAACACAAACATTAGATAATGTTCACGATCACCTTTCCCGAGGCCTGGTTCGACTGGAGTCTATCGACTGCTTTTTGGGTTTCGGACATCGGATATTCGCTGTCAATAAAGACCTTGACCTTTCCCTCTGCCAAATTTTTGGCACATTTATCAGGCCAAGGACCAGCCATGTCCACGAGCGCTTGACTATAAGAGTATGGAAGAATTCCAAGCCACTTCTTGGCGAGCCTTAATGCCACCGACAAATTTCCCAACAAAAGATTTCCGATTGACCCTGTCTGGAAGTTAGCCTTTATGTCACCTACAATCGTAACATAAGACCCAAAATCTTTACGCGACTTGAGAATTGATGTTATTTCTGGAAATAAGTCCGAATTGCCGCAACAATCAAAAATTGCGTCAAACTCCCCGGAATCTTTAACAAATTCTAAAACAGGGCTTAGAATTGACTTGTGTTTCGTGTAGTCAATGACTGATGTAGCTCCCAATTTTCTAATGGTATCTTCAGTCCGAGAAGAGCAAGTGACAACGACGTGTTCTGACCCATACACGTTCAGAGCGAGCTGGACACAAAATCTACCAACTGCTGTTCCAGCACCCAAGATCAAAACTTTCTTGAAAGAATTGCCTTTGTCGACAGTGTCAAACATTGTCTGTGCCGTTCCAAAAACCAAAGGGTAAGCAGCTCCCTCTGCGTATGACATTTTTTCGGGCAATTTTCGGGCGTTGACACCATATTTCGTTTTAGGATTGATCAAAAGATATTCAGATATGGTTCCTGGTCCAAGGGCATCTTGGTATAGTCCTGCAATTCTATCGCCGACAGCGAAACTTGTGGAGGACGCAGCATTGGAACCGATAGCGACAATATCACCAGAGTAATCCATTCCAAATCCTTTATTTCCCCTGAAAAGCAAGGGGGGAAAGCTGTTTTTGATGATAACATCTATTGGGTTGAGTGCTGCAGAGTGAACTTTCACCAATATGTCATCCTCTGAAGGAAGTGTGTACTTTCCGTTTTCTACTTTAACAGGAAGCGTATCCTTAACCACGTTGAATCCCAGATTCCAGTTTTGGTACTTTACTGCGTTGAATGAGAGCATGGCGTACTATTTCTTGGTTAATTATGGGGATAATTTCCCGACTGATCACTAATTTGAGAAGTGGGAATTACTTCTGAAATGAACAGTTCTTGGGAAAGCAATCGAACTCATAGGCGGGTCAGGACTGCAGAAAGGTATGCAATATTCCTCCCCTCACCCTCCTCTGCCGTTTAAAAAAATCGTTTTCTCTAAGCTGGGCTTACAAAAATTTTAGAAAGTACAGATTGATTTTGAAACTGATGCCTCCCGCTGAGAATTCTGAGCGATTTCTAAAATAGAGCCAAGTTTTGTGAATATGAGCGAACATTAGACAAACTCATTCTTTGTTTACTATCCACCGAAGCCTAAAGACAAATATCCGCTATGCATCCGTTCTTTACTTGAGCGAATTTTTCACCTCTTTACAAGTCCAACGAAGAATTCATTTCTCCAACCCTGATAAAAGGTGAACCCTAATCTAAATCTTCGTCGAAAGTAACATCATATTCTCTGCCCTAGTCGTGTGACCAAATTCTCTTCATCTTCACTCACGTTGTCAGCAACCTAGAACTATCTAAAACTTAAATTATGAATAGCTCTCGCATGTGGGACCTTCGACGAAAGGACTAGGGGGTAAGTCATACCCTGATAACCACACTTTCGACATCGAGGATCTAATATTTAGTAAAAAGCATATTGTCATGTCTTTTATTGATCTTTCTTTTGCTGAATTAAGCTGATATCCTCCCATACGTTTTCGGTTATGTCCCATAACATCCAGTCATACCAGCCATATAACGCGGGAAAAATCGTCACTAAGTGCCATAATGAGTGAGCATCAATCAAATCACCGAAAACAGGTGGAAAATCAAAGATCTCAAGCGACATACCTAGTATAACCATGCCACAAAGAAGTAAGGGATATAAAGAATAGAGTTTAGCCGATTTGGCGAAGAAACTACTCAAAATGACCCTACCCGGTTGAACATAGTTTAAGTGGGTTAAGTTCTTCGTGTGCTTGCTGCTTTCGAGATCATAGAACTTTGTGTACAATGAGAAGCACGAAAGGGCCCATAAAATATTTTGTAAAATCCCCACGACTATATTTGCTCTCATGTTATAGGTATACAGCCAATCTATGACAAGCCTATAAACGTGAGCTGAGTATGCTGTTGCGCAAAGTATGATCCAATACCATGAGTATAACCTTCGAGAGGGTAGGTACAACCGAAAATAGCGATGACCAATCGCGTAGAACCCGGTGAGAACCGTTAACCCAGCGAAATAATAATCGAGTCTTTCTGTGAAAATAAAGTCTCTGATATGGAAGATCGTCGAACATGCCCATGCACACATAGTCACAATAGCCACGAGCTTCACGTTTTTATATGAATGATTTAAAAGTACTCTCTCTGGTGGGTTTGCTCGCTGTAGCTGGCTGACTTTCCGATAGCCAATATAATGGGGAACAAAGTTAGCCACTGAGAACAAGGCGGAAAAAAATTCCTGGATCCCGAAAACTCGAAGAAATGGCCATTTTCCATGGAATTGATACACATCTTTACCATCTTCTTTTCGTTCTTTGGTAATGATTCGCTGGCATTGATAATCACAATCGGATTTGCAATCCCACATGAGCAATTTAAGATGTGACGATAATTTCGGAAACTTCCACTTCGCTTCATATCTGCGGAAATTATAGTGCTTACTTTTCAATTCCTCCCGATACTGCTCTTGCAATAGATAGTAAGGGTTGCTATAGCAAGATACCTGGTGGCATTGGTAGACACACTCTTCAAAGTCACTGAGTCTATCCCCCGGGGATGAAAGCACCAAGTTAAAAAAGCATAGAAGTGCCAATGCCTTCATAACTAGATTGGTTGGTGATATCATTACTCAAAGATGAAATTTTGAAACGCGGAGGAGAGACTTGACCTGGAACTAGTCACAGGGTGCCTGCAGATGGAATATTTTTCAACTAAGGCAAGAAACAAACAAAAATCAAACCAACGACTCTCGAAAGCTTAACGACACGTGACAGAGTAATAAATGCAAGAAGATTATTGCATCAAAAATATTCTCAGAGACTTCTTCATTGTTGAAATGGTATCCGAAAATTTCCGAGCCAGAGGCGCGTGAGCGATGTGATTTCCTGATAAGGAAGTATGAGAAAGCCTACGACATGTCAGATATTGTTGGCAGAAAAAAACACAATCTTTCCATTTGATTGAAATTTACAAGATGGTGAATTTTGAAGAATTTAAGCTTACTCGGCTGTCCTAGGAAAAACTACCAATGCCGGCAGTTTGTAGACAAGAACCTGTTGAACTTTGTGAGACCGTGTGTCAGACATGCAGAATACGCTAACACCGGTACCAGAGTCATGCCCGAGATTCGGACCGAAAGATTTTTCGGCCTACATCTCCAAAGTTCTCAACTATCTATATGTGTAACTTTGCTGATAGTTTTCGCCTAAGAAAAAGAAATCGTCATTTTCCTCTCAGATGGGAGATGATTCTCGGCATCACGGCTCCGCCTCTCTGGTCTTGGTTGAAATGTATTGCACAAGGATCTTTGGAGTTACAAATGTACCTAAAGGTGTTAGTTTCTAAGATCCACATGCACAGAGAGAGATTGAAGTGATTTGGAGAAACGTGGGTTTGAACTTTCATTTCCGGCAAATACGCACTTTTTTTGTGCAGAACCAGTTTGATTTGTGTGGTGCGCGGGGTGCTTAGTTGAGGTCTGTATTATACACTGAAAGACCAGGCTGATATCGATGATTTTGTAAAATTGAACATCCTTTCATTTACCACAATACTGAAAAGTTTAACTGGGTAGAAAGAGGAACTAAAATATACATATTGTTAACAGCCATCTCGGGTTTGGCGGGATCTCAAATGGCATCAGGGTCATGTTGTTTAATGATACGAACATCTTCAGGTGGTGTCCCACAAATCTATTCCTCATAAGCTATCGAAATGCCGTCCTTCTTTGTATGCCACAGAATCGAAGGCCTTTTAACGGGCTAATATAAGATATTCTTAGAGAGAAGTGCTGCTTTATCTACCTTTGTGTGCTTAGCATTTCCTTGCGCGAGATTGAAATTAGAATAGATAGAATGTGTGAGACCTCTGGCTTTCGGGTACTAGCCTAGAGGTCAACTGAGTCACACTTGGCCGATAAGTACCGTCCTATGCACCTGAGCTATTATCCTCTCCAGTTCTGGCTTCTTATTGCCTCACCATTGTGATGTTGAGCTACTCCATTGTTCCCGTGTAGGCCGTGATTAATTATATAGTACGGCCTTAACCCTAATTCTGGGTGAAGGGCTATGCAAGTATTAACTACTATGATGAATGAATTACCTATTATCGAACCCGTAGCTGACATGGAGCTGACAGAATGTTTCGTAAATTAGAAGACCGCAAGCAGCAAGCACATTTCCCGATACAACAACCAAGAAAATGTCAAAGGAACGGATGTGTGTTGGAAGCTGCCCAAATAATTCTCAATTACATCTACCTCACAACAGCACAAGCTCAAGGGTGTATTTTGCAAGTACAATGACAGATAATCCAATCTTCCTTCGAAAATTGTTCATAGATCTTCGAAGATTCAAAGTAATACAGTTCAAAGTTCATTGGGTTTCTTTAGTTTCACTATGAGTTGCGCCTATATCTATCATCAATTAATTGTGACAATGCAAAAGAACTTTTGGAGAGGCTTATTCTTTCGACTTCCCAAAATATCGTACTCTTTGCGAAAACAAATATCAGAATTGATGTGTCAAGTATCAAGTTGGCTTCAAAAGGGATCAAAGTGTCGAACGGACCAAATTTAATGGCTCACATAACTTAGATTTAATCTTTGAATGGATAACTTCACGCTGCGTTAAATGAGTGGGCTTCACTAATCAGTGACTTACAAAATGCCCCTTCAGTACCCTTACTAAAATGTGTCGTTTTCAATCGAAGCTCTTGTTTCCGACATTCTGTTGAAACTCTATGTGCACTTGGCGGTGCGCTTTAGGTATGGTCAGTCGCTGAAAAAAGTTGTCTTGCGCCAATCGTTTCATCACTTTTTATAACGTTTTTCAGACTAGCAAAACACAGATACTAGGACTTTGAGTCATTCACTACCTGTGCACCAAAAGCATAATGGCAGTGTTTACGTCATAGGAATGAACAGTGTGCAAAATTGAGAATCGGCTTTGAACTGTGATTGGGAAAACAAATCAGATGGAAGAGACAACGAGTTGATGGTCTCGAGATGGAAGATATTGACAAGGCTTCCCATTGCCAAGAGTACGAGGTTGCCCGTCGTCCTTGCAACGGAATCCGAAGCAAGTCATACCATCTTTAAGATGAATAATAAGCAAGACAGAATCATTCACACTTTGCATTGTCCGCGCATCGCAATCGTCAACGTGGAAAAACTTGCTCGCCCACATTTCTCTTCGACGTCTTTTCTTTCCCAAGACCTTTGTTTACAGCCAACTGCCTGAAACCAGATAGACGCTCCGAGATGTTTTCGAAAGCAGCTTTTCAGTTACTGACGGATTGCTCCGTTAGTTTTCGATAAATTGTTTAGAGGATGGAAGTTTGAATTTAAGTTTAGGGACTCTGTCCTCGCTTTCTCTCTTAGCTACCACTAGGGACTCTCCTGTTTTTGGTAAGTTCCGATAGGGTGGCTTAAGACTTAAAACATCTATAATCAGCTTGTCGGGAGGTCTTTCGCTTTTGTTTGAAAGTGATTCTATTAAGTCTCTTGATCTTGGGACATTTTATTGAAAAAAAGAAAAACAAAATTTCGGCAGCTAAGGTAGCTAAAAACAGCTAATCGAAACAGGGTCAGCTAAAAACAGCAAAAAGGCCACACAAAAATCAACGCTATATCTTGCGACGAATTGTTATCGTCTCTTTTGAAAGACAGCTTTTTATCAGCAAAAATAAAATAAAATAAATACAAAACAAAACAAAAGAGGTGAGCCAAAAACGGCTAAAGAACCCAAACGAGATCTGACTGATCGTGTTTCTTGACATGGTGATCGCGCAGATGAACTTGATATGGAGCTCACGCAAGTGAGTGTAAGTTATGGCGCTGTTTTGCTTGGAGGTATGTGTTTCGGAGCCCCGGCAGGGGAAGCCCGGCAGGGGAAGCCATGCCCGATTCTGCTGTTCTGTTGGCGAAAAACTTCATGTTTCAGAGATCACGGAGGGGAACCTATGCCCGATTGTATAGTAATCCCATTCCTAGGTTAATAGTGGCCTACAACTCATCACCGATGCAACACCTAATGTATACTTATAATTTAATGAACTACATCTATAACTAATTTTCATCTAACTTCAAAATAAAATTGCCTTTCGTTAAATGTTCTCCTCCTTTTTTTAATACGAGAATGCTCCAGATGATGACTAAAAGTTTGCGGCTCTGAATTGAATCTTCGCACGTATGTACAAAAGGCAAATGCTAATCAACGAGTTAAAAATCCAATCCTACAGAAATTGAAAATTAAACACGCTGTGATGATTCCCTGACAATTTTCTTTTCATTGACTCTTGAAAAACAGAAAGGATATTTTTGCATGGATCAAAAATAGAAGATTTATGTGGGTGTAAACACCGCGATTTCAGTAGGACAATTTCTACAATGTCATTAGTCGTTTAAATCGGAAAAATACTGGGGCAAAGAGTCGAAGAGGTTGACAAGTGAAGAAAAAGAATGGTGAAACTTTGAAAGGCCTCGCTCATCATACAAAAGGGCATCTTCGTTCATTGTGTGGAAGCATTCACTCTTTAAAGGCCTAATTCGAACTTGTGTAAAGGTTTTGCAACATGATTTGGGAGAGTCCTTGTTCATGAATTAAGCAGACGTTTATAAAATACCTGTTACACCCAAAAAAGGAAATTTGGAATATCATGGCTAAGCAATTTATCAAGCTTCGAATACACGAAAAGCCGAATAATTTTATAGACCTCTACATGCCAAATTACCAGTAAAAAGTTTGTCTGGCGATCTAAACCTTCAAGAGTTCAAGAGGTAAAGTAAGGAATATTGCCGTTGAGATATGTGACGATTTATTGCCATGAAGCTATGCGAGTCTCCTCCTTATTGGCAGCAATATGAGTCTGGGAAACTGATGGAGAAAGCAGAGCTAGGAATAGAACTTTGTGGCTTGAAGCATTTAAAGGGTAACCATCTCAACCTTTGGAAGTGAAGGGTAAGATACAGAAATGAAAGATGTCAGGTAACGCATAGAGAAAAGTATAATACGGCCGCGTGAGCCTTCCCTATCTCTATATTACTCAATATGATATGACACCGCATTCTTCCTTGTTTGAGGTGAGCCTCAATCTCATGCTCCGCGGTTTCTTCTTCCCTTTCGAGATAATAGTCTTCCTCACAATCCCCCAGAGAAGACCTCAATCGCCTCACGCTTCTCTTTGTAGAAACGGTTTTTACAGGCACTTGGTCCTTCTGTTTTTCCCACCGTGCTGAGTATCGCTCGAAAACTTCGTAGGAACAAAAAAATATTTCTGAGACCCGATCACTCAAGCAATCAACCTCCTGGAAAAAGGCAAACTTGCACCGAGGTTCGATATCGGTGGCAAGATAATTGCCCTTCATCTTCTCTAAATTATTGTTAGGTACTGGAAAGTATTCAAGAAGCTTGTCGGACGCCTTTGATATACCTACATCCATATGTGGGTTGCTTGTTTCTAATTCCGTCGATAAATGTTCTTCGAGACCTTTCAGAATCCCTGAAACACATAATCAAGTGACCGTAAAATAAGAGCATGCTTATAGCTTGATGGTGGTTCCTCCAAAAGCATTTTACGCAAATTTACTAAGTCGTCCCAATCCTGCTTTCAAATCTCGCAGGACGCGAGATTTAAATCTTCGCTTCTATACTTGGCACTGGCTCCACACATGCGTTTCCTTGAATTTCTCTTCCATTAGAGAAAAAAATCAATTGTTTAGCAGTTGGAAAGCCACCGGGTGTCTTGGGCCGCCACAAAAACTTCGGGACGGGTGTAATTATTTCTAGCGTCCTTTTTATTTTCATCATCTTGCTGAATGTATTCTTCAAATTGTGGTTGTGGCGTACTCCATTGACGATTGAACATACAACTTCCGGTAAAGACTTCATGCTAAGTGCCAATTCTTCAGGCTAGGGATGCAATTGAGAGATTCCGTTCAAAAAGGCTTCCAATTTATTCGTTCTCTTAATTACTTGCTCAGTATCGCCTCAATCGTCAATTTGAAGATGTTCCCTGCGCAACCAATATCATCAATGAAATCAATCACCTTCAAGCTCGTGGGCTCAGTAAAGTTTTCAAGCAAGTAATAATGGGCCCAGCGTAATCCCTCGTGACTGAGATGATTCTATTTGACGAAACAGAAATTGCGAGAACTTGTTTCAGAACTCCACATATTTTCTCGCATGTGTAAGAGGCGAACTCGTTCAAATGTTAAAATTCAATATCGTAATTCTCGAGCTCGCAAGGATCATTATAAGATTCAAGGTAATAGAGAGAAAGCCGTAGATACTAAAGCAATTTGGCTTGTCCAAGGTGAAAGAAAACCGACCACTACACAAGGAGATTGTCCTCTTGAGTCTTCTTATTTTCACCTAAAAAAAGAGTGAAGATCATTTTGATTGTGTGTTTGATAGCCGGACTAGGCAAGTCCTCCTTCAGGTACCGAGATTTTCGAAAAGTTAAGAAGAACAAATGGCAAGCTGTGTGTTGTAATGAATTCTAAAAAAGTGCCCTACTTTTCTCAATTTGGCAGAAGAGACGACTTGGGGCCAGTCCCTTTAAAACGAGCCTGAAAGAATTACTAGTAGAGTGACCCATCAAGTTGTCGAGAGTGATAGATGAAGAGGTACCTGATAAAGTGAGGCTGGATATCAACATTGAATTCTCTATTAGATAACCCGAGCGATGATAAAAGTGATATACTGTGATTGAAATTGACTGAGAACAGTATATAGTGATTTGAGATAACCTAATTGAATGGCCTAGAATATCTATCTAGGCCGAGCGGGCGGGCATTTATATATCCCACCGCCCGTAAGAGAGAGACACGTGGCAGTCACCTATTGGTATTGGAAGTACAACGAGAGGCCTTGGGAGTTGAGGAAAGGCTCACGCGACCGTATTATACTTGCCTCTGTGCGTTACCTGACATTATCGGAATTGGCCGTTTGATTCTAAATATATTGATGGTGTTGAAATGGCGGACATAAATCATACGTTTCAACGTTGTCGTGTTGAACAGCCATCCTATGATACAAGTTAATGAGCAAATGATACAGGATAACTTCATGTCACGTGATATTAGGCCTTGCTGTCTGTTACTTATAGTTTAGCCAATCACGAGTGCCCGTCTTATGTTCGACGTAGAAGTCTATGTGAAGTCCCATCTCTCATTATTATTTATATCGTCCTAGCCGCACATATTATATTGTGCGCCTAGTACTAGTAATTCCTACAATCATTGATAACTCTAGTCTTCACTGACTATTCTTAATCATGCCTGGCTCTCCATCTTCTGGAGAGAATACCTCTAGTTCCCCTGAACCGGTATCTGTGATTAGCTCTGTGGAACCTTTCCCGTCAGTTCTGCTTCCGTGAGAAGGTATGGACAAGCTTCGCCTTGTACCGTACATTTCTGTTTATGTCTGCGCTGTTCGCACCACAACAACTGTATCCCCTGCATAATCTTGTTGCTGTGCTAAGTTCGCTCTCCAAAAGCACTAGCTCATAAGAAGTGGTTTCAGAAAGTTACAGTTACGGCAATACCTGGGATGACTTTTTTATAGAAAGTGATTTTGAAGAGTTTCCCACATACTACAAGTGATGCGATATATAACCTTGATTATTGTATAGTTATGAATATGGCAAGATGTCACTGCCGTGTGTGAGCGTCAAATTTCACTACATGATTTCCTATCCCCGAAGCTGTCTCTTTAGCATAGCAGGCAAGTTTCAGTGATGCGTCCGGATGGAGGCGGCGAATGACGTGTCTACTGCGCTTTTCTGATTTTCACTACAACAAATTACATCCATGAAGCCACACTACTTTGGTGTCACTTTGAATAATCCAAAAGATATGCTTCAGCTTTTCACTCAGACTCAGCCTAGAGCTTCCTACTCCGAGCCTCTCAGGCCCATGATACCATATTAGTGATGAAATAACATTTACTTTATGCGTTTTTCCGACACGAAAGCTTTGTTGGTTTTTAGGATCCGCATTTCAACAGGGAGAAATTGAGTGATGAACGACCCACAAGACGTGCGCGGGTGTTTGAATTTGGGAAATTGGGGCTCGAGCTCTAGGTTTTGATAACCTAAGGCGAGTTCTCCCAGAAATAACCAGAGACGCGAAACTGCGAGGGCGAGGAAGTTTTTCCTTCCAAGACAATAAAGAGAATGGTTCTTTTCTTCCTCAAGCGAACTTATACGGATAATATACAGATAGACGAGGTCGTAAATTCATCACGACCCAACCGTTTCACAACTAAAAACCATCAATCATTCGTGTCCTGTGTGCATATAGCGCATCTAACGATAAACGAAAAAAAAGGAGAGAGAATCTTTCAACAGCGGAAAATGTTTCTTTTCCTTTAAGCGAAATTACGAAGGAGATTGTGATACATAGGTGGATGGATACTTCCGAGGACGTAGGGCTAAAAGCATAGCGGCCCGAACCTTGTTAAATCTCGATCGCCATCAGCGTAAATCGCGCATCTAAATATTAGTTGCCCAAATTCCAACAAGCTTTTGGCGAGTGACCGCGCTGTCAGTCATTCAGGTGATGCAGTAGTTGAATTTGTATATGTCAGCTGGAACCACAAGTTGAAGTATTTTGGTCACAGTACTCTCACGACCAGATGTTTGCAAACCCGAAGCATTCATCTGAGTCTGATGTTCTATTTAAAGCCCCCTGCTGTTTTTCATAAATGCGCTGATGCCACCACTCAACTCAATATAATATTAGGGTCCGCGAGACTGGAATTCATAAAATGACGATTCTAATCTCAAGACAACTTTAGAGGGTTTTCCTGACAAATTTGTATTCTTTGTCCTGGCTTTTCACAGTTGAAAACTAAAGTGGCCCCCTTCACGTGTTTATGAAGCCTTCGGGTTCAGCAGACGTCCCTCAACGATGTTATTAGATTTCGCTGCCAACGACTAATGCTTCCAACGGCTAATGATTCCAGTTATAATTACATCCAGGGCTACATACCAAATTTGAACTCTCGCTTTCCCGGCAACGTGTTCACCATATGAGCGCTTTACTGGAAGTATTGGTTAAATTTTCTTTATAAAAGATTGCTATTGCTTGCAAGATGTGATGACAGTACTCATCTGATGAATATCATATTCTGAGGCCTTTTGAGGACAATAATTATTCAAACTAAATTCACATTGGACTTATCTCGGATTTTCAATTTGAGGGATGCTCGCTTCCCCTGCCGGATTAAATGCCCTTCTCTTGAAAATATTCAGGTCAGTAAGGCCCATCCATCAGTATTGATACACTTGATCATAGTGTGCAATCGTTCTTACTTTTATACGAGTTCTACGGTGTGAGATTCAATTCACGTTACAAGTTTGAAGGTCAAACTCACCCCTGTCGCTAATTTCGTTTCGTTAAGGTTGTAAATTGTCAGGTAACGCATCGAAGAAATTATGAGACTGTCGGCCTCACTTAATTCCCAAGGCTTCTAGCTCTCTTGCCCTTGACCGTGTGAATCCTGGCTCTCATTCATCAAGAGATGTAACTCCGCCCTCATCCATCCTTATCTCCCTATCTCACTAGACGGGTTATCCCTTTTAAACCCCGCCCAGTTATTCCAGGCCAATTTGCTCGTTTTCCACTCGTTTTCTCCCTGGAGTTCGCTGTCTCGTTCAAGCTCGACATCATTTGCCACATTCAGATCGCTTTCTTCTGGCAAATCCAGGGCGCTCGCTGTTTCATAGGAACACGACGCCTGAACGATGGGCGTGCAACTGCTCAAGAGTCGCGTCCCCTCACCAAAAGTCTTAATGTTGAGGTTCAACTGTAAAATTCATGGTAATATACAGATGGTAGCTTTAGAATAAGACTCGATCTTGGTAAGCTAATTGAATCCGAAGTTCCGAACCCGACATCAGGAATAAGCTCGTATACCCGTACTATACGCACCGTTTTTGCGCTTTCTCGTAAGACGGCATTCACGGCCCACAGCCATATTACTGCATATAATCATACTCCTTTCGCTCTTCGGGAGCTTTGTCGCCCAAGATCCTCCTAAGATTATCAATAGCAGCTGCTAACGTCCTTGTGACTTGAGAAGCCGAATTTCGGGAAAGAATACTCTTTTGACATCTAGAATTTCATGAATTGTTATACTTGTTATTCAAAAATAATATATGACAATCAACAAGTTGAATGTTAATATTTATTTTGTAGTAACTGTCAGCCCCGGGTTCGATTATAGGTAATTCGTACATTATAGTAGTTGATACTTGCTAAGCCTTTTAAAAAAAATTAGGGTCTGAATAAAGGCCGTACTATATATATAATCACGGCTTACACGAAAACAATGGAGTAGCTCAGCATCACAATGGTGAGGCAATAAAAAGGCATAACTGGAGAGGATGATAGCTCAGGTGCATAGGACGACACTTTTCGGTCAAACGTGACTGAGTTGACCTTCAAGCTTATACCAAAAATCCAGAGGTCTTAAACTTTTGATCAGACACTCTCATTGGAGAAAAGACACAAGAACTCTTCTTTTCTTGGGCTTGCAGTTTACGCATTTGGTATTTCAGTACTTTTCTTTTCAAAATCTTGTTGATCGACATGAAGAAAACAACCTTGGAGGAGAAAGTCAGAATATTTTAGCTCATTATCCCTTTTATGTACTGTTTTTATACTAATTGACGAGAATTGCGTGCACTCATAAGCTCAATGCTCAGCGTATCTTCATCACTTTACCAATGAAGGTGATGCCTACTGTGAATCATGGGTTTCTATAGTTTTTGACGCATATGAAGCGGTCTAAATTATAACATAGCTACAAACGCAAGAGTCGGACCATCAGTGTGAGCAGAACCAAGGGAGTCCCTTTAGGTTCATGAGCGATGACTCTCGGACGGTGCTAGCCCCGATTGCATACTGCCAACTCTAGGACAATGAGTGCTATCAACAGGCTGCCCATCTTACCAGGCTAGAAAGTAAGCTAGAGAGATAACTGAAATTCACAGAGGAATGGTTTTTCAATACACTTCAACGATAGTAAGCCGAAGGACCAGACCAACCTGAATCCAGTAGTAGACAGAAACAACTGACTCAAGACCAGCCAATCGATAGGACAAGTCTAGGAGATACAGCAAAATCAAAAAGCGTCTCTTTCATACTCTTTGTATTTTGATCAGGTATTTGGAAATATGTCGACAATGATGTGCATGTGGTTTTGCTCTGATATACCCCTGAATCGACTTCTCAAGTTCTGCATCCATATTAAGCAGAATCACTGGAATTTGGGTCCCATAGATTGATGAGGTAGCATTTTATTGTCCACGAAAGATCTGAGTTGAGATCGTCTGCTTTTTCTGGAGATTCGAGCGGAGCATTAAAGATGTGATACGTTTTTCTTGAGAGCTGGAGTTTGCAATTCATAACACCATGGTTGAAATATTTTCGTAATGCCCTTCAATCAGTTTAATCTGGCATGTTAGTACACTGCAAGATTGCCTTAGATCACAAATGGATATTCACAAATCTCTTCAAGTATTTCTTAGATTTGAATCATGAGACTGAGAGTACTGAAACTTAAATTCCTGAATGACCAATGAGGATGGTACATACCTGAAAATCTCTCAAGTATATCCGTGACAATTGGGCTGATGAGTTGAAGGGTCTCATTTCCCCTTCGAAAATCTTTAAGATGTGTCATTTTTGTGGTGATTTTCTTCGAAGACGACTAGCTTGATGATTCTGGACAGCCTATCATTAATTCAGCTCTAGTGACAGAACTATAGTACCTAGCGTTGAACACTATAAAAAGCCTCCTGGCGGTCAACAAGTCCTTGAGAATCGCGCAGTTCACGTGGTTTTTGATGGACCAACTCATAGTAAAGACGAGTTTGCATTGGCATGAAGCGGGTGGCCTTTAAAAAAAGTTTGATTTATCACCATCACGCTAATTCGGTCAGCTACAGTTTCTCAAGAGTTAAAGCTCTTCATATTGTCACGGTTTCTAATCGAGAACTCGAGCAAATGAAAAGTCTTGATCGAGAGTACCTGAGAATCCAGTAGCACGTCATTCATAAATCGAAATTTTAATCGCCTTTTAGAATTTTCATAATCTCAGCATCTGATTACAA
The DNA here is from genome assembly GCA_030561745.1 of Metschnikowia gelsemii. Lineage (NCBI taxonomy): Eukaryota > Fungi > Ascomycota > Pichiomycetes > Serinales > Metschnikowiaceae > Metschnikowia > Metschnikowia gelsemii. The sequence continues at coordinate 303,368 of JAKTYA010000127.1, forward strand.
TGAAAGGAAATAAACGCTATGGTGAAGTTTGAAACAGCAATATTCATCTACGCGGTGAATGAATACACTCACAATTAAAGATACCAAATGATGCTCTTTTCAAAACGAATTCATTCATGGTGATGATGACTGCTCAGTGTCTCATTGATAAAGTTTTGAACATGGATCATCTTTGGGATTCGAACAAAAGAATACTTTTAGCAGTTCCTTCATCATTGCTATGGTATTGGTCACCATTCAGCTCAAGCGTGAATTTGGGCGGTGTGAATTTGGGCGGTGTGAATTTGGGCGGTGTGAATTTGGGCGGTGTGAATTTGGGCGGTGTGAATTTGGGCGGTGTGAATTTGGGCGGTGTGGTTTTGAGCGGTGTGATTTTGGGGCGGCGTGATTTTGAGCACGAGGCAAAGATGTAAGAACAGCCAGTGCTTTAAGCATTTAAGATGAATAAAATGTGAGAGTTGAAAAGGTAGATTTTTAATAAAAAGAGTAATTAATCTATATTATTCGAAGTTTGGTAAAGTTTGAGATTGGTTTGGCGGTGTTCTTCCAGGAATGTAGCTTTCTACTTGCAGTGATTTGTCAGCTGGCTTATGCAAAAGGAAGCATCATACACAGAGCCATGTACACAAGTCAAATGGCGCCCTTTGTAAAGTAAGTATGCCTTTGCTGGTATCGCAAGAGAGAAATCCTACAATATGCGCTCATGCAAGTACGTGGGCGCCCGAGAAATGAACATACCGCAACCATATTCAGGCTCTCGGGGGCGCTAATTTTGTCGAGCTCCTCTTGTGTATTTCTCATCCAGATTTCAAAACGTGTACCTTATCACACGTTTAGTGGACATTTAAAAAACCCATGTCGACTTAAAACTGGAAAAGATTGAAATTTTAAGCACATCCACTGAATTGATGAACGACAATAGAATTCGATTCAGGCAATGAAACGCACAGATTTTTTCGTAGCCCTGGGATAATTTTGACCGAGGCCCGTGCCTGCGATGGGCGGTGCTTTGCACTTGAGCTCTCAGAGTTTCTGCTTAATTTTTTCAAGGATGTATGGGTAACTCTTATTAGGGATGTATGGGTTTCTTATTAGGGATGTATGGGTTTCTTAGGGTTTCTTATTAGGGATGTATGGGTTTCTTATTAGGGATGTATGGGTTTCTTATTAGGGATGTATGGGTTTCTTATTAGGGATGTATGGGTTTCTTATTAGGGATGTATGGGTTTCTTATTAGGGATGTATGGGTTTCTTA